>CAOLHI010002406.1:120000-465727 GCA_948474755.1 Ctenosaura bakeri | reverse complement strand
CCTTACCAGTCAGCTCAGGAAAAGCAAGCTGCTGCAGCATCAACTAGTTTGTCTCTTTTCCCCCGTCATTAATAACTTTTCCATACGCTAAAATGGTCCCATTTTGGCAAGGAAAGTCCCAATTAATTCTCTAGTATCCCACTTTCTCAGCTGCTTTTAAAATGTTGTGGTTTCTCTCTCCTCCTCTCATTTTCCTCCTTTGTCCTCGGCTGACTTCAATGGCTGCAAGCTGAGTTCAAATGTAAATGTCGTTTCCATCCCATTGAATCAATGGGGAAAGAGGAGAGGAGAGGGCAGAATCCTTTCCTTCCCAGAAGGCTCAGGCAGAAGCACACTGCTGCAGCTTCCTTGCCTTGTGTCTTTTTCCTTATTTGCAGCTTCTGCCATCTTGATGTTGCTTGGCCGCATGTGTCCAGGTTTGCCTCTTTGAAATCTTGGAGGGTGTGGAAAAGTTGGGCGGTGGAAGTTTATGAGAAGGTCACTGAAGCTTTCGTCTTGCAAATCTCCTCACGGCTCGCTAGCTGGAAAGAGAAAATGGATTTGCTGAGCACCGCGTGCGGTGCTAAATGGGTTCCGTGGCACTCTGCCATCCTTACCTTCCCAGGCTGTTTAATGTTTTAAGATGCGTATAAACCTGGTGGGGTTCCCTAACGGGAGACTGGGTTGGTTGGTGGGCTTTTTGTGGCAAGTGCGACCTGACTCTGGCCATTTACACACTAGGCTGTCCTAGTGCTATTATTCCACTTTCAACATCCTATGGAGTCCTGGGGTTTGCAGTTTAGGGAGGGCCCTTTGAAGATGGCCTTTGAGGCCTCTCCCTAAACTGCAAACCCCAGGATTCCATAGGATGTTGAAAGTGGAATCATCGCACTAGAACAGCCTAGTGCAGAAATGGCTTTTATCAGGCTTGGTAGAGACACCTTAAACAAAGAACACTGAGTGGAAGTTTATTAAGATGCAAAAAAATAATGCAGTAACCCTTAAACTACTAAATCATTTCCAGCTCCCCAGAACCATACTCAGTCTTTCCTTCTGTCTGACTTTTCTGTCTCTATTCCATCTGTTCTTTGCAATCTGCAATCTGTTCCCTGTCTCTGTGCCGGCTTCTCCCTCCCTGCCTTCTGAGACAGGGACAAGCCTCAGTTTTGTAACATTTCCTCCCCTTCAGGGCTGCCTTCACAACATTGCCTAATATTGCGATTCCCCCCCCTTTTTTTAAGGGGCGCAGCTGGGAACCAGCCCAATTGTCCAGGACCACGCAAGGCCTGACCGCTTTGCTCCTGTCCCTCAAGAAATGTCCCATGATCCGCTACCAGCTGTCTTCGGACGCGGCGAAGAGACTTGCAGAATGTGTGAAGGTGGCATCCTTGATTCCTTGGATAGTTTTTGAAAAACAGGCTGAGCAAAATTCATATTTTATCTGTGTGTGTGTGTGTAGAAGAAGCATGGGTTATCTTTGTAACATTATAGCAATAGCAATAGCTTTTATTTCTATACCGCTTATCAACTGAGTGTTATCTAAGCGGCTTACAATGTATTTTAGCTAATTGCCCCCAACAAGCTGGGTACTCATTTTACCGACCTGCGGAAGGATGGAAGGCTGAGTCAACCTTGGAGCCAGGCAGGATTGAACTCACAACCTTGTGGTTGCAGTACTAGTATTTAACCACTGCGCCACCAGGGCTCCATTCCAAGTACATTTGTGTATGCTGCATCCATTGTCCAAACAGGAGCCTTGTAAGGTAGTCCAGTAGTTTTCCCTACCCAGGGTTGTAGCTGTGGGTGGGACAACACAACAGGAATATTTATTTCATTTGTTTACTGAAATTATACTCTGCCTTTTTCCCAGGATAGGATCCAAGCCAGCTTCCAGTGATTTAAAATAAGATTAAGGTGGTTAGATTAAAATGAAACATATTTAGTTAATCAAAAAAGTTATCTTACTTGACTAAAGTCAAAAATAGAATTAAAAAACTTATATTATAAGGGCCTAAAGGTACCAGTTCCTGTTTGATCTTGGAAGCTAAGCAGGCTGAGCCCTGGTTTGTGCCTGGATGGGAGATTGCCAGCAAATACCAGGTACATTAAGATATAGGTTTTGAGCCTACACGGCCCATAGTTTGCACGCCCTTGTTCAAGAGGAAACATAGGGGGAATTCTGTTTCTAATGGTGTGTAACAATAGACACCCCTTCTTATTCTTTAGTCTGGTGGTAGAGAAATAAAGTAGCCTTTAGGATAAAGATAATTTATTTTCCCAACATCTTTGCTTATCAAAAGGACCTCTTTCCTCCCTCTGACAGCAAGTGATCACTAAGGAATATGAGCTTTTTGACTTCCGCCGCACCGAAGTCCCTCCCTTGCTGTTGCTCCTTGACCGCTCGGACGACGCCATCACGCCGCTTTTGAACCAGGTGAGAGGCGGTACGGGGAGCTTCCCCCCCATTTCTGTGATGAGTGACAAAACTTTGCAGGTGAGCAAGTCCAGGCCTTGGCGCTCGGCAAAGAATTGCAGTAGAGTCTCCCCAAAATTGCCCAGAGATTGGATGATACGGGCTGGGGTAGAAGTACTGGGAATGAATCACAAGTGAAATTGTGCTTTTCAGAAAGAGGTGGAGAAAGAAATCCGTGAAAGTGCCAAACAGTGGGGTGATCGGCAAGTTTGGGTCTCACTGTGGCTTACAAAAGTTAAACGTAGTTTAAAAAATTCCCAGCGTGCAAAAAGTTGAAAAGCAATTAAGCCATCGTAAAAGGTAAAAGGTCTAGAGTCGAAGGCTTTCATGTCCAGAATCCATTGGTTCTTGTGGGTTTTTCGGGCTTTGAGACCGTGTTCTGGTTGTAATTTCTCCTGATGTTTCACCTGCATCCGTGGTTGGCATCTTTAGAGGAATAGTGAATTGGAAGTGGAGTGGAGAATATAACCACTTCCAATTCACCATTCCTCTGAAGATGCCGGCCACAGATGCAGGCGAAACGTCAGGAGAAATTACAACCAGAACACGGTCTCAAAGCCCAAAAAACCCACAAGAACCAAAAGTAAAAGGTCTGTTTCTCCTTTAGAAAATTACTTCTCAAAGACTCGGCAGAATAAATATTTTAGCCTGTTTGTAGAAAGACAATAAAGAGCTTTGCCAATCTGGCATCTGGGAAAGTATTTTCATGGGAGCAGCCACTGAGAAGGCCCTGTCTCTTCTGATCCCACCAGATACAGAAGAGAAGGTTAAGAGGGCAGATGATAGCCATGTTTAAATATTTGAAGGGATGCCATGTAGAGGAAGGAGAGGGCTTGTTTTCCGCTGCTCCAGAGACCAGGACAAGGAGCCATGGATTCAAGCTGCAGGAAAGGAGATTCCACCTGAACCTCAGGAAGAATTTTCTGACAGTCAGGGCTGTCCGGCAGTGGAGTCTGCTGCCTCCATGGAGAGTGGTGGGGTCTCCTTCCTTGGAGGTTTTTAAGCAGAGTCTAGATGGCCATCTGTCGGGAGTGTGTTGAGGGTGTTCCTGCATGGCAGGGGGTTGGACTGGATGGCCCCTGGTGTCTCTTCCAACTCTACATTTCTATGATTCTATGTACCTATGAGGATGGTGGGACATGGAAAATGGGCCATTTTCCCCCAGAAGATCTCAGGGCCTGGGCAGGTTCATGTAGGAGAATCCAGTCCTTCGATTAATTTTAATCTCCATTTGCATTTTCTCCTTCCTCCCTTCTCAGTGGACCTACCAGGCCATGGTGCACGAGCTGCTGGGAATTAACAACAACCGGATCGACCTCTCTCGAGTGCCCGGGATCAGCAAGGACCTGCGAGAGGTGGTTCTGTCTGCTGAGAATGATGAGTTTTACGCCAACGTAAGTACGGGCGGGTCTTCGTTTACGCTGGGGTTGTGTCCCTCAAAGGCCCTTCCATCCACTGCAAACCCAGGATTCCATAGGATGTTGAAAGTGGAATAATAGCACTATAACAGGCTCATGTGGAAATGGCCTTAGTTGGATGTTCTTGCATGGCAGAACAGGGTTGGGTTATTTGGCCGTTGTGACTACTTCTTTCTCTTGGACTCTATGATGTCTATTTGTGGATGAGGGTTTTTTCTAATTTCCTTTTGGGGAGGGCAGACCTGGAAAATTTCTCATAGTGTCCCTGCCTGCACTTTGTGAAGAGCTGCCACCTCTTCAATCATGCGCTGTTGCTTTCTTTAATGATCTCTCCCTCTGCATCTTCTGACACCCCCAGAACATGTACCTGAACTTTGCAGAAATCGGGACCAACATCAAGAACCTGATGGAGGACTTCCAAAGGAAGAAGCCCAAAGAGCAGCAGAAACTGGAATCGATCGCGGACATGAAGGTAGGATGCAGAGTCTGAGCTTTTTTAGATGCTTACCTGGGAAGAGGTTTTCTGGGAAGAAAAATCTTGAATACGGAGGAGGAGTGCTATGTAGTGTTTGGAGCATTGGACTTGTTTGAGAATATAATGCCCTCGTTCCACCTCCCCCAGGAATGGCTACACCCCTCTTTGTCTCCCTTCCGTTCCAGGCCTTTGTGGAGAACTACCCGCAGTTCAAGAAGATGTCTGGCACGGTTTCCAAGCACGTGACCGTGGTGGGGGAACTTTCCAGGTTGGTCAGCGAGCGTAACTTGCTGGAAGTGTCCGAAGTTGAGCAAGAATTGGCGTGCCAGAACGACCACTCCAGCGCCCTGCAGGTACCTGGCTCCGGGGGAACAGAGGGAGCTCTCAGCCGACCCATAAACCGGGGGTCAGCGAAGTGGGGTCCGTGGCCCGCATGTGGCCGCCCCAGGCCATCAATTGCTTACTCCCTTCCACCTCAACTAGCAAATGAGAACCCTTGAAGAACCCAAACTCCAAGATTCCAGATGCTTCATCCCCTTCATGCCCTTCTCCTCAGGGTCAGTTTCTTTTGTTCCCCCAAATACTCCTTGGGGGACATTTTCACCATATTTTGGAGCCCCCTTGGGCCACTTTAGGACCAGAAAAGGACTTTTTAAAAACCAGGAGTAAACAGGGAGTGA
Organism: Ctenosaura bakeri; assembly: GCA_948474755.1. Classification (NCBI taxonomy): domain Eukaryota; kingdom Metazoa; phylum Chordata; class Lepidosauria; order Squamata; family Iguanidae; genus Ctenosaura; species Ctenosaura bakeri. Next base: position 460,702 of record CAOLHI010002406.1, on the reverse strand, counting down.
AAAAGTCCTTTCCTGAGCCAAAAATGGCCCACGGTGGTCTAAAAATATGGTGTAAAGGCCCCACCAGCATTCCCTACAGGGGCTATTTATTTATTTTGCTGTGGGGTATCGATCCCAAGGTCTTCCAAGGAGGTTAATTCAGCCCCCCTACCCTCCACAGTTGCCCACCCCTGACATAAACCCTCTCACCTTTGTCTTTAGAATCAATGTTGCTGCTAAAGCTGGAAGAAGAACATTTAGCAGAGGGGGTGTCCTATTTAGGGGTTGCAAGGCAGTGTGGTGGAATGGTTAGAGAAGGAACATGAACCTTTCCTTACAGTTGGAGTCAAATGGACTCTTAAAAAAGGAAGAAACAAGTAATGTGGATGATAACAGTACAGTCCGAAAGGCCCTTTCTCCCTGAGCGGTCAGTTCTCAAAGGCCCGTTGGAACAAAAAAGTCTGAGAATCATAGATGACAATCAAGTCCAACCCCTTTCCGCCATGCAGAAACACACACCCAAAACACCCCCCAGCAAATGGCCATCCAGCCTCCGCTGAAAAACCTGCAAAGAAGGAGACTCCACCACGCTCCATGGAGGCAGCAGCAGATTCCACTGCCGGACAGCTCTGACTGTCAGGAAGTTCTTCCTGAGGTTCAGCTGGAATCTCTTTTCCTGCAGCTCAAATCCATTGCTCCTTGTCCTAGTTTCTGGAGCAGCAGAAAACAAGCTTGCTCCGTCTTCAACATGACATCCCTTCAAATATGTAAGCATGGCTGTCCTGTCACCTCTTAATCTTCTTTCCACGAGGCTAAACCTCCCCAGCTCCCTAAGCTGCTTCTCCTAGAGCTTCATGGTTTCCAGACCCTTCACCATTTTGGTCGCCCTTCTCTGGACACGTTCCAGCTTGTCCATATCCTTCCTGAACTGTGATGCCCAGAACTGGACACAGGATTCCAAGTGAGGTCTAACCAAAACAAAATAGAGTAGTATTATCACTTCCCTTGATCTTGACACTATAATCCTATGGATGGAGCCTAGAGTCACATTGGCTTTTTTAGCTGCAGCATCACACTACTGACTCATGTTCAGCTTATGGTCTACTGAGACTCCTAGATCCCTTTCACATGTACTGTTTTCAAGTCGGGGTCACCCATCTTATATCTGTGCATTTCGTTCTTTCTTCTGAAGTTAGTACCCTACATTTCTCCCTGTTGAAATTCATTTTGTTAGTTTTGGCCTCATTCTTTAATCTGTCAGGGTCATTTTGAATTCTGATCCTGTCCTTTGGGATATTAGAGACCCTTCCCAATTTGATGTCATCTGCAGATTTGATCAGCATGCCCTCTCTTCCCTCATCCAAGTCATTGATAGATGTTGGATAGCCCTGGGCCCAGGACAGAACCCTGTGGCACCCCACTAGTGGCTTCTCTCCAGGATGAAGAGGTAAATTCATGTACTTTAGCCCAGGTTAAGGAGGAGAATGCCAGTCTAACCCCTCTAGGAAGAGAGACCGTAACCAGAACTGTGACTTGTGCCTGCGAGCAGACAGGCAGCCGGTGAAACTGTTCCAACAAGTGGGTTGTGTTTTTTGTGGCTCAATGGATGTCTGTCTGCCTGGAAGATTTGGAGACACCACATCCGTTTTCCTTTATGGCTTGGAGAATTCCTAAGCTGACCCTCAGCGTCTGACCCCCAGCGTCTGACCCCGCGTTGCTGTGGATGAATTGGGATTGTATATTGCTAACAATGCAGCCGTTTTGCAAGGGAGCTGGAGGGCTCGTCGTGTCACTAGAGGGACAAGGAAATTAAAATGGCACGGGGTGGGGACGCCGACGAGAAAGGAACAGCTTGTCTATGTGTCTCTCTTGTCTTCTAGTTCCATAGAAACTGCGTTTAGACTCTATAACTGCGTCTCGTACAGAACAAAGGTGGCGAATGAATGAGACGCAAGGCGAGAGAGAGAGACACGAGGGTCTGGGAAATGGTGGGAGGCGTGGATTCGTGCCAAGCAATACACTTGGGTTTCCACCATCCCACAGACTCTCTTTCCAGCCTCATGTCTCGTTTGTTCGCTACTAATGTTGTATATGGCCGTCTTTTGGGAATGCTTTGATAGTGTGTATTCCTGCATGGTGGGAAGGGGTTGGACTCAATGGTCCTGATACAGTCAGCCTTCCACGTTTGCAGATTCCGCTTTTGCGGATTTGATTATCCACGGATTCTTTGCTGTCCCCTCTGCTGCCTCCCTAGGACATTTTTAATAGGACTGCAAACCTCATGAGGCTGCGAAACTGCAAACAAAGCTCGTAAGTCCCTCTTCAAAATGGTGTGAGGCAGCCGTGGGGGTGGCCATCAGCCCCACCAGCCCCCCAATTCTGCCTTGGGAAGGAGCTCTGGTGCCCCAAAGGAATCTGTGGTGGGTTGAATATGGTGATCATACTTTTGTGTGTGTTAAATATGGTTTGGGAGGATCTGTTCATGGTTTTTCCACATTCACGGGGGTCCTATGCCCCTAACCCTAGCGGATGGGGAGAGAGGACTGTAGTCTTTTCCAATTCTATGAGACGTGGGGCTGGAAAGGGACTTGAGGGTCTGAGAGACGAACCAGCTTCAGGTGCTGCCACGAGTGGGTGGTGGCAAAAAGTTTTGGGTTTTGGAGGTTTTCAGATTTTGGATTTCTGGATTAAGGATGCCCAGCATGTCGCTGAAACAGGATCGGGGCCAATACTAATAATGGTTTTGAGCTGGAAGGTTGGAGCTGACGCACATGACTGCCTGCCGTGGTCAGATGTGGACAAGACCAGCGTCCCCTTAAAGGACAAGCCTGGAAGTGTGTTCAGATACAGTCTTCTCAGGAGTTTTTTCCTCTTCTCCCTCCCAGAATGTCCGGCGGCTTCTGCAGAACCCCAAAGTGACCGAGCTTGACGCCGTCCGGCTGGTGATGCTCTACGCCTTGCGCTATGAGCGCCACAGCAGCAACAGCGTCCCGGGTCTCCTGGCGGACCTGAAGAACCGAGGTGTTTCAGAGAGGCACCGCAAGGTATGAGGGGAGCCCCCCCCAAATTGCACAGTCCCTTGGGTGCTTACTCAGGAGGAAGTCCTGCTGAGCTTCATGGGACCGGCTCCCACAAAATTAGATACAAGTGTGCAGATTTTTTTATATCATTTAGGATTTTAACTGGCTGTTTTTAGATAATCCCATTTAAGCAATTTTTGGTGTTCACCCAAAAATGTTACTCTCCTTGTCCCAAAACAGCTGATCTCTGCTGTTGTAGAATACGGGGGAAGCGAGTTCGAGGGAGCGACCTCTTCAGTTCAAACGATGCCGTAGCCATGACCAAACAGTTTCTCAAAGGACTGAAGGTACAGTTTTAAATTTGTATGTTATTTACTTAACACATTCTTACCTCGCGCTTGGCTTCCTGGAGCAGCTTAGGAGAAAGGAGAGAGTCTTTGCCCTGAAGTTTGCAACTGAAAATGTGTAGCACAAATGGAGAAAGGGATGAGGAGGGAAGAAGAAAAGAAAATGCATTAATGGTTTTGTATCTGCATCTCCTTCTTCTGCGGTTGGCCAGGAGAAGGAGGAAAAGTTAAGTCACAATGTTTAATTTCATTCCAGTTCTTGCAAATATTGATTATTTTATCTCATTTTTATTGTGCCGGTGGGTTGGGTACTGCTTTATAAAGCCCTCTTTGTTGGCTGTCTGAAGGGAGAGTGCTGGGGAGCGGCAGGTGTTGTTTGTGGTATTTCCACTTTGGCAAGGGTTCTGCACCCCGAAACCTTGCAAAAGTGGAGGGGCCGCTGTGCTATGTTGGATGCTGAAGGCATTATCTCCTTATCTAGGGGATTGAAAATGTCTACACCCAGCACCAGCCTCTTTTGCATGAGACTCTGGACCAGCTCATCAAGGGGAAACTGAAGGACAACCAGTATCCGTACCTGGGTCCCAGCACCCTCCGGGACAGGTAAAAGTCATGCTGGGCTTTGGTAAGAGGAGACCAGAAAGTGTTCATCGATGAGCCAGTCCCAATAAACCCGGTAGATTTCTTCCTCTTCTTCTTCTTTTCCCATGGCAACTAGAGATCACTCAGACCCCCCTGTGGTTGAATGTTGCTGATGCTATTTTGGTCCCCCCCCCAATTTGGTTGGATGGGGCTGCCAGAAAGGATTGCGTTGGCCCTGGTACCCAACATCTTGGCATGAAACTCCTCTGTCGGGCTCTGCTCGTTTCAAGGATGTGGCTGAATGTTTGGGCTTGCAAGCGGGAGAGAGAGAAGTCGTACGGTTTGCTTTGGTATTTTCTTTGCCATAATAAGAGACTGCCAATTATAATTCCAGTAGCTTCATTTCTATGCAGTGTTTTCCCAACATGGAGACTCAAAGCGTCTTAAAGCAGAAGGGATTACAAGCATACCAAAACATGAGTAAAAGATATATAAATGTTATTTTAAAAAAGAAGTGAGGCTATAGAATGGAAAGCATCCAAAAATTCAAGAAGACAGGGTGTCGAACAGCAACAGAACAGCACTGCATTAAAAAAGTCCATCCCAGTCAATTTCTAAAAGCCCGATGGAATACAGAATTTATCACTTGCCGGAGGAAGAAAGGAGCCATCTTAGCCTCATGAGGAAGGAAATTCCAATGTCTGGGAGCAACCACTAAGACGACCCTCTCTGTTGTATCCACCAACTTTGCCTTGGAAGGCTGTGAGATCGAGAGAAGGGCCGCCCCAAAAGATCTTAGGGCTTGGGCAGGCTCGTATAGTTTTAAATGTTTTAATATTTTAATTTTTTTTGTATATTAGTTAATTTATTTAATTTAATTTAATTTATCATTGGAAGCCACCTTGGGTCCCATTCTAGGAGAAAGACAGCATGCAAATGTGTATAGGGTATTTGAAATTGCCTGGACTCCAGTTCCCATCATGTCTCACCAGTGGTGCCCTTGAGTATGTTTTAGAATGTGAGTTTTGTTTGGGGGGGGGGTTGCCCTGCTTGCTCCCCATTTAGACAGGCTGTTTGTGATTTCCCAGAAACAAGGACTTGGGAGGGACCCCAGAGGACATCTAGACAATCCCCACTGGGGCAAGCATCTACCATTAAAGTATCCCCAAAAAGTGGCCAGGCAGTGACTTATTTCATTCACTTCAACATGTTGTAACAGCCCCAGAGCTTGGAAAAATGTGACTTTGGGGACTGTACTGTGCTAGCTAGGGATTCTGGGAGCTGTCATCCCCTTAAAAAGTAATGTTACCAAGCCATGGCTGCATTTCTGGGGTGTGGGGACCCTTTCTGCAGAGCATAGCCCTATACCCCTGCCCCAAAATCCTACCCCAGTACTGGGGCCTTCTGCCACCTTTCTTGCTCACGGAACTTTGACATGTTGCAGGGAAAACCCTTTGGAGGATCAGAGGGAAGAAATCAAAATACTCCAAAAAAAGCCCACGTGAAATTTTGCCCCAGGAGTTTAAATGGTCTCTTTTGCACCAAGAGTTTTTGGAGCATTCCAGACGTTGATAGCTTTTGCTTCTGCTTTTGCCGCCTGTCTGGGTGTCCTTGACATGTGATTGACTTCAGGAGTCACATGAATTCCTTGGCTGTGTTTTTCCTTCTGGCCGCTTGCTTCCAATCTGGCCAAAATTCTGGGATGGCGATTGCAAAGAGCCCGATAAAACGGGGAGGACATATCAAGAGCGCGATTGGAAAACTCATTCCCAACAGAACAATGATCTTTTTTGCTTTCCATCACATTTCCCCTGCTGAGTATTCCTTGCCTAAGGAAATCCTAAGAAATTCATGGGGTCACCATGAGTTACAGGTGACTTGAAGGGGTGTATATGTGTGCATGTATGTATATGAATCTGTGTGTATGTGTATACACACACAGCTACATACACACACATATAGATACACACAGAAGCACGTAGTTTAAACCAGGGTTTAGAATTATGCCCCCTCTCCAGATATTGTTGGATTGCCCCATTTGCTGTCTTGACCACACTGATGTTGCTTGGCCAAACATTTCTCAATTTGCATCTGAAATGTTCAGGAATATGACAAATGCAGAGGCGTAGCCGTAAATCTTTGACATGAGAAACACACCATGTAATCATCTTTTTTTGTTTGGTTCTGTCTTGAGAAACAGTAACTCTTAAGGAAGATACTTCCCTATCTGCTCTTCTGTTTCAAAACACACAACAATGCTTTGCTTTTCTTGCTTTTCTCCCTGACCTTCAGCTGGAATCACTGTTCCATCTCATGCAATGATTTATTGTCTGTATCCAAGTCAGAAAAATAACAATTTTGTCCCTTGGGCGTTCAGGGTGGATTGATTCCCAAAGCAGGAAGAGTTCCTTCCAAAAACTTCCATGCAGTGGTGGCCACATCCTTGCAAGAAATGGGAGGGTGGGATGAGAAAGAGCAGAGGTGGACGGCGGTGGAAGGTTGTGTTGCTGCTCTTGTTGTGTGCCTTCAAGCTGTTTCCAGCTTAGGGTGACCCTAAAGCAAACCTTTCATGGTTGGTGTTTTCTGGGGCTGAGAGGGTGTGACACACCGAAGCTTACCCAGTAGGTTTCCATGGCTGAGCAGGGAATCAAACCCTGGTCTCTGGGGTTGTAGCCCAATGTTCAAACCACTACATCATGCTGGTTCTCTAAGGGGCTGTGTTAGACCCCCAAAAGACCCTGGAGGGCTGCACCATCCCATTGCAAAAAAACCAAGATTCTTTGCTTGTGGGCTTCATTGCCAGGAATTGGTATCTCGGGGTCCTTTTAGGCCCAGGAGAGGCCTTTTTTAACAACAAGGAGTGAAAGTCACTCCCTGTTTAGTTCGTGTTTCAAAGAAATACCTGGCCTGGGTCTCAATTGCCCTGCAGTGGCCAAAACCATACCCAGTGTCCCCAGAGAGCATTTGGTGGCATGGGGGGCGTTTTGCCTGGGGTTAAAGCAGCCCTGGGAGTTATCATCCCCAAATCTAACTTTCTAAGCTCTGTAGAAAATACAAACACACTTCAGTTAACAAAGCCCTTCTTTATGCCTGCCCAGGTCCCTTTTCCCTCTTCCGGCTAGCTGGAAAGTTTTTAGCGGCTTGGGCATTGGGAGGGTGGTGAAGGAAGGCTGGAGAAATACAGACTTTCAGTGCTGGTTTGCAGCAGGGGTGTGTAGTAACTAATGCAATAAAGTCTGAGCTGGGAAAGAGCAGGATTGTACTCTAGCCAAATCTACTGTAGCTGGGTGTGCCCACCTACAACAGGGGAGGGAAACAGCAGCTGCCCCCAGAATCCTTTGGTGAGCAGAGATGAATAGCAAAACGGAGGCAAAGGTAGGAAAATGGGGAAATCTACCTCCCTAGCTATCCCATGCCTCTCCCCCTTTTTTTTTTGGTCGCAGGCCGCAAGACATCATTGTCTTCGTGATCGGAGGCGTCACCTACGAAGAGGCTCTGACTGTTTATAACCTGAACCGTACAACCCCTGGCGTCCGAATTGTTCTGGGTGGGACTGTTGTCCACAATACGAAAAGGTACGCCGAGTCGGGATGTAATTCTTCCCTGAGTTTCTTCTCAAAGGAAGCAACGAGTAATTTTAACAGTTTTGTTCCTGCTGTGAGAAAGTCTTTGAGACCTGTGCAATTTTCAAAGCTTATTCACGGCTTGGAATTTACACGGCACAAAATTCACAAGGCGTTGCTCAGCACAGAAAATAGCATTTTCTGGCCAGCAAATAAGATTTCTAGGCAAGATAAACTGGTGCAATTTTTGTCCTCCATGACAGCACTTTCTGCACAGGAAAGAATATTGCCATGTAGAAATATTATTTTCCACGCAGAAAATGCTGTTTTATGCACCAAACGACCATGTGCAAATTTCAAACAGAAAAGATCCTGAACTTCAAAAACTCATTAAGATTTTTCAATCATCAAAAAACATATTTTTCAGCAATTTTCCAATATTTTTTAAATATTCTTTCCATCCCTAATGCTGAGCGTGGAATTGTTGCGTGAAAATAATGTGTCTTTGCAGCTTGCAGGAGGTTTATTATACAATGCTCTGAATTAAAAAAAATTAAGATTTCTTCTGCCCTCAAATGCCACACAAATACTTCCTGGGGTGTGTAGAGGGACAATTTTGCTGCATTTTGGGCCCTCTGTTGCATCTGGGGCCAAATGACCTGGGAGCGATGTAAAGGTTTTTAGTCTTTGAAGGGTGGTGGACTTCCGTGCCGCCAACTTTCTTGGCCTGGAGGCAGCCAAGCTGGCAGGGAGTGGGGTGAAGTGACTCTGATGGGATGTTGGCATGCATGTGTGCGCGTGTTTTTTCTTTCCCACTCCCTCCTTTTAGGAACGCAAAGAGCCCGAGCGAGCTCTTTGCAATTCGCAGACACTCGACTTGCAAGCGTGCATGCTTCAGCTCTCTTATCCGGAGCTTTTAGAGCCTCATTAAAGATAGATGCCGCCGCTGCCGTGCACCTTGCAACAACATTCTGGGTTTATTTTAAATACCAACACCCTTCCCTCGAGAGGTTTCTCCCTCGCTCAGGCTCTGAAGTTGTCCCGAGATGAACCACATCCAAAGGGCTTATTTTTAGAAGGTGGGAATGGTGCGTTCGTGAATCCGAAGTCATTCAGAGACCTTGGTGGACCTTTGCTGACGGAAGGGAGTGGGTTAGGTTGGGGAAATCCTCTTTTTCAGATTCCCGTTCCCAGATTCTGAGACAAAATAATAATAATCCAAACATGGACTAGGGATGCATGTATACTTCTTTCTGGACCCTGCGGGGACAACTATAATTGAATATTGCAAACAGAGTCATGGTATAAGTCCCGATACATGTTTTTAGCAACCCTACGACAAATTGTATAATAAATCTGACACATGGGCAGCATCCCCAGATGTTCCAAGCCTCGCATCAGGTGCCAGGACAGGAGATGCCTGCGAGAGTCTTCTGCCTGTGCTGCTAAGTCGTACTGCAACACTTGGATGCAGATAAAGACCTAAATCAGTGGTTCTTAACCTTTTCTGTACCAGAGGCCCCCATAAATATCTTTTTATTGCCAGAAACCACCACGATTTAACTCAAGGTGGATTCTGGGAGTATGTGTGGTAGCAAGAAATGCCACTTTTTCCCCCTTAGCCACCCAGCACAGTTCCCTTGCAAGTTCTCACTGTGTGCAGAAATAGCAAGTGCTGAGTACATTTTTTGCTATCAAACAGCTTCATAACTTTTGAATGGTATGAGATATTGTAATGAAACTTTGTAAAAGTGATGCAAGTCACCGGCAAAATAAGTAAGTCACCTGCTCTTTGAGATCAATGTATGACTGGCTACCCATCCATCCATCCACTGTGGCCCTGGGACCCCTCCAGTTTGGGGATAGAAGGGGCACCGTTGCCCCCCCCATATCCCCTAGGGCACATCTAACATTGGATATCTCTCTCTTCTTTCTTTCTTTCTTTTGTTCTTTTTTTAACTGTAAAAGCTTCTAACACTTCTTTAAGCCTTTGTGGACCCCCTGTGAGGACATCTCAGACCCCAGATTAAGAGCATAAGTGAAAATGCAATGCTGGGTCAAATACATTCACAGAAATTCCACTAGGAAGCATTTCCTCTTTTGTTCCTTCACAAATGCACAATTAAAAATTCCTCTTTTTTTTGTTGAAAATGAAAAGGGCCTGATCTTTAACATTAGCCCTGGAAAAACACTCCAGGGCTGGGCCTCAGGCGGTCTGTGGGTCACACTCTGCCCACCCAGGCCTTAAGGTCACCATCACGTGGAAAACCGCTTGAAGGTCTGCAAAAGCAAAATCTTAAGAGCGGAACAGAGCAGAACAAAACTTCCTTGATCAGGGATCAGGGTTGCGGGAGGCGGGAGGCAGAAGTAACTTCCAATAGAATGCAAGATTTTAAGAGGTTGCAAACACCGTTGTATTTGTTGCTTTGGAAAGCGTGCCAGAGTTTCCCTGTTGGCTTCAGCCAGCAAGTAGCATCGCCTGTTGGCACAGCAGCAGACAGAATCAGTCGTTGGGTTTCTTTTGCTCCCTAAATGATAGCTGTGTCGGGTGGGGAATAATTGCCATTTCTTTCTTTCTATCTTTTTTTTTTTTAATGAGCAAAAACCAAATGATGACACTCCTGCCCTACAATCAGTCTCCAGATGTAACCGACTCCCAGAAAGTGGGTTACAAAGGCAAGTCTGTATTAACCCACATTTTAAAAAACCAAATCTGGCGGAAATTAGCTCGCATTCTCTCTCCCCACCCCCCTCAGCTCTCATTAAATGCTCTGCTGCTCTGCCTCCCCCTCATCTCAGCCCTAAAGCCTGTTTAGTCCCCCAATCTTGATGATAATTGTTAAAAATAACAACCGCTGCTCGGATGAATAAATTGCCTGTGTAGGAATTATTCTGGATTATTGCAAGCCTTTGGGTCTTGGAGAGGGTGTGGGTGTGGGTGTTCGGGGGTAACGGCAGCCCTCCAGATGTTGCTGGGCTGCAACATCTCATGGTTAGAGAGCCACACTGGGACTCAGGAGATCTGAGTTCAAGTCCTGCATCAAAACTTGGAATTCAGGGCACACCCAGATGGATTGAAAAGTTGTTTTGTTCTTCCTGATTTTGTACTGGGTTAAAATAAACTGACCAGGAGAGCTGATATAGAAAATTTCTGATGGTACCTGGAGCTGTCCAAAGAAGTATGGATCTCTAAAATAAACCTAGGATAAACAGAAAGAAAACCTGGGACTTCCTGGTCTTTTAAGCCTTGATTTTGTTTCATGTTCTTTCTGATTTTATTTTGGAGATCCATACACTGTTTGTCTATCTGAGGATATTTTCTATCAGCTCCCAGATATGATCAGAGACTTTCCATGCCAGCTCCCCAGATTGGTTTATTTTAACCCAGTATAAAATCAGAAACAACGGGAACGAAATCTCGGACTTTTCAGTCAGCCTGGATGCTCTCTTAGGTGACCTCAGTCTTTTATAGTCTACTTCAAAGTTTTATAAGTTACCCATGCTCATCATTTTTTGTTTTCTGAATGCTCAGGTATAACCCTGCCTTTGCACCTTCTTCCGTGACTTTCTTCCAAAGTCATTCCAAGTCTTTGCTATTTGCTGTTCATAGTAGGGTGTCGTCTGCATATGTTATAACGGACATCATTATTGTTGGGTGTCTTCAAGTCATTTCTGACTTGCAGCAACCTGTACTTCCTCCAGTTTTCACACTTCTTCCTCTGACCCTTCTTTAACTCTGGCTAATATGCTTCCTACCTCGCACCTTTCGTCTTTCAGAAACTCCCAAAGTCCTTTTCTTTCTCGTGGACCGTGGTGCATGTTCCCGTCCGTACAATAGCTGAGAAATTGGCTTCTGGCTCATCGCTTAGAATCATAGAATCATAGAAAGGTAGAGTTGGAAGAGACCCCAGGGGCCATCCAGTCCAACCCCATTCTGCCATGCAGGAACACCCTCCAAGCACTCCCTTGGACAGATGACCATCCAGCCTCTGTTTAAAAACCTCCAAGGAAGGAGACTCCACTACACTCCATGGAGGCAGCCGATTCCACTGCCGGACAGCCCTGACTGTCAGGAAGTTCTTCCTGAGTTCAGGTGGAATCTCCTTTCGTGCAGCTTGAATCCATTGCTCCTTGTCCTGGTCTCTTGAGCAGCAGAAAACAAGCCCTCTCCTTCCTCTACGTGGCATCCCTTCAAATATTCAGGGGTGAAGAGCTTGTGCTCTTCACCCCTGAGAGTCAGTAAAGGAGGGTGGGAAGGAGAGGAGAGCAGAGTTTGGGAAAAATTCCTCCCTTCCTATCCCTTTTTCTTTTGGACCCCAGTTCTCAGAATTCAAGAATTTTGATTCAGATTCAGCAGGGATTGTAATGCCAAAGGAGGGGGAATTTTCCTTGGCTCTGAAAAGGAAAAGAAAAGTCACTCATTTTGCTCCCTTTAGGATCCCCCCCTTTTTTTTGCTTTTGGTAATCTGCAAGCATCTCCCACCCCCATTCAGATTAGGCTTATCGTAGAAAATAAACAAGGGGATTTTCCCTGCTAATGCTTCCTCGTGGCTGGCATAAAGTGCTTCCAAATCCCTTCTTTCCATTGTTGCTTGCCAGCCGGACATAATACCATATTTTTGTCCATCATCCAGCTGCCTTGGAAGGTGGGGGGAAGGTTGAGGGGAGATCTCTACTTTATCCGAAAGAGACCAAGGAGCCATGGGAAGGGTGCCTCTGGGCTGAGTTCCCATGGCCCCCACTTCTCTCCTGTGTTTGCAGCACCCATTTGCAAGCAATGGAAACTTTAGGAGGAGATTCCTTTCTTGCGGGTGTGGGAGTCCTGCAGACTCCACCGTCATATTTTTGGGGGGCTCCAGGGACCCTGTGCAGGTAGCCATGACAATTCTTTAGGACTGCTGTCCTGTCTTATTCTTGGATGAGATTATTTTAGGACTAAGGTCAGATAGCAGGAGATGGCAAGAACATGCAATTCACAGATGAAAACTGGGACAAGTGTGGCCGAGCAACGTCAGAGCGGGGTTATGATGACTAAAGTGGTTAACGAGGAAGAACAGCCAAGCAAAGAGTTTGCTTTTGCCGGACCCTGCTGGGATGGGCTAGTTTGCACTGCTTTTGTGCCTCGAGCTCAGTTTGCAGCAAGGGAAGTAACTTGGTGACAAAGGAGGAAAGTGCGACCCAGAAGAGAGAAAGGGACATTTTGAAAGCTGCTGAAAAAAAATGGGCTGCCAAATGGTTGCAGGGTGTGCAAGAATGAGCTATTCTCTCCTAGCCCAAATCTCTATTTATAGATCAGTGCATGGCCTTCAGAAGCTTTCCTTTTTTAGGACTCTAGATCCCAGCGTTTCTAGAAACAAGTCCAAAAAAAAAAGCGAGAACTTTTTCCAAGTGCAAGGTCTGTGCCACCATGAAGCCTCGCTTTGTGTCTTGGTGCATTGCGATGTCTCTGGTGTCTCCCAGGAGAGGGGTTGGTGTATCGTGGCTCCCCGGGGCTGGAAGTACTTTTGCAAGGTGGAAATCGGTGGCGGAGAGTGAAACAAAATCCCGGCCTGTTTGGACCCTGCTATCCAAAGGCTTCGCATGTGTTTTTTCCGCGCTGCTGGGGTTGCTGTTCTGTGGCCGGCAGGCTTCCCGAGTTTCCTTTCCTTTGTTTCTTTTTGATGGGTAGATCAAGTTTCTAGTCCTCACGAAGGCTGAAGTGGTCATCTGGCTCAGAGAAAGGTCTGAAGGGAAGTGCTGAGTGGTTTGAAATGTTTTTTGGTTTTTGTTTTTTTTGTGATGTGTAAGTGAATCCCACTTCCAGCTCTTTGTGTGTGTGTGAAGCGGGGGGTTCTTTTGGGAAGAGGGAAGTTTCTTCTTTCCCACTGTTCCATTGGATACCTTTATGAATGTTTAATGGGGAATCCTCTACAAAGCACAGGAGGCCACCGATGGGGGGTCCCTCTGTCTCTGTAGGTGGCTATCAGGTCTCCTCTGACCAGTCATTTATTCATGGCCTCTGGAGAAACTCTGAGCTGTGGGATTCTCAAGTTGCAGGTATCCTAGATCCACTTGGGTCCCTCCTCGGACGGCAAAAACCCTTTGGAGTTTTGTGAGGTAAACTTTTCCAAAACCCGTCAGGTCATAAAATTTTGGAGAAAAGGATGGGGTGGGGAAAAAGTTGGTTTCTGTCACATGCTTTTGGCCTCCTTTGCAGGGGTGTATAAGTTGCAAGCAGGGACAGGTTATTTGGTGTGTGTATACTGTTTCAAGATTATCCATACCACCTGTCTCAGAGTTGGAGAAAAGCAACTGGTTTGGACTGCAATGCCCAGAATCCCCATGCTGACTGTGGGATTCCAGGAATTACAGTCTTCAGGGTCACTCTTCTCTAGCTGTGGGACCGATGGGTTAACCATGGTTATACACCGCCTATACCTCTGGCTGTGGGGCAGCACAGCCCACAGGGAAGGTACTTGTGGGAGGAGAGATTAGATCTCGGTCCCCATGGAGTTGCCCACCCTGATCCTTGAGGGCTGCAGAGTTTTGCTTTTGCTCTTTTGCACATTTGAGCTGTCTGTATGTCAGGTTCTGGGAGCCTCCAAAAAACAAAGCATCGCACCTGGATGTCTGTAGGAGCAAAACCAAGAGCGTTTAGGGGAAGGAACATGGATTCCCCCCAAGAGGGTTCCTTGGACTTCCAAAAAGAGAACCCACCTGGTGGAGGCAGAACTCTGCCTGCCCTCTTGACTAGGTGATCCCCTTCCCACTCGTCGAGACTCCCCGCTTTTGTGAGATGCCCTTCCTTTGTCTTAACTCTGGGCGTAGACGCTGGTGGTGTTGGTGCATCGACAACAGCAACAGCAACATGCACACAAATGTAGCCTTGACTTTCTGGTTCTGGTTCTGCACAAACCCGTTTCCTTTCCATTAGGATTCTACACCCAGAGAGCCAGAATCTCCATCCATTGACAGACCAGCCCACAGAGGCATAATACACCTGTTAAATGTAATCTCTGACCCTGAGGAAAGCCATGTTCTTTTTACGAGGGCCCTTGCATTTCCCCAAAATGTTGGTTTTCTTTCCCCACAGCTTCCTGGAAGAAGTTTCGTCCTCTGGCTTCCGCGGACGAGGCCTGGAGACCGTTCAGGGGACCGCGAGGACGGCGACACGGCGAGTGAACTGATGCTTTGTCGTTCCCGTTGTTTCTTCCCCGGACCATTTATGAGTGATGAGCATCCGCTGTGTGTCTCCGTCACGCCATCATCCTACCAGTGAATTTCTTTCACATCCGTTGAGTCCAAAGTGGCTGCTTGGAGGCCGATCGTGTCTTTCTCCATGTAATCTGTAGCTGGACAGCGTTATCATTTTGTGCATCATTCTTGTCTGTTTATAATTCTGCAAGGAGCTGAAATGGACAAAAAGCCGGGGGTACCCAGAAATATTCACTCCATGGGTTCCCTTCCTCGGTGCTCGAACAAGTAACCTCGGAAAGAACGTCTCCTGTTTGGAGCCCCCTTTGTCCGTTTTCCTCCGCACTTCTGACTTCAAGACGTTATTAAATGGCTTACTTCCCAAATTGTCATCCTCATGTTTATCCTAATTCCACCAAACTACCAACCTCATGTTATGGGTCTTGTCCCTCCCAAAATAAAATAAAATAATAAAAAAGTTACGCAGACTCCCGTTAATAGGACATCACGGTTTTATGGCAAACCACTCGTATTCTCTTCTTTTTAATGGGTGACAAGCAGAAAGCTAAAGTTTGCAACAAGAGGTTTGCACCTGGGAGGTGCATGGAAAAGATGGAAAGACGTGTCTTAAATGCAGCAAAATGACATTTAATAATTTTTAAAAAAGAACATGTTTCACCTTATCTGCTGTTATATTTTAAGCCTTTCCTTGGGATAGGTAGGGGACGAAGACAAAGAACGCAGAAGTGATAACAGAGAATGCAGAAGTAATGCAAAGAATACAGAAGGAAAACAAAGAAAGCAGAAGCAACACATGAATATAAATGTGGAATGAAGAATCAGAGGAATATCTGTTAATTGCATATAGCAGAGTTTTCATTTATGAACAAACAGGGCATAATGTATATTTCTATTACTTTATTTTTTCTCTGTGCATGTGCGCGTTTGTGGATTGTCTTTGGTATATTTGGAAACGCTTTCCCCTGCAAAACAGGGTTTTAAATTGGGAGAAGGAAGCATGCAGTTCTCCTGATATTGTTGGGCTGCAGCTTTTAGTGTTCCTGAGCTAGAGGCTGATGGGACTTGCAGTCCAGCCAACATCTGGACTGCAACAACTTCTGGGAGTTGTAGTCCCAAATAACATGATCAAGGGGTCTAGGAGCTTATATGTGGGGGCAAGCATTTTCAACTTAGTCAGAGCTACATTGCAAAACCTAAATGCATTGAAGTACATTTCCATATGGATGGAATATATTTCAAGTGAGAAGAATAACTGAGTTTTGCTCCCTCCACCATTATTTATCTGCTATGAAAATGGCATGTTTTTTTTAAAAACAGAGAAGCTGGACTAAAGACAGAGCATGAAGAAGTTATTTGTAAAGTCTCCAGTTCCTAGACTCCTCTGCTTGGTCAGGGTTAGAGGGGGATTCTGGAAGTTACCACAAAAGTAACTTTTACAGGCTTTGCAACCATCCCGGAGGAGACCCAGTTGTCCTTTTTATTGCAGTGTCCGCTATCGACTCGGTTTGTGGCTTCTCGGGTAGCGTTAAGAGTAATTTCCTTTCCCTTTTCAATCATTTGGGAATATACAGAGCTGTAACTGGAACTTTGCTTTGGGGACTTAATGAGTCAGATCAAATTAACCAGCTCATCATGCCCAGCGGTAATTCAGTTTTTAATCTTTATTGTCTCCATGCTGAAGATAAAAAAAAAAAAGTCAAATTGGTTTGCCGGGAAGCCCAAAGATACAGGGAAGCAAACCAGAATGGATGAGATTTGGGGAGTGAACGGGGGACTTTTAAATAGAAAATTCCCCTCTTACCCATTGGCTCCTATTTTGTGGGGGGGGTCCTCAAAGGGCTACCCACCGCTTTGGGCAATGTAAACAGACCTTGAGGATCCTATGATTTTGTTCTGGGGGAAGAGTAGGGTGGTTGTACCTCATCTCAACTGGAATGTGGAATTCCGTACCCGCACAATCCTCTTTCTTCGACTGATGCAATAAGAAATGAAAACGGGGGCCGGGGGGGAGTGTGGCGAGTCCACTCCGGATTTTGGTCTGAACTTTAAAGAAGATAAAAAGACTCTGTTCTTGCAAAATAGGTTGAGCATTGCTTTTTGAAGTCTGGAACAAGACTCCCAATTGGATTTTTTGTGAAAGCTTTGGTTAACCAATGCATGCCCGTTAGAACTCGGTATATCAATTGCTGGGGAGCGGGTCACGGTTTGAGCACTGGACTGTGGGCCTTTCCGACTACACTGTTATAGTGCTATTATTCCACTGTCAACATCCTACAGAATCCTGGGCTTTGCAGTTTAGGGAGGGGGTTAGAATTCTCAGCAGTTTGCTCTCAGTAAACTACAAATCCCAGAATTTCATAGGAGGTTGAAAGTGGAATAACAACACTATAACAGTGTAGTGTGGAAAGGCCCTATATTTTTGGAGACCTAGGTTTGAATTCCGACTCAGCCATGGAAATCCATTGGGTGACCCTGGGCAAATCACACTCTCTCAGCCTCAGAGGAAGGCAAAAGCAAGCATCCCCGAACAAATCTTGCCAGGAAACCTGCACAACAGGGTCACCCTAAGTTGGTAATGACTTGGAGGCAATGGGATGCAGTTGCCCTCTTGGTGGGGACAGAGGATGCTGGCCTCGAAAGGTCTTTGGTCTGAGCCCAAATGGCCACTCTTACATCATCCCCAGAGTTTCTCGTGCTTTGCAAGGATTGCTCACCTCCTGGCCTGAACTCTCCAAGACCACGTGGCCAAGGAGAGAAAGAGCAACAGAAAGCGGGAGTTAATTTGCCCTAATTAAAACAAAACAAAACTTTGGTACTTTGGAAACCGCAGCAGCAAAGAGCTCCCCTTAGGCTAAATGATGCACTTTGTGTGTTTGTGAGAGAGTGTCAGAAAAAGAGGCAGGGTGGGAAGGACGGATGTGCGGCCCCCACGATAGCGTGAAAAGTATTTTAGGAACTGCTGATTTATCCTTCTGGGGCCTAAGAAAGGAGAAGAAAATTGCACGTACAGGAATGTTCTGGGAGGGAGATAAATAAACGCTTTAGGGAGGATGGAATCTCTCTACCTGCTTCCATTCTACCTTGGTGTCCTTTCCAAGGTCTCTCCTTATCCCTTCCTTCTCTTTCTGATTTTTTTTTAGCTAAAAGAAAGCTCATACCTTCCAACTATCCCAATTTGGAAGGGAGACTCCCAATTTCTTCTCCGCCATCCCGCTTTTTCAGCTGCTTCTAAAACGTCCTGGTTTCCCTCCTCCTCTTCCCCCTTTTTCCATTGCTGCAAACTGAGTCCAAAATGCAGAAGAGGATTAATGAGCAATTAAAGACGGAGGGGAGACGGGATGCATCTTGCCCTTCCCAGCCTCTCCTAGCTTGGGTGGTCTTCCTCATTCATAATTTTTGCCATCTTGACCACACTGAGATGCTGCTTGGCCCCATCCATCCTTGTTTTTGTCCCTGAAATCTTGGACGGTGTGGGAAAATGCCTGAGCGTTCTCTCCCTGTTACAGAATGTAAGCAAGAATTGCAATTTTTCAATTTATTTCCTATCGTCCAGTGTCCCTTTAGGGAGGTTGGAGGAGCTGACGTTCCCAGGACAAACCCAAGGCTGCCTGTTACAATACTGTTACCTTTTCCTATCTCTTCTTTTTCGGGTTGTGTGTCTGTGCATTGTTGTTGGAAGCCCTAGCGGCGTGCATTCTGGTCAGATGCATTTCCAAGTCACCTTTCCACTTATGGCAGCCTCGAGGCATTTTCTTCGCCAAGCACCCCTCAGAAATTTAGCCTACGGCAACTGGCATTCTGTGGGGGTCTCCCATCCAAGTACGAACCAGCCCCGATCCTGCTTTGCTCCCAAGGCCAGACAGGATTTAGCACCTTCGGGGAAGTAAGGCTCCTTGCAGGGCAGGTGCACCCCAAATTTTTGTGAGGCTCAGTTTTTTCAAAAAGTGGATTGCAGTCCATTTTGTCAGATGCATGAAGCAGATATTTATCGGTCGGCTTGGGTGGGAGTGGGGATTTGGGTGCCAAAAGGACCAACGTGGGTGAAGTTCTTCACCGTGCCTCACCAGAGAAGGACGGACCGCCACCAGGCAAGTGTGGATCCGATTAACCATGCTTGGGACGGCCTTGCAACCTGTCATTAACTGTTTATTGAATGACCCCAGTTAGGAGCATCACCGAGATTTGACCTTTGGCCACTTCCGTTCCCCAACTGACATGTGTCCGTCACGGCTCCAGGAACGCCAGGCCTCTCCGCAGACATGCGACGGCAATGCCACAATTTACGGCAATGGTTACCAGGAATTCTTGTAGGGTTACCCAGCTCAAGCTATAACGGTAGAATAATAATACTTTTTTTTCTTTTTAAAATGTTTTCTTTCCTTGCAGTTCAGCTTGGGTGGATCAGAGCTCTCTGTATTAAAGTTTAGTGTTTTAGCTGGTGCTCAGTGTTTTAGCTTAGCACGTTAGCATTTTGTTTTATTTTATTCTTTTCTTTTCGTCATTTTTCTTTAGGCATGTTTCTTTGTGATTTAGATGGTTTGTGACAAAACTAACAAATAAATAATTTTAAAAAGGAACAACGCCAGTGTGGCTGTTGCATCTGCTCTGGGTTTCAATCCAAACTTTCACACCAGGGCCCAAAGTACTGATCTCTACCAAACAGGCTGAGCACCTCAGATAGCCCCTTTGAAGTTCTGACTAAAACCCGGAAGGGATTGGATGCCCTCACTGGTGCCCCCACTAGTAGCCGCTGTATCTGAATATCTGTTGTCTGAGGCACTCTCCCATGAGTCTGAAAAACTGGTCTGCAATCCTAAAAATTACCGAACCCCCATTTGCTTCCCTGCTCCCCTCAACATCTGGATTAATTTTCAAAGCGGCCGTACCAAGCGAGGGATGGGTTTTTTGCTCTGGTCCAAACTTCACAGGTGTCCCTCCTGGGTTGGTCTTGTCAAGTGGTTTCACACCAGATACACAGCACACACAAGGACCCGATCCAGGTGCTGGACCCGACAAGAGCAGACCCAGGGGTGCTTAGTCAGTTGACACCTAGGTAAGTTCCCTTTTCAAAGGGGTGGGACGAGTTAGATGGATTATTGGGATTTTTTGAGTCCTTGGGACTTGCATTTTTCAGTTCCTATTTGAAAGGTCCTTTTGCTGCCTCATCTCTTCCCTCTCCGATTCTTCTTGTCTTGTTCGTCCTCTTCCACCGTTTCCTCCTATATTTCCTCTTCTTCCTTTCCCACACCCACCCTATGCCCCGATTTGACCAGGACAGTCCCGATTACCCCTTTCCCTTCCCAATTTCTCATCTGCTTTTAAAACGTAGCGGCTCCTCTTTCCTGCTCCCGCTTCCCCCCTTGGTCCTCGGCCGACTTCCATTGCTGCAAACTGAGTTCCAAGTGTCGTTTTGCATCTCATTAGAGGAGAAGAAGGGGCAGGGTCTTTCCCTTCCCAGTCAGCTCAGGCAAAATCAAGCCGCCGCAGCCTCTTCTATCCTGACTCCGAAATAGCTTTCGCCCCGTGGACCACCCTGGGGCGTTGCTTGGCCCCAGGGGTCCCGGTTTCCCCCTGTGAGACGTTGCATTTATCGTTGGAAGCCGCCTTGGGTCCCATTTTGGGGGAGAGGCGGCATACAAATAAATTAGCAAATAGATGCTTTCCTTCTTCCTCCTCTTCTTCCTCCTCCATCTCTGGAGATGCCCAGCAACCCCTCTCCCCATCCTCCATCCCCGTCTTCTCCAAGCCTGACCTCCATCCTTTTTTCCCTGGATGGGTGGTTGGGTGGAAAGATGCAAACAAAGAAGTAGGGACCCCCTAAGAGACCCCTCCCTCCCTCCCCCAGTCCATCCCTTCTTCCCTCCCCCAATTTCCCTTTAAAAAAAAAAAGAGGAAAATAACAATAATCATGATGGTGAACTCTGAGGACGTCACCGCCTGGGCTGGCTATAGATGGAGCTGTGGAGTCTTGCTGGCTGGAAAGAGAATGAGAGGCAGAGAGAAACAGGGGGAGAAAGACCAGTAGCCAGAGGAGGAGGAGGAGGAGGAGAATAAGAAGAGGAGGGCAGGAGACTGATGTTTTCTCTTTTTTGGGGGGCAGCTGTCTCTGAACACAGAGAGGGAAAGATGTCTGGACAAGCGCTCCTCCATGCGCCCCGAGACTTTTCACCTTTCTTTTGAGAAGAGGAGAAAAGAGCCAAGGAGGAGGAGAAAAGGACCAGGAGGAAAAGCAATATCAGTCCTTCCTTTCCTAAAAAAATAACCCTCCTTCTTCAAAGGCACTCCCAGCAAAGCCTTCTCTGCCTGGCCGCCTCCTAAAAGCCTGCCTGGATTGCTCCCCCTTTCTTCTCTCCCCCATCTCCCCCCAAACCCCTTCCCCTCCCTCTCTCCCAACCATCACCCCCCTTCTTTCCGGCTGACTCCGCTGGGGAATGATGAAGAAAAACAATTCTGCGAAGCGGGTGAGTGCCTTGCCACTGTCAGCTTGCCTTGCAAACCTTCCTCCCTTCCAAAATTTTTTTGAGAATTTTGATCTCAAAATGTTGCAGTGGGGAGGGGGTAACAGCAACATACCCACATGGATGTGTGTTTGTGTGGCCCTTGTTTGCCTTCTTTCCTTCTATTCACCCCTTTTTCTTCCTCCCCAGCATCTTTTCCCCCCTCCTTCTGAAAAATTCACTTGTTCTCTAAGACCCCCCCCCTTCCATTGCTTTGCCATTTGGAACTGAAGCAGCCCTCAAATGCCGGACTTCAAGGTCTCCTTGGGTCTCGATTTTGCTTTAATTCGGAATGCAATTGAAATTGGGGAGCAAGAAAATTGGGGGAGGTTGTATTTCTTTGGCACCGCCAGGGATGAAAAGCTTTGGAGGGTTGGGGGAGGAAGGGATGGAGCTAAAATTGGCCACCATAGAGAGCATAACATCAGGCCTGCAGAAATGGTGGGCCTCCGGATAGCAGGATCCTAAAAATATCATTTTAAAAAGAAAGGGAAGAAAATAAGATGAATTGCAGACTGGCCCAAGGAGATGGATGAGGACCGTGCCTCCTTTCTCCTTATATAATGCCCAGGCAGGAGGTGGTGGCAGAAGCTCTGTGGTTATTTCTTGATCGATTCATCTATCTGGGCCTCATCCTGCCCACTTTGGCCTTTGGGTGTGTGTAAAGAAATAAGGACCATAAAATGAATGGAAATCCAAGCTTGGCTTGGGAAGCTGGGCATCAAAATACATAGAATTGTCCCTTTTGTGTGTGCGCGCACATTGATTTTGCAACAGCTTTTGGGAAAGGGGTGGATTTTCATTCCCCGCATCACCACCCCTAGGCAATCTGGGGAAGGGGTGCTGGTGGGAGGGGAGCATTTAGAAACAAAAAGAAAGCACCCCCTTTTAACCTTTCTCTCTACCTCCTCCTCCTCCTCCATCCCCCCTTCCTTTGTGTGCCTGTTTCCAATCCCACGCAGGGGCTCCAAGATGTGAATCAGCAGCCCGCGCAGCCCGAAAAAGTCGGCTGGGTCAGGAAATTCTGCGGGAAAGGCATTTTTCGGGAGATCTGGAAGAACCGTTATGTGGTCCTGAAGGGGGATCAGCTTTATATCTCAGAAAAAGAGGTAAGAGAGAGCTTAATTTCTCTCTCTGCTCCATCTCAAAAACCTCCCTGGCCCCCTCTCTTTCTTCCAACCCTGGGTCTGCAACCCCAGTGTTTTGGTTTTCGGCATGGAGTTTGGAGAGAAAGGGGGGAATGGGATGGATCCATCCATTCCGCACTAATTGCACCAGCAAAATGTGGGGGATGCAAGAAGGAGGTTGCATCTTTCACCACCACCCCATCGTATAATACTCGGATTCCAAAAACATAAAATTAGGGAAGAGTTGGAGAAGAAGGGAAATGGTATTTAGCCAGGACTGAGTCATGGGCCTGCTTGTTGTTTTTTCTTTTCTTTCTTTCTTTTTTATAGGACTGGGGTTTTAATTAAGGGTTGGAGGAGCAGGTCTCAAGTCATGACCAGGGGAAAGCGTTCCTCCTTTAGTCCCCGGGTTGGGCCATTAACAGCAAGCAACTAAGATGGTCTTCGTCAGAGCAGAAAGACAACAAAGGGATGGGTAGAGAATGCTTAATCATAGGAGTTCAATTGCTGGCAAAGGAAGGATAATAGTGGGTGGAAGCTTCTGTGTTTGTGTGGGTATGGTGTTGAATCCACTTTGGGTTTTAGTCTGAACTTTAAGGGGAGGTAGGTTGAGGTGAACCTTGTCTTTAGTGCACCTTGAAGAGAGACCAAGAGCTCCCTTAAAGTTCAGACTGAAGACCGAAGTGGATCCAGTCCTAGCCCCTCACCCCTCCGTTGTGGGATTGGTTGCCATGGTGTTCGGGAGGCAGTCGCTGCCTTCGCAGCTTGTGTGTTTGCCTGTGTGGGTGTGGGTTTTAGCACCAAGGATGCCTCACGGGGCTGAGAGCCAAAGGTGTCCTGGGGGCAAACAGGGACTGAGACAAAATCCCAACCCACGCAGACCAAGGGCTGAAGATTTTGGAGCTCCTGTGGTTCTGTTGGCCTCCTGCTACTGAACCAGGGCGACCTGTTTCTTGGCCACTTGGGCTTTGCGTGTGGTTTGTGTCCCATGGGGAAGCCCGGCAAAGGTGAGTTGCAAGAATTGCAAGACCCCCAAAAGATGTAGCATTGAAAGAGACCCCAAGGGCCCTTGAGTCCAACCCCCTTCTGCCACGCAGGAAGACCCCATCAAAGCCCTCCCTTGGACAGATGGCCATCCAGCCTCTGTTTACAAACCTCCAAAGAAGGAGGCGCCACCACGCTCCACGGAGGCAGCGGCCGATTCCACTCACAAGCATCTCTTACCGCCAGAAAGTCCTTTCTAAAGTTTAGGTGGAATCTCTTTCCTGAAGCCATGACTGCATAGTGTCCTAGTCTCTGGAGCAGCAGAAAAACAGGCTTTCTCCATCCTCCATCCTTCAGATATTTTAACATGGCTATCATGTCACCTCCTAACTTGCTGTTCTCCAGGTCGAACATCCCCAGCTCTGTAAGCCTCTCCTCAGAGGGCTTCATGGTTTCCAAGCCTTCTGCCATTTTAGTCGCCTTCCTCTGGACACGTTCCAGCTTGTCCATATCCTTCCCAAAGTGAGGTGCCCAGAACTGGACACAAAAGTCCAGGTGGGTTCTAACCAAAGCAGAATAGTGTGGGACCATCCCTTCCCTTGACCCAGACACCAGACTCCTGTTGATGCAGTCAAAAACCTGAGAGATGCCCATCCAAACTCTGGTAAAAGAGACGGTCCATTCCACTCTCAAACAGCTCTTAAAGTCAGGAAGTTCCTCTTAAGGTTTAAGTGGAATCTCCTCTTTTGTAATTCCAATCCTCGTGCGCTACAGCTCCCAGAATCCCTATGCACCTGCAACACACGCATACTTTGGATGGTTCTGGGAGCTGTAGTCCACAAAAGCGACTGTGCCAAGCTTTGGATTGCAGGAGGTGGTTGTGGCAGGTTTTCAGGTAGCCCTATGCTGGGATATTTCGTGGATTGGGTAAGATATAGTGGTGGGCAACTTGACCGCGCTCCCCCCAAGCCAAATGGAACTGATGTTGCCAAGATTATTCTTCTTGTCTGGAACCCTCGGCAGAATTTCTCCTAGTGGTGGTGTCCCAGTTTGGAGTGTGTGCGTGTGCGTGTATATTGTGTTAATGAGCAGCCTGTTGGCCTTGAATATGACCCATACGGCACCGAACCCGTAAAGTTTATTTACCGATTTGGTTTACATTGCATCTTCTGCCCAAAATGGTACTTGACCTTTGCCTGTGCAGCCCAGTGGAAATAATAAACCGGGACTTGATGTGTATAGAACTCCTTCCTAAATCAAGGCTGGGCAACAGCACTGGAGGCAAGGGGCGATTTTTTTGGGGTGCTCGGGGATGTGTTTGTGTCTTCGGCCCCTTCAAGTGTCCTGATTCATCAGGGACAGTCCTGTTAACCCTCTACAGTGCCATTTTTCTTGCTGCTTTTAAAATGCTCCAGTTTCTTTCTCCTCCTCTCGCTTCCTGCCTTTCTCCTTGGTTGCTGCAAACTTAAGTTCGAAGTGCAAAAGTAATTCGTGCTCTGTTATTGGAAGTGGAGAGTTGGGGACAGAATCACACCCTTCCCAGGACGGTCAGGCAAAAGCAGACTCCCAGCTTGTGTGTCCTTCCTCGTTGATAACATTTGCCCTCTTGACCGCACTCTGATTTTGCTTGGCCATACAAGTCTCAGTTTTCTTCTGTGAAATGTTGGAAGGTATGATGTTGGAGGTTGCAAATATGGGACCTGGGGTTTGTGCGCTCATGCTTCAATAGCCATATTAAATATCTTTCTTTTGCTTTGGGGATGGCTTGCATGCCCTGAGTTGAGACAAAAGCTGGTGGACAGAGGAGTCTTGGGTATATTTTTTCCCCTCTTCGGTTTCCTGACATCATTCTGTAGAATGCCAAGCTTGGTTGGGTGCAAAGGAAGAAAGCTAGGTGCAAATTTGCATGTCGGTTTCCAGCTACCCGAGTCTTTTGTTTCCTCTCTCAATAGCCTCGCTGCCCCACCTCCCAGCGTCTGGGAAAAGGACACGTGATACGGAAACACATGGGCCGGTGCTCTGGCCCCTAAGTGAGGGGTGGAGGAACCTTCCCCTTCGTTATTAGCAGACCTTCTGACATTTTGCAAAGGCTGTGTGGCTGAGCAACATCTGAGTGTGGTCAAGATGGCAAAAAAGGGAGATACCCCAAGGGCCAGGCTGAGAGAAGCTGCAGCAATTTGCTTGTTTCTGAGCCCACTCGGAAGGGCAAAATTCTGCCCTCTTCCCTCCGTCCTTAATTGAATTAAATGAGTGCAAACTCCTTTTGCCTTTTGAACCTAGGGCCTTTCCACACTACACTGTTATAGTGATCTTATTCCACTTTCAACCTCCTATGGAACCCTGGGGTTTGCAGTTTAAGGAAGGGCATTTGGAATTCTCAGCCAGAGAGCTCTTGGCCTCAGGAAACGACAAACCCCAGAATCCCACAGGAGGTTGAAAGTGGAATGATAGCACTATAGAGTGTAGTGCAGAAAGGCCCTAACTTGCAGCAATGGAAGTTAGCTAAGAGCAAAGGGGGACAGTGGGAGGAAGAGAGAGGAACCGGGACATTTTAAAAGCAGGTGAAACAGGGAGCCCTGGTGGTGCAGTGGTTAAATGCCAGTACTGCAAACCACAAGGCTGTGAGTTCGATCCTGCCGGGCTCCAGGTTGGCTCAGCCTTCCATCCTTCTGCAGGTCAGTAAAATGAGTACCCAGCTTGTTGGGGGCATGTATAGAAATGTTTCAAAATACATGCTATTTGTAAGTTGTTCGCTGCCTCGATCCATATGGAGAGGCGGGATACAAACAAACAAACAAACAAACAAATAAATAAATAAAATAATAATAATAATAATAATAATAATAATAATAATAATAATAATAATAATAAAGTGGGATTAATTGGGGCAATTGGAGAATATGGAGTTGCAGTCCAGCTGCGCCTGAAAGTTTGCATAATTCCCAGCTGTGTGTTAGAGGGAGAAGGGATGAATACCGGCAGAGGCAGGTTAGCCCCTTCTCCGGTGTTTCGTTTCAGCCGGTAATGGAGGTTAAAGCCAATGGTTTTTCAGAAGACGCTGGCATTTAATTACCATGAAACCACACAGCTGCTTGGCCAGTAGGAAACGCAGGCATTAGAGATGCAAAGAGGTGATTATGGAGGCAGAGAGAGGCAGATGCCCAAAGCACTCTGGTTATGGTTACTGGACATCTGATACCCGGGACGGGTGGTGTGATGGATAGATGAGCAGGTGGAAGGAAAGCAATGAACATATTTGGGGGGGAGAGGAAGTGTGTTAAAAAATTGCACTTGAAGGAATTGCAACAAACCGGCCGTTTCTGCACTAGCCTGTTATAGTGCTATTATTCCACTCTCAACATCCTATGGAATCCTGGATTCTAGGATGCCTTTGAGGCCCCTCCCTAAACGGTAAACCCCAGGATTCCATAGGATGTTGAAAGTGGAATAATAGCACTATAACAGGCTAGTGTGGAAATGGTCTCCGTCCCTATCAGTATGTTAGGGATATCCGCACAGCCAAATTATACCATTTTGATTGCACTTTAACTGTCTTGGGTCCACCCTATAAAATCCTGGTGAAATGTCTTTCTCTGAACTACAGCACTAGAACTTTCTGGCAGAGAATTCTGACTCCCTCTTGCCAACATTCTATAGGATGGAGCCATGGAATTTAAAGTGATATCAAAGTGTTTTAACAGTGTAGTGTGGATGCACCAGTTTGGATGACTCTTCTGTTACTATCACCAATTTCAGAGCCTATCAGGTCTTGCCAGCTGGACTTTGGGCCCATCCAGATTTTGTCCAGAAATCTAGGAATCAGGCAGGTCTCGAGGGATGAGGAGGTGTGTCCCAAACCATGTAACTTTTGGTAATTGTGTTCTTGTGATCCTGTCTCTGGCAATTTCATCCAGATGTTTTATCCATCAGTTTGGAATTGTCCCCAGAGGACTGGTCATCCAACAAACCAGAGTGGTTTCCTTTCCCAGAAGCCCTGGATCTCCATGGCAGAATCATTTATGGCTCTTGATATTTCTTTCCTCTCTAAGATGTCCTAAGATGTCTCCAGTGCCCAAAGATCTTTGAGCCTTGAGGACTAGAAACCTCCTTTTTAAAATGTATGTGCTAGCAGCAACATCCAGAGGGCCATAGAACCCAGAGATCCTACCCCCAGTTTAATGAGAGTGCAACTTGGCATTTCTAATTCCAAAATGTTTAGGTTGCCAGCCCTGTCCGTGAACACAGCACCTCCCCTTTTATGCTAGCTGGGGGATTCTGGGAGTTGTCATCCAAAAAAGCAACTCCTGCAAGGTCTCTCCTCCAGAACCAGTGGGTCATTTTGGTCTGATACGGAATGCCTGCACTCAGTTCAAGGTTGCAGGATCCGAGAGCCATGTGAGGATCCACATGTGCATTGATCCACATGCGCATGGCTCCTCATGCACCTTTGGTGTTTTGGAAATGTCCTTCAGCGCAAGAGCTGCATGGCGCAATCCATGCATCATGTGACATGTGGACATCATGGAACCTGAGGCTGGTTCTCAGCCTCTCTCTCCCTCGTGAGCCTGATCCATGTGCATTTATGCGCTGATCATGCTCTCCCCCTCCCCACCATTGATTCCTAAGAGATGAGGCCCTCGACCAGCGATGTGTAGAAGCTACATGAGGTCAACGTGATGCAAAACGGCAATCGATGCAACTATTCCCTCCCCCATCCGCTGTTCCCTGTAATGGAGAAAATTGCCATTTTTTTTTGCATTGCCTAGCAGGAATGAGGCATGGTGTTCCATTAAGTTCTCACTCCAGCCCCGTCGCTGACACCCTCCTTCTCGCATTCGCCTCTTCCACGCGACCGTGAAATGGGCTGGGAAAGATCTAGGACGAGATGAGACCCCCGGTCGGCAGAGGCTGCTCCCTCGGGCAGAAAAGGGGCACAAAGGCTTTCAAAGAGAGTTAAAGATCAGAAAATCTTAGGGGCATTGAGTGGGAAGAAACCCCAGGGTCATCTAGTCCAACCCCGGTCAGTACAGTAGCCAGAGTATCTCTGAGGTGGGCATCCAGCCTCTGTTCAAAGACCTCTTGAGCATTAAATTGGGCATTTATTGTGTGGTTAAGTTTGTGATAATGGAAAGAGAGTGGGAAAGACCTGGAAACCATTGATTAAATAATAGGAGGAAGTTCTCCCTCGTGTCTGGTTGGAATCTCTTTTCTTGCCACGTGAATCCATTGGTTAAGGCCATTTCCACCCTACCCCGTTAGAGTGCTATTATTCCACTTTCAACTTCCTGTGGAATTCTGGGCTTTGTAGTTTACTAAGGCCCAAGAGCTCTCTGGCTGAGAATTCTAAATGCCTCCTCCCAAACTGCAAACCCCAGGATTCCATAGGATGTTTCAAGTGGAATCATAGCGCTATAAAAGTCTAGTGCAGAAATGGCTAATGTCGTGCAAATGCACAACTTGTGGACCGTTGCCAATGGCCTTAGTCTTGAGTTAGTAAGTTAGTGTTCTCATGTTAGTAGTCTTTTAGTTTACCGTTTTGCATGTTGTTTTGATCTGAGTTTAGGTCTGTGCTAAAAATATTAGTTTATGTTATTTTGTGTAAAAATTGTGTAAAAATATGTACGAAAATCTCTCTTCTGCAAATTCCCTTGGGATTAATTTTAGCAGAGTTTTACGGGGAAAAAATGTTCTGATAGATTGGTTTGGGAATAGACAGAGGGCCCATGTTTTGTTTTTTCACCAGGCGTCTGTTTCATCTATTTTAGTGGTTCTTAACATTTTCTTTACTGGGGACTCCCAGCAAATATAATTTGTTGCCAGGGTCCCCCAAGACTTAAATATTTGAAACAGTGTTAAGATACATAATGAAAAACTCACATAATTAAAAACTCAAAACATTCAGATGTAACTCCAAAGACAGTAGGACTGAGATCTTGACTTGAATGCTTTTGTGAGCCCCAGTTAGAACAGACCTGTTAAATCAGTGAGATTTAGCAACACCTTGATAAACTTTCCAGCCACTAAGTTGACAGATCTCCTCTTCTTGGAACTAATCAACAGGATCCAGACTATCGGATTGCCAGGTTATTTGCTATAGGAATACTGCGGCCTTTGCTTTATGCTGGACCAAGAGTGCTGTGAAACCTGGAAGCTTGCACATTTCCTAAAAATGGCTTGACATTCGTTCTTGCATTGCACTGGGTGAACCAGTTTGCAAGTTGGTGCCCCACTGATAGGTTTGCATGCAGATGGACCCCAGAGAGGTCCTTTCCCGGTGCCCAAACTTGAATCCAAGTCTTCTGCCCCAGCCTTTTAATTCCCTTAGAACACTCTAATCTCTCCTGGAGGGGAACGCAGAGCTTAGCAACAAAGGAGGTGGTTTTTCTATCACGTGTTGCAAACGCTTTGCTGGCTGCCTGTCGCTCGAGTTGTTTCACTGAGCTGTCCGTATTGCATGCAGCAGAGATTTGGCCTGGATAAAAATAGACCTCACCCTGCCTTCTCAACTATCTTTTTTTTTAAATGCCTTCTTCCAAAATTCACTGGGAAACAAAGATATCTGCAAAGCTCTGGGTGTTCAGCCTTTCCTCTCCATTCTCTGAGATAGTTGTGTGTGCGGAGAATGGTTGAACTTCCAGGATCCCTGTGTTATTTTGGGGCTGTCTCGTTGAGGGAGAGATACAGGGTGCCATTAGTGGTGGTGGGGTGGGGGCTGCGTCTGACCCTCAGCCCCATTGGCATAATCCATCAGCAAGTTCTTTAGCTTGAGTGCCAACTGCCTTGCCATCATCCAACTCCGTTTCCATTTAGTCCAACGCCCCGCCAGTGAAGGAAATCCACAATCCTTGTGTCAAAACTCTGTTTAAAGACCATCAACACAGAGCATCTGTCAGCTTCTCATCCACCATTCCACTGTTAAAAAACTCTTGTCCCAGTAGAGGGTAACCATGATGGGGGCAAAAGGAGAGCACTATTGCCCCATATTAGAAGTGATGCGGCAGCCAAGAAGGCCAAGGCGACTCTTGGCTGCATCAATGGGAGTCTGGTGTCTAGATCAATAGCAATACAGCAATAGCATTTATTTCTATACCGCTTATCAACTGAGTGTTATCTAAGCGGTTTACAATGTGTTTTAGCTAATTGCCCCCAACAAGCTGGGTACTCATTTTACCGACCTGCGGAAGGATGGAAGGCTGATTCAACCTTGGAGATCAAGGGAGGTGATGGTACCACTCTGTTCTGTTAGACCTCATCTGGAATCCTGTGTCCAGTTCTGGGCACCTCAATTCAAGAAGGATATGGACAAGGTGGAGCGTGTCCAGAGGTTGGCGACCAAAATGGTGAAGGGTCTGGAAGCCATGAAGCCCTATGAGGAGCGGCTGATGGAGCTGGGGATGTTTAGTCTGCAGAAGAGAAGGTTGAGAGGGGACATGAGAGCCATGTTTAAATATTTGAAGGGATGCCATGTAGAGGAAGGAGAGGGCTTGTTTTCTGCTGCTCCAGAGACCAGGACAAGGAGCAATGGATTCAAGCTGCGGGAAAGGAGATTCCACTTGAACCTCAGGAAGAACTTCCTGACAGTCAGAGCTGTCCAGCAGTGGAATTTGCTGCCTCCATGGAGCGTGGTGGAATCTCCTCCTTCTTTGGAGGTTTTTAAGCAGAGGCTGGATGGCCATCTGTCCAATGGAATGCTTTGAGGTAGGTTCCTGCAGTAAAGGAGATTGGACTGGATGGCCCCTGGGGTCTCTTCAGTTCAATTCTATAATTCTATGATTCTAAGTCTTCCTCCCAAATTGAAATTTTCCATCAGTCCCCAAATTTCTAGCATTGCAAAGAGATATTGAATACTGAAAACTGTTTACTTCTACATCTCTGCTCTTTGCTGTGTTCTCGTTCCCTGAGTCACGTTACCCATCCCACTTTGCTTTGGAGGCCTGAATTCTGTTCTGTTCTTTCCAAGCCCAAGTTTTACTGCTTTGTTTACTGCAGACAAGGTGCTGCAACCTGACACTGAAAGTCTGCCTTTCTTCAGCCCTCCTTCTCCATCCTCCAAATGCTGATGTTGCTAATAAACTCCCAGCTACCCAGAGGATGAGGAGGGGAAAGTGGGCTCTAGGAGGATGTTTGCAAAAAGGAGCTTCTTTGACCGAGGCTTTGTTAGCTGAGGTATTCCCACAGTGCTGTTCCTGGATTTAAATTCTCAGTGCACAAAATGCCAACAAACCTGTACATATTATTTTTAAAGTATTATTTGGCAGGAAAGCAAAGGCATAGCAGCAGTCCTTTTGCATTAGTGACTGGTGTTGCTGTTACCTTTTTTGTTGTGTACTGTTCATTTGTTACTGTGTTGGGGCTGAAAAAAAACTTTGAGGGCTCTTTTAAAAAAGTTGTATTGCTATTGAATTTTTTTTGTTACAGGAGGCCTTCTTTAGGTGGATTTTTTTCCTCTTCAAATCTAACAAAGTTACCAATGCAATCATAACATAAATAACAGCCTTCTTTTCTTTTCAAAAGAAGCCAGCATCGGCCGATTGAGAAGAGGAAGTCTCTTCTCTTTTTGGTTCTAAAAATATGCGTTGCAATGTTTTTGTGCGCAGGTCAAAGATGAGAAAAACACCCAAGAAGTCTTTGATTTGAACGACTACGAGAAATGCGAAGAGCTCAGGAAATCCAAAAGCAGAAGCAAGAAGAACTATAGCAAGTTTTTGCTCACCCATTCCAAGGAACCGGGAAACACAGTAGGTGTCCTTCGTGTGCAGCCTCTCTCTCTAGGAGTCTAGGGATCTAGGAGTCTTCATAGTCCACAAGCTGAACATGAGCCAGCAGTGTGATGCGGCAGCCAAGAAAGCCAATGCAATACTCGGCTGCATCAATAGGAGTATGGTGTCTAGATTGAGGGAGGTACTGGTACCACTCTACTCTGCTTTGGTTAGACCTCATCTTGAATCCTGTGTCCAGTTCTGGGCACCCCAATTCACGAAGGACATGATCAAGCTGGAGCAAGTCCGGAGGAGGGCGACCACAATGGTGAGAGGCCTGGAAGCCATGAAGCCCTATGAGGATAGACTTAGGGAGCTGGGTATGTTTAGTCTGCAGAAGAGAAGGTTAAGAGAGACAGGATAGCCATGTTTAAATATTTGAAGGGATGCCACGTAGAGGAAGGAGAGGGCTTGTTTTCTGCTGCTCCAGAGACCAGGACAAGGAGCAATGGATTCAAGCTGAAGGAAAGGAGATTCCACCTGAACCTCAGGAAGAACTTTCTGATGGTCAGGGCTGTCCAGCAGTGGAACCTGCTGCCTCCATGGAGTGTGGTGGAGTCTCTTCCTTCTTTAGGGGCTTTTAAACAGAGGCTTGATGGTCATCTGTCCAAGGGAGTGCTTTGAGGGTGTTCCTGCATGGCAGAAGGGGGTTGGACTGGATGGCCCCTGGGGTCTCTTCCAACTCCATGATTCTATGATTCTATGATTCTCGCACATACACAATGGAGATCCTTGTGGCCTTTCTCTGGTACATTATTGGACTGTATCTGAACAAGGTAGAAACCTGGAAGGGTTTGTAGCTCAACAGGTAGAGCTCCCACTGACCTGGTTTGACCCCTTTAAGCACCTCCAGGTAAAGACGTCAAAGCTTTACTGGATCTGGGAAGGCCGCCCCTCTGCTCGAGTCCCTGCCAGTCATGGTAAAAAGGATTGGGCCAGGTGGAACTGTGCTGTGACAGAGTTATTAAGTAATTTTATAGCTTTTATCACCTGCTTTTTTCTGCTTGCGTTGGCCATTTGACCAAGCAGAACTGGAGGAAATGACTTTTGCACTACAGTGTCGAGAATCCCCCAGACCCAGGAATTCTTGGAGTCTAAAAAGGAGGTTTCCCATTTCTGAAGGGATCGATGCTTATCAGGAGCATCTGGTGTACATAGGAAGCACCCGGTGCACATTGGAGCATAGACTCCTAGGGCTGGAAGAGACCAGGGGGCCATTGAGTCCAATCCCCTGCCATGCAGGAACCCACATCAAAGCACTCCTTTTGACAGCTGGCCTTCCAGCCTCTGCTTAAAAACCTCCAAAGAAGGAGACTCCACCACACTCCATGGAGGCAGCAGATTCCACTGCCAGACAGCCCTGACTGTGAGGAAGTTCTTCCTGAGGTTCAGGTGAAATCTCCTTTCCTGCGACTTGAATCCATTGCTCCTTGTCCTGGTCTCTGGAGCAGCGGAAAACAAGCCTGCTCCCTCCTCGACATGGCATCCTTTCCAATATTTAATTATGGCTATCATGCCCCCTCTTAGTCCTCTGCAGACTAAAGATCCCCAGCCCCCTCAGCCGCTCCTCATAGGGCTTCATGGCTTCCAGACCCTCCACCATTTTGGTCGCCCTCACCTGGACACGCTCCACCTTGTCCATCTCCTTCTTGAATTGAGGTGCCCAGAACTGGACACAGTATTATTCCAAATGAGGTCTGACCAAAGCAGAATTGAGTGGTGCTATTACATGCCTGCCGATGCCACGATCTGCATCTTCGCAATTCACCAATGGCTTCGTTGCATTTCTGCAACACAGCTGGAGATTCTTAAAGTTAAGAGGACAGCAAGATCCGTGATGCCACCTGATGCAACTTCCTTCTCTCTCTCTTAGGCGCCCAACCTTGTCTTCCTGGCTGTGAGTCCTGAGGAAAAGGAGTCTTGGATCAACGTCCTCAACTCAGCAATAACCCGGGCCAAAAACCGGATCTTGGACGAGGTGGGCCAGATCGTCCCCCTTGGTTCCCTCTTGCTTCAAAACCAGTGGTACTGCTGAGCCAAGCATCCCCTTTCCTTCATTGTGCATCTTTTTTCAGAGCTTCCCCCTCAGTCTCTGCACAACTCTTTCCTTTCTGGGACCATTTCCGCACTAGGCTGTTATAACGCTATGATTCCACTTTCAACATCCTATGGAATCCGGCCCCTCCCGAAACTGCAAACCCCAGGATTCCATAGGATGTTGAAAGTGCAATCATAGCGCTATAACAGCCTAGTGCGGAAACAGCCTGGGTCTCTTCCCTTCCTTGTTTGCCCC
The DNA here is from genome assembly GCA_948474755.1 of Ctenosaura bakeri. Lineage (NCBI taxonomy): Eukaryota > Metazoa > Chordata > Lepidosauria > Squamata > Iguanidae > Ctenosaura > Ctenosaura bakeri. The sequence continues at coordinate 426,357 of CAOLHI010002406.1, read as the reverse complement.
CCTGCCGTCCTCCTGCCCATTGCCGCCCAGGCCAGGGGCCAAGAGCCACCTGGCTTTCAAAGAGCACCTCGTGAGAGAGGCAGTGAATTGAGGAACCGTGATTTTGCAAAACCAGATGAGAATGAAAGGAGAACCCAAGGGGCAGGCTGCTCTCCGCGATATCCTCCGACCATCTGTCTCTCTTCCCCTCGCTGCGCCTGTGGGACCTCCGCTGACTCATCCCAAGAGGAATTTGCTTCTTTATTACTGCACGGAAAGGGGAAGGAAGCAGAAAATCAAACATTTCCGTTCCATTTCAAGCCTGCCTCTTGCTCCCAAGGACACCCTCATTAAAAAAAAAAGACAAAATAAAATGCCATAAAGATGGGGAACTGATATCTACAAGCTCTGCTATGGGGTGTGGATTTTGCAGTAGCTTATCCACAGTTTGGAAAACGTTTTTGTTTTTTGGACTACAGCTTCCAGTATCCCCCAGCCAGCCATATTCAACCACTATTATTCCTTTTTTCCACGTATCCCAAATGTCCTGGTGCATAACCCCAGGGGAACATGTGCCCCAGGTTGGGAACCACTGCTCTACAATAAAGGCAGGCAACTTTGGGGAATTACAGGGCCACGGAGGTCTGCCTTTCCCCCAAAATGGAAAATTTTAATCCCTAGAGGGTGAGGAGAGGCAATTTCATCACAGCTTTGCCCCCTTTCTTCCTAATGGAAAGTGATCCAGAACCAATTCCTGTTTGATGAAAGGCCTAAAATGATCCAAGCAGGAACGATTTTCTCTCTCTCTCCTTTTGGGGAGAAAATGTCAGCAACTAAGGGTTCTTTATCCATTTTCAAAGGAGAGATCTCAAAAAAAACCCAAACTCTTCCCCATTCATACTACCATCCCAGCAGGTGCCATTTTGTTCACGGCCGCTTTTGTTTGCCCAGCTTGCAGCAGCTAGTGAATCCCATTTCAGTGGGATGGTGAATCCATTCCGGGATACTGATCCAAATTATGAACCTTGAGCCAGTCAAGGTTTTTGGAATGCATTTTGGGGGTGATAGGTTCCTTGAAAGTATTAAAACACCTCCAGCACATTCTTAGTCCCAGAATCCCCCCCCTCCGAATGACCCAGTACCTTCAAATGCCTCTATTTTTTCTGAGACCTTCTCAAAATGGTGACTGGACATAGAATGATAAGGTTGGGAGAGATCCAAAGGGATCATCCACCCAACTCCATTCTGCCATGTGTTCCAGACAGATGTCCATCCAGCCTCTGCTTAGAAACCTCCAAAGAAGGAGGAGACTCCACCACACTCCATGGAGGCAGCAGTATAGTCCACTGTCAAACTGTTCTTACCATCAGAAAGTTCTTCTTAACGTTTAGGTGGAATCTCTTTCACCTGTAGTTTGAATCCATTGCTCCATATCCTGGTCTCTGCAACAGCAAAAAAGATGCTTGCTCCATCTTCCATGTGACATCCATTCCAATATTTAAACATGGAAATCATGTCCCCTCTTAACACACCCCAGCTCCCTAAGCCACATCTCACAGGGCTTCATAGTTTCCAAGCCTTTGACCATTTTGGTCACCATCTTCTGGACACATTCCACCTTGTCCATATCCTTCTTGAATTGTGGTCCCCAAACAGGACACAGGATATCAGGTGGGGTCCGACCAAAGCAGAATAGATGAGATTGTTATGACACAAATTAATTTCTGATCACCATTTTGGGAAGGGCTCCAACCAAGGTATTTGGAAGCACTGCTGATACGTGGGTGTGCGTTCCGTGGGGATGGGATTGGAGGGAAGAAAACTGTCCCCCACCCCCCACCCTGATCTAAAGGATTTGCAGTCTTGCAGATCTGAAATCTCTGCCGGCAGATGGTTTCTCCCCCTTCCACCAAGATACTCCAGCTAATTGTCATAAGTAATGAATATGCCAGAGGGTTCCTGGAGGAGCTGACGGATGAGCTCTGCGGCGAAAGCCAAAACTGGAGGGGGATCAATTATTCACCAGGAAGCTCTGGTTGCTGCATGAAGTGTGTCCGCATGACAACTGACAGTGCACTTGTGCTGTTGTGGGGTTTTTTATTTTTGCAGGTTACAGTGGAGGAGGAAAGCTACCTGGCTCATCCGACCCGCGACCGGGCGAAGATCCAACATTCTCGGCGACCTCCGACAAGGGGGCACTTGATGGCTGTGGTATGTACAGCACAGACCGGGGACCCTTTGTCCACTTACATTAGGTCCATAATCTGAACAGATTTCTGAGCAAATTTCAAGTGAGCCCTCCAGAAGCAACACAATCTCCATTTTTTTTTTAATTCAGCACAAGTTTTGGGCAATATTGACCCTTGAATCGTGCATCATGACTCCCAAACATATGAAAACCTGGAAAAATACCCTAACCTCACCCCATAAATACCCCCAAATGTTGCACTATTTCCCAAACATCTCTCTTTTCTTCTTCAGTCCCTCTCAAAATGGCAGCAGGAGGTGAGACAACATCGCTTCCCATAACCATTTTGAGGTGTGCTGGGTAAGAAAATGGGGAAGCTTGGAGGAATTAAGAAGAGACATTTTATGGCTTTTTTAAATAGCCTCTGGGGTTGTTCTTCCTAAGCCTGTCTTTGGAAGGGGAGAGGTTTCCACCTTCATGGAAACACTCACTCTATCATCCAAAAAGAAAGATGCAGATTTGCAGGCTCTTGTGATTCCATGAGTGTCACCCATCTTACCATCTTTGCCCGATGAAGAGTTCACTGAACTTCAAAAGTTGGTAGCATGTTTCTTGCATGTTCTGTTTGGCCCACTCAACTGTATATTTTGGATTTTGGGTTGGAGGTTAGAGGGAGTCGCAAGGAGTCAGTCTGGGATGCTAATGGTGTGATGATCCCAAATAATTTTCCAAATGTGCAGACCTTTTTGCTTGCTTCTTCCCTGCCTTGGTAGGCATCTACCTCAACCTCTGATGGCATGCTGACCCTTGACTTGATCCAGGAGGAGGATGCCGCTCCAGAAGAACACAACACTTGCGAGGAGAACTTCCGGGTGGACCTGGATAAATCCGTCGCCCAACTGACCGCCGGGCGAAGGCGTTCTGATTCGGAGAATGTCAAGCCGCCGGAGAAAAGCCGGACGAACAGCCTCCCGCGGCGGGAGGTCACGTCGTCTTGGGATAAGTTCTCGCATCGCAAGGACTCCTTTGACAAAGGGACAATGTACACCCCTCAGGTCCCCAAGAGACTCACCCTCTCGGAGAAGAACAAGTGCGCCTCCATGGAAGAGATCTTGTCTTGTCGGGACTCGTCCTCGGCGCACCGGGCCGTGTTGCGGAAAGGCCTGGAGGACCAGTTCGCCTCGGTGGAGCCGGAGCAGCTGACCCGGATCCAGGAACTTGTCGCCTTGAAACTTGAAAAGACCCAGGAACTTCTAACAGAGGTGAGGGGTTACGGGGAGGGGAAGCGAACGGGCCAGCCGGAGCCTTGCTCTCCCGTGACGTCCACCACCGCCACCTCCGTCGCCTCCTCCTCTCCCTCGTCCTCCAAGTTGGACTCGGAGGCCATCCTGCAGGAGACAGAGCGGCTGTTGGGAGAGGCCTCCTCAAACTGGAGCCAGGCTCAGCAGGTGCTCCAGGAGGTCACGGAACTGAGGAACCTCTACAGGCAACTCGAACTGCGGCTCTCGGACCCGAAATCCAAACAGAGCACGCAATCGCAGTACAGGAAGAGCCTGATGTGATGTCTTCAGGGGGTCTAGTCAGGACGGGCGGGATGTAGGGCAGTGAGGAAGAGGGTTCATAGACAGTCGGCGTGTATTTTTTTTTTTTTTAATATTATGGTTATTTGCAGCGTTTGATGCGTACAAGGTGCCTGTTGTTCATCTGATCCTTAGTCCTCAATTTTCCGTTGTCCTCTTCAACCTTCTTCCCCATCTCTAGTTCCAGGCCCATTCCAATAAATCAGGATGGTGGGTCCCCCCCCCATTTTTTTCATTTGGAAGTATCCCTTTTGCATTTTTTTTAAAAATCCAAATATATATATCTATTTTTCCTTTTTCCCTACAAAAACATCTGACCCACACTTTCTCTCTGAAGAGAATATTTGCAACGGCTGCAGACTCTGACGTCCCCGGTCTAGGCGTATGGGAAGAATGGGAGAAAACATAAAATCCTTGTGGGCTTTTTCCAAGTCTCGACATCCCGGGAAGTTCAGGCTGACTTCCGGACTCAGAGCACAGGTTGCCTTTGAGACAGCACCCACTTGCTAGCCCAAATCCATCTCTGTATCTCAGTATTTGTGTCTCTCGTTCTCTTTCTCTCTCTCTTTCTGCCACTCCGTGCTTCATCCCTGGCCCTCTTCCATCCGAGCGGCAGTTTCCCTGCCTCCGGCTGCCATCCTGGATGGGTTCCCATTCTCCTTCCACAAAAGCCACCGTGCCGCCTTCAGCTATGCAGGAAAATATTTGAATTTCCATGACAAAATCACAGAAGCAAAAGGCCCTCTTGACCAAACCGATCGACTTGGGCCCGGTGCGAGAGCTCGAGTCACAAATCATCCGCTTGAATCGCGGGAAATGGATTTTTGCTTTGTCTTGTTCGTTTAAACGGACACCTAGGGTGGGCTGTTCTGTGAACCAACGTGGGACTAGGTAGGCTCTTGGTCTCATCCAGCTGGGCTCTTTTTTTGGTCCTTGGAATTTTTCTTTGTGGTTATTTCTGGCGCTCCGGCTCATTAGGTTAAAGATTCCGTCCTTCCGATCTGTATTCAGTTATCATCTTTTGCCCTTCCAGAGATAAAATGAGGTGGAGCGGAGAAAAGGTGGTGCCACCTTGAATTCAGCCATCTTGTGCCACCTTCAGAGGTCATTCTTATCTTCTGGGTTTACCTACACCACACAGAGGCTCTAAGAATGTGTAAAAACCACTGATGTCGGGTGATTTATTCTTCTGTAAATCCCACATTGGCTTCCTAGAATCATACCTTGCAACTATCTCCAGCTACTGGACGCTAACTTTGGCCCTATGGAGCCAAACATGGCTTCGTGTGTGATTTTGCACATATTCCACCATTCCCTTATCTCTTATAGGTCTTCCATAGTTCACCAGTAACCTACAAAGTCTGTTGGACAAGAGCAAGCCTCCAGATATCCAAATTCGGCAGGAACAGTCCCATGTAACCCTCTGCTGTCCCACATTTTCATCTGTCCCAGTTGTGCTCTCCTCTTGCTGTTTTGCTCCTTTGTTTCCAGCTGACTTCAGTGGTTGCAAAAGCAACTTCAAAGTGCAAAAGCAATTTTCTCTCAAGCAGGGGGGAAGAGGAGAAGGGAAAGTGGAGTTTTGCCCTTTCCATCATCTCAGGCAAAAGCAAACTGCTGTAGTCTCTCCTAGCTTGGCTGTTCTTCCTCACTGATAATTGCTGCCATCTTGGTTACGCTCTGATGTTGCTCGGCCAGATGTGTGCCAGATGCTGGACGGTAGGTAAGGTGGAGCAGAGGCGGAACCAAGTTGAGTTCAACCACCGTGAATTTGGCCATCTTGTGGCCCTCTCAAGTGGCGTCCTTGTCTTCTGGATTTACCTTACTCTTGGCTACACTGCACAGGCTTTCTAGGATTGTGTCCTTTGTCATTAAAAAAATGGATGTCAGCTGATACAGTCTTCTGTAAATCCCTCACTAGCTTCTCCAAGGTTCTTCTGGCCTTCAGGTATATCTCATCACTGGCAAAACTCGTTAGAAAACAAAGCAGGCCTCCTTCGTCCGCCTTCCCACAACCTCACCTATTCTATTCTTTTTGCAATGTCAAGGTCTCCTCTTCACGGCTTTGTGCAATCACAAATGCAGTGTGGAAAAGAACTACAGTCAACCCTCCACTTTTGCGGGTTTCAGTTGTGCGGATTTGAATTTCCTTTCCTTTCCTTCAGCTTTGAATTTGCTTTCCTTTCCTTCAGCTTTACCAGGTCTGCTGTGTCCTTACTTGTGTTGCTCCCACTTTTCCCAGCAATTGCTGCATTAATAGGGTAGGTTAAGGATCGAGTAAGTTGATTAAGTGGACTGACAGGTTCTGGGATCCTGGCTTCTGATGGCCTCCTTACATCTTCCAAGAGTTCCCATTAATCCTTTGCTGTCCTGTTTTCTTGGCTGCTTTTATAATGTCCCAGTTTCTTTCTCCTCCTCCCGCTCTTGCCCTCAGCTTTGTCCCATTGCTGCAACTTATTCAAAGTGAAAAAGGAGTTTTCATTCAATTAGCTTAGCAGAAGAGAGAGGACAGGAGGGCATGGAGTATTGCATATCCTGGTTGGCTCAGGAAAAAGAATACATGAAAACTACTTTTTAAATGTCCCGGTTTCTCTCCCATGTACTGCCTTTGTCTTCAGCTTACTTCAATTGCTGCAAAGAACGGAACTCAGAGTGAAAAAGTATTTTGCACGCCATTAACTCAGCAGTGGAGAAAGGAGAGAAGGGGTGACTATCTTGTCCTTCCCGGTAGGCTCAGGCAAAAGCAAATTATTGCAGCTTTGGCTGGTTTGTCCATTCTTCCTCTTTTTCCCTCTTGGCCACCCTCAGATGCTGCTCGGCTGCACATGTGTCAGGCCATTTCTGCACTAGCCTGTTATAGCACGATGATTCCACTTTCAACATCCTCTGGAATCCGCAAACCCCAGGATTCCAGAGGATGTTGAAAGTGGAATCATCGCGCTATAACAGGCTAGTACAGAAATGGCCTCAGTTTCCTTGGTGAAATGTTGGAGGATGTTTCTCCCACCTCAGAACTGAGCCTCAGGAAATGAAACACCCCACGCCGATCACTATCTCCAGTATCGTGGCGTTGGCTGCTCTGTATCTTCCTCTCCTCTTGCGGCTCAGCTTTCCTGCTTGGCGTAATTGGATCAGAGGAGGAAACCAACCTTGGTGTCTTCTTACACCAAGCCTCCAAGATGTTGCTCTTCTCCATGGGCTCTGTCCATTCCCCTGGACAAAGACAGAAGGAACGGCCATGCAAAGAGGTCTCCTAGAACTTTACCTCCAGAAGCTGGTCCACCTTGCTGTCCAAAAATGAGGGTTTTGTAAGAAAGACGGTATTGCTTCTGCTCTTTCTTCATCACTGTTATTCAGCTGATAACAAAATAATTTTACTCACTTATCTATTCGGATTCTAGGGTTGCCAGTTTTTGTCCCAAAACCGTGGAGAAATGCATGAAAAATATACTTCAAGCATCCCAGAACGGTATATTATCCTCAAATACCTCTACAGTCCTTCTCAAATTTTGAAAAGGACTGCAGAGGAAGCTGGAGATTTTGAGGCTTGTTGGTAGGGGGTGCAGGTGGGAATCGGGGGGGGGACATTAAAATCATAGAATCATAGAAATGTAGAGTTGGAAGAGACCCCAGGGGCCATCCAGTCCAACCCCCTGCCATGCAGGAACGCCCTCAAAGCACTCCCGACACTGGTGGCCTATTCCAGCAGAGCTGAAAACAAATATAGGGCTCTAGAGCCATGGATTCTTCCAGATTGTCTTAAAGGAGTGTGAGTTCTCGCCATAAAACTCCATGGGTTTTGCATCCACTTGTTGCATTATTTTGGGGAGCTGTTTGCAGCAATTCCTTAGGTGTGCACTAGAGTTCTCCCAAAATTGAAATGGTCTTATAGTCTGAAGGACAAATTCCCTTCTCTACAAGAGAGAGAGAGATCTAGGAGAGGCTGCCGTAGTTTGCTTTTGCCTGCGCCCACTGGGAAGGGCGAGCCTTTGCTCCTCTCTTCCCTGCTGACTTTTGCACTTTCAGCTCAGGTTGCAGCAGCTCGGATAAACCGAGAAGAAATTTGGGAAGTGGGAATTGGAAAAAGAAAACAGGACATATTAATCAAGACTGTCCCTACTAAAATGGGACAGATGGCAAGTGTGCATTTAAGCACAACTCTCTTTTTTAAAAAAAAATCTGGTCCTTGAAAACCAAGTTGGAACCAAACCCAGTCCTCAAGAACCAAGTTGTTCTTTCTTCCACCCCCTGTTAGGGGCTTGGATGATAGCTTTGGCTTTCCTTTCCTTTTCATCAAGGGATTTTCCTTGCAGATCTTCTGTCTGGTTTTCTTAGTGGCTTTCTTTTCTGCTCCTTTTCAACCGGTTTGTGTTCTTGGTGCGTGGTGGCATTGAGAAATAAATGCCAGGCTCCAGAACTTGGAACACGGCGGAGCCCAAGGGAAGGATCGCGATGCATTCTTGAGTCCGCTGGTTGCAAAGCTGCAGCTGGTATTGCTAGTTCCCGTCCCTGCCTCGGTGGCTAATCCCTTTTGTCCTGTCGACAGCAGATTATATAATATTACAAATTAAGCAAAATAGATCTCTCCTCTCGATCCCACTTGTGGGATTACAGACAGACCGCCCCCCGTTCCTCTGCCCAATTATGCGGCAAGAATGGCGTGTGTAGGGGTAAACATGCCAGTCAAGAAAGCACACTTGTTTCATGCTTTGCTTGCTAATTAAAAATAAATTAACGAGGAAAGGGCGGCGGTGAGGGATGGAATGTATGTGTGACAGCTCTTTGTGATGGGCTGATGGCACAGAGGGATGGATTTCTGCTTTAGGAGCTGCTTGTGTTTGCTGGAGTTAGCAAGGGATGGCCAGTGTTAGGCCATTTCCACACCAGGCTGTTATAGCCCTATGATTCCACTTTCAACATCCTATGGAATCCTGGGGTTTGCAGTTTCGGGAGGGGCCGGCCGTCCCCTCCCGAAACTGCAAACCCCAGGATTCCATAGGATGTTGAAAGTGCAATCATAGCACTATAACAGCCTAGTGCAGAAATAGCTTTAGTCTCAGCTAAAGTAGGGCCATTGGGCAAACTGGATTGACACACCACTCACTGCTTTTCTAGGTGGGACAAGGCAATAGGACGAGTTTCGGGGGGGGGGCTTGAGTTGCATCTCCCTGCCTGACAAGGAGCTGGACTAGATCATGGAATCGTAGAGTTGGAAGAGACCCCAAGGGTCATCCACTCCAGCTCCATTCTGACATGCAGGAATGCACCATCAAAGCATTCCCAACAGATGGCCATCCAGTCTTGGGCTCTGCCGTGTTCCTTCTCCAAGGAAGGAGACTCCATCACACTCCCAGGCAGCAGATTCCACTGCCAGACAGCTCTGACCATCAGGAAGTTCTTCCTGATGTTTAGCTGAAATCTCTTTTCCTATAGTTTGAATCCATTGCTCCATGTCCTAGTTTCTGGAGCACAGAAAGCAAGCTAGCTCCATCTTCACCATGACATCCCTTCAGACATTTAACCATGGCTCTCATGTCCCTTCTTAACCTTCTCTTCTGCAGACTAAACATACCCAGCTCCCTAAGATGGGCCTTGGTATCCTGACCCACTATGAATGGGAGTCTCCAAATGTGTATGAAACAGTCCTTGGGTGGTAGAATCTTCTTGGTTCATCCCTACTCCAAGCCAAAGAGTTCCACACGTGGCCACCCCTAGATAGTGCACACCCTTCAGCATTTCAGAGACGAAAAGCAGGACACGCGTGGCCAAGCAACGTCACAGTGTGGTCAAGATGGCAGAATTCTGTGACTCTATGATTGCAGGAGAGTCTAGACAGCCTGATTCCATTTAGCAACTGGCAAGCCCAGCAGCCACTTTGCAGCATTCTTCTTTGCCCGCAATCCATTGGAGAGCTTTTCCAGTCAACCTGCCCTGGCCCTCTCTTTGGCATTTTGTGCGCAAGGCTCCTTTCCTTCCGGGTTGTCATTTTCTTCATGTCCGAGTCAATTTAGCCTGCAGAAACGTCTCTCCGCCTCTCAGAGGTGGCGCCTCATCTGTCGGGTTCTGAGCTCACCTTTTCGATCGATCGATCGATCGATAGTTAGTCATCTCTTATTATTATCCTTGGGTGTTCAGGTGGTCTCAACTGGTGGGAAATCCCAAGACTTTGGGCTTGCTGTAGAAGGTACGTTCTCCAAGAGGACCCGTTCAAATATTTGGATTTATTTTCAAAGGATAGATCAAGGGCTCCTTTTCCTCATAACTCGTTTCTTTCTCTTGCATAACTTGGGCCATTTCTGCACAAGACTGTTATAGCGCTATGATTCCACTTTCAACATCCTATGGAATCCTGAGGTTTGCAGTTTCGGGATGTTGAAAGTGGAATCATAGCGCTATAACAGGCTAGTGCGGAAATGGCCTTGGTTTCTTTACGCAGCCATGAACTGAGAGGGGAAAAAATCCAATTCTCACTACACAGTTCCAGTGCTATTTTTGCACTTTTAACTGCCACAGTTGCATCCTTTGGCATCCTGGGATTTGCCGGGTTTTTGCAAGAGAGAGAAAATATTGAGGTATCTCTGCCACTGACCAAGAATGCTTTCCCAAACTACCAATCCCGGAATCCCATAGGATGGCACTATGGCAGTTAAAGTGCAGTCATAGCGCTATAACTGTGCAATGTGGAAGGGCCCCCAGTTTTTAAACGAGAATTCCAAATAACCACACTTCGTGGCAGGTTTTGGCCGGGGGGATCTGTTAACTGCATCGTTCTCTCTCCCCCACCCCCGCATCTGTGCGTGTGTGTATGTTTTGTCCAAGCTAACAATTGTCGCAATTCCAGAGGGGGTAGCTTTGCTAGTGTGTGGTAGCATTTCCTCCCCCGCAAAGAACCCTGTGTGTCCTGTAGCAACTAACAAGATGCAATTGTGGCCACGAGCTTTTGTGGGCTTTGGAAGTTTCGTCTGTCCCCCCTTCCTTTCCAGTCATGTGTCCAATTTAGTGCAGCCCCCTCACCCAGATGTGGGGGGCCTGCAATTGTCAGCTGAGGCAGTGGCATCGTGCCACTTCCAACACCAAGTGGCCCATGGACTGGAGACTCAATGCAGGGAAGCCCAGGAAAAGAAGCAGGTGGGAAAGAACGGTTGCCAGACCCTGAATGGGAATCCCGACCCACTAGATCAGGGCTGGGCGGAACTCAGGCTGGTTAGATCTACTTTGTTGTCTTTGGCTTCTTAATTAAAACCCCAAGATCGTCAGGCAGAGGCAGGTACAAAATACATGCACTCAGATTTTTTTAAAAAAACTTGGCTTCTGAGTATGCTCTAGGAACCTGCTTCTCCAGATGAAACAAGCCTGCAAAATCTTCAGTTCCCAAATTTTGCAAGAGAGTTACTTTTAGACTCTAAGCCTAAGGGGAAGGAATCTTTAGCTGTTGCTGTTGTCAGGGGGAAATGCAACAAATAAACACTGATTGATCTGTTGCAAATTGCTCAGAGAGCTACTGGTAGATCCCAAACTATCTTCTGCCAGCCCCTGAACTAGAGTCTAGCTAACCCTTAGGAAGGGTTTGTATAAGAGTTTCAGCCAATTAGATACATGCATGCGGGTGGGGGTCCAGTTGGGGGCTGAGAAACTGCATCAGGCAAAGCCAATCAGGGCCTGAGAAACTGCATACGGCAAAGCCAATCAGGGCCTGAGAAACTGCATAGAGCAAAGGCAATTAACTCCTGAGAAGCTTCTTTAAGCAAAACCAATCAAGGCCTGAGAAGCTGCACAGGGCAAAACCAGTCAGGGTCTGAGAAGCTGCATAGAGCAAAGGCAATTAAGTCCTGAGAAGCTTCACTGAGCAAAGCCAATCAGGGCCTGAGAAACTGCATATGGCAAAGCCAATTAGGGCCTGAGAAGCTGCATAGAGCAAAGGCAATTAACTCCTGAGAAGCTTCTTTAAGCAAAACCAATCAAGGCCTGAGAAGTTGCACAGGGCGAAACCAGTCAGGGTCTGAGAAGCTGCATAGAGCAAAGGCAATTAAGTCCTGAGAAGCTTCATTGAGCAAAACCAATCAGGGCCTGAGACGCTGCACAGGGCAAAGCCAATCAGGGCCTAAAGCATTCCTGAAGGAGTGAGGGAAACAGGTCTAATATAGCATCCTTGGCCCTTAATGGCGAATTGATGGTGGGGTGGACCCTGGGTCCGTCCCCCTGATTCCAAGTTGGGTTATGTGCCCGGGTGCAGCTGCACGAGGGCCGCAACCCCGGCACACGCCTCCTGCATGTGGGAGAGGAGAAAATGCTGCATCCAGAAGCGCCAGCCATGCATGCGCAGCACAGCCCGCCTATGCAACCCCACGTGTACACGTTTAACCTGTCCCACCCTCCTGCGCTGCCATGTGCATGCCGCCTTGGATCGGGACAAAGGCATGTGGACCAAAATCACGTTCTGTGTTCCTTCCGCTCCTCCAAACTGTGAAATCTGGTTTTAGTTTTATTTTTTTGCTGTCTCTTGCTGCCCTCCAAAATAACCTTAATAGGGAGGAAGGAGGAAAAGACGTACAGTTTTGACCGCCCATCTTTATTTTCGCTTCCCAAAAAGTTCTGTAGACAGTAAGAAAAAAACAGTCCGAGACAGAAAGAAGAAAAAAAAATCCCATCCTACAACACTATGCAAAACCTTGAATACAATATTAGTTTTCCTTCCGTCTGTTTTTGTTTTCAGCCTCTCCCACCAGGCAGAACTTGTCTTTGTTGTTTGCTTCCCACAACTTTTTGCGCACAGACATCGGTGTACGAAAACCCGTTCTGTGATTAAGGGGAACTTTTTTTTTTTTCTTTTCAATTAAACTGGCACGGACCTCTTGGCCCTCGGACGCCAAGAAACGGCCCCGCTCAGCTTTTGTCCTCCCCTGCCCTTAACTGGGCTCTGTTGTCGGGTTGTGTGAGAAACCCTTTCATTCGTGCTTGAAAAGCCGGTCAGGGGAAAACAAAAGAACACGCCAGTAATGGTGGGGCCCCAGCGGGGATTGGGGGTGATAGGGAAGGAGGAGAAAGGTTTCTGGGGAAGAGGAGGAACTTTGCAAACAGGGTAACGCAGGGTTTTGGTTTGCAATTAAAAGTGTCATTGTAGAAGGGAGGAAAACGAGGTTTCTTGGAGAAATGCAAGGAGGCCAAGGGAAATGTGTGAACCAGGGGCCTCTTCGTACTTCTATAGCGCTATGATTCCACTTTAAGAGCTGCAAACTTTTCTGGATCCGGAGGGGCACACAGGCAAAAAGGCCTCCTGTTTTGAACAATGTGGGTTTACGCCACACTTGGCGGGTGGGACGGAGGCACTGGAGTGTTTTTGCAATGATGGAGAGGAGGGTGTGGAGCCCTTTGGACTTCAGAACTGGAAAGAGTTATGTGTGGCTCACAGATCAGGGGCCCATTCGTGCTCCAGAATTATAGCACTATGATTCCATTTTTAACTGCCGTGGGTCTGTCTTATGGAATCCTTGGGATTTGGAGTTTGGAGAGGGGCACTTAGAATTCTCAGCCAGACTACAAATCTCCAAGTCTGAGGATTCAATGGGATGCAGCAACGGAAGTTAAAAGTGGAATCACAGGGCTAGAACGCTGGAGTGCAGAGGGGCCCCTGGTGCCGTTCTATGGAATCCTGGGATTTGTAGTTTAGGGAGCGATGCTTAGATTCTCTACCTCACCAAATGGCAAGCCCTAGGGGTCCTTTGGGGAGAGGGACAGAGAATTTTCAGCCAGAGAGTTCCAGCGCCTTAACAAACTATAATTCCTAGGATGCTATAGGATGCAACCATACTGGTTAAAGTGGAATAATGGTGCAGTGTGAGATTTTGTGAGCAGATGGAAAAGAAGCAATGAGAAGGGCTTCAACCCAACTCGCCCTATCCTGCTTCCCTGTGTAAATGTGCATCTTTTACACATTGCACAGTGAGGGGGTTATGACTCCATTTTAACTGCCGTCATTCCATCGATTTATGGAATCCATGGATTGTTTTAGCCTCGGGAAGGACTGAGAATTCCCTACCGGAGAACTTGAGTGCCTCCCCAGACTACAAACCCCAGGACTTCGAGGGATGCGGCCATGAGACTTTTGAAGTGGGATCATAGCACTATAATTGTGTAGTGTGAAATGGCCCCAGGAGTGACCCTGATGGAGAGCAGGCGTGAGGCATTGCTCATCTCCACCTGGCCCCTCCCGAAACTGCAAACCCCAGGATTCCATAGGATGTTGCAAGTGGAATCATACCACCATAACACTCTAGTGCAGAAATGGCCTTGGAAATTAATGACTCCCCAACTCATCTTCTTCCATGAATTTGTCCATTTTTGTTCTCAAAAAGCCATCTTAAGCTTAGCATCCATGATGCCGAGGAAAACAATTCTGTGCACAGTTGAAACCTCGCACAAAGAAGCAAACGTCTTGGGTTTGACTGGGCAACGTGATATTTGCAGAAGGGGCGGTGGAAATGTTTCTCTTTTTTTGTGATTTAGTAACCTCTCCATTATGTTGATTCTTTGTTTAATTCATTCCTCAAAAAATATTTTTTTTAACGTCTCCAATCCTGTCCATTTAAGTTTTCTGCTTCTTTCTGGGTTCTGGGATGGATGTTAGGAGAGATGGTAAAAGCTGACTCTAGGAAATAGCTTTTCCCGTTTCTGACTTGCACATATGCACAGTTTTGGATTTTCGTTTTTACAGAGCTTGGGAAAGGCTGCAGGAGTGTAGCTCCCGAACTGCGGGTGGGGGGCCGTTACAAAATGAAGGCATTGTCACCCCTCCAAAAAAAAATATATATAACAATTTTGAGTCCTAACAAAAATTTTGTTCAGTTTCCAAATTTATACTACTTAGAATTTGAGTCTCAGCATCTGACGAAAAGGCTATGGGAGAATCCAGCAATATCTGCAAGATCCACCCTTGCTAAGATATGCTACCCATACAGAGAAGCCTTTCTATGCATGTACATTTTGGTGCATTTAATGGCTGTGTGTGAACGTGTTTTGATCCACTTTGGCACATATGCTGACATCAGACAGACATTCAGGGCTTCCTCAGAGGGAAAAGCCAGATTTAGAGGTCTTGGCTTTTGAAAGCAACCTGTTGGATGGAATTCCAGCAGATAGTTTACCTGCAAATTCAGATCATTACAGACAGAGGACTCACATATGCACTTACTTCCTAGACACTGGTTTTTAGTTTACACAATTATTTTGCACGTAAAAAAAAAATGTTGTGTTTGAAACTGATTTTGGAATTTTCATGGCTGACTTCCTAAGTGAAATGCATTCATGGGAGATTATTTTTATCATGTCCGATGGAAAATTTTTCCCAACTTTTATTCCCCCTTGAAAATATTTCTGACGACGCCACCGGGAAAAGAAAGTTGGTGGGCTTTTTTTTTTTCTACACCTCTCCAGAAATTCTTTCCGACAGCACAGCTACCGGTCCTGTTGTTTGGGGGACAATGGGAGCCGTAGTCCAGCCTTTTCTTTCCCCCAAGCTCTGTTTTCGATATGCACTGGTTTGCTCCTTCCTTCCAGCCTTTTCTTCTGTGCTTCTCCTCCTGTCCTCCCCGGCGCCCGCCTTTCCTTTTGAAAATGTAAGCCTAACTCTGCACTGATTTTTATGTGAAATCTTTTTTAAGAAGCTCCGTCGGTTCTTTGTACGGCCGTGTCGCTCCAGCCTGCTGCAGCTCGTTTACCTTGTTTGATATTTAAGGCTGTGATGAAGATAATGTGAATAAAAATAACTGGATGTTTTTAAATCGGAGGCTCTCTTTTCTGGGGTGCGTGGGTTGTTCGTCCTTCAGTTTAGAGCCTTGTGGCTGTTAAATTTGTGTGTTGTGTATTCCGCAGGCAGAGGGCTGGACTAGATGGCCTTTGCAGCCTCTTCCAGCTTTATGATAATGTTGTTATTGTTATCATGTACCTTCAGCAACTTTCCAACTTCTGGTGACCCTAAGGTGGATCTGTCAGGGGGTTTCTGGGGCTGAGAGGGTGTGATGTGCCCAAGCGAGGCCATTTCCGCAATACGCTGTTAGAGTGCTATGATTCCACTTTCAACATCCTGTGGAATTCTGGGGTTTGTAGTTCATTGAGGCACTCTACATGCCCCTCCCCAAACTGCAAACCCCAGGATTCCATAGGATGTTGAAAGCAGAATAATAGCACTATAACAATGTAGTGTGGAACTGGGATGAGTCTCCAGGGTCGTCGTCCAACGTTCAAACCACTGCAATATGCTGGCTCTCCATCATAATGTCCAGCAAAGTTGGGTCTACCTTCCTTTATGGTTGAGAGAGTGTGACTCCCAATAAGTTTCCATGGCTCAGCAAAGATTCGAACCCAGGTCTCCTGCATTTCTAGTCCAGTGCTCAAAACATTACCACCCACTGGTTCCCTTAGTCTGGAGATGCTTTTGTTGGGGGGTGGGATGATTAAATCCAAGGCGCATACCCTTTCATCTGGAAGCAGCAGGGTCCTTGCGGGAACAACCTGGACCGTGGAATTTTGCTTATGGTGTGGATCAGTCCTAGGATATCACAGGGTATAAATAAAATCCCAAAAGTGGCCCAAAGGCAACTTGTTTAAGGTGACCACGTGGCCGGGGAGAGCTTTCCAGATCTGGAGCAGAGAATGGGCAAAGGAGCACCCTCAAGCCTGCTTTTGGCACCCACAAAAACCTCCATCAGGCCTCTCCAGACTCCCAATGAAAAACATTCCCAGTGGTTCTTGAAAACAGAGAGGATCCTAGCTCCAGCTTCCCCGTGGCCATCCCAAGGCGGCCAGGGCAACCCCATTGTGGGTTTTGTTTTGTTTTTTTTAATGCTAAGGGGGCACCGTTTTCCTTGCAACGAAAGAGCCCCGGTACCCTTGGCACAGGGCAAACACAGCAAAGGATGTGTCCACTCCATCCGGGCTGCCTGGCTCAGTTTGAGGGTCTCTCCTCCTTTGCTCCCACCTCCCTCCCCCAGCCCCTCTTTCATCACTGTCTCTGCTCCCCTCACCCCACCCGCCCAGCGTCTAGCGGGCAGCCAATCGCCTTTGTCCTCCTGCTTCACACCATAAAAGGAAAAGAAGCAGCGAGGAAATCCTGATGCGCCACATGTGTCCGCACGCGCACGCCCCCGGCCTCTTGCAAAGGCAGGTGCCTAATGGCGTGTGAGGCCAGGGGCCCAGGGGGGCAGAACCTCGGCTGGCCTTCTTCGCCAGGCCCTCTCCGTCTCCTGCCCGCTTCTTGAGACTGGGGCCATGTCCACACGGCACTGTTATACTGCTATTCTTGCACTTTCCACATCCTAGGGAATCCTGGGGTTTGCAGTTTAGGGAGGGACCTTTTGAATTCTCAGCCAGAGGGAACTCTTTGACCTCAGGAAGCGACAAACTCCAGAATTTCACAGGGTGTTGAAAGCAGATCAATAGCACCATAGCTGCTCCAGAGACCAGGACAAGGAGCAATGGATTCAAGCTGCAGGAAAGGAGATTCCACCTGAACCTCAGGAGGAACTTCCAGACGGTCAGGGCTGTCCGGCAGTGGAATCTGCTGCCTCGGAGTGTAGTGGGGTCTCCTTCCTTGGAGGTGTTTAAGCAGAGGCTGGATGGCCATCTGTCCGGAGTGCTTTGAGGGTGTTCCTGCATGGCAGGGGGTTGGACTGGATGGCCCCTGGGGTCTCTTCCAACTCTACGATTCTATGATTCTATAGTGGTGTATGGCCTGGGTCAAAACCGCGCTCACATCTGTACACCAGGCAGTTTTAAGGGGTCCCGAATCAACCCCGGGGCTGGCAGAATGCAGGTGCCTTGATTTGGATCAGGAAGAAAGAATTCAGTATCTGGGATCAACACTGGATTCACTCGGTGGGCCAGGCGCATTTCTCTGGGATGCACCAAGATGCTCACGAGAAGGGATCCCGTTGCACCTTTGAGACGCACTGAGAGAAAGAAGTTGGTAGCATAAGCTTTGGTAGACGATCTGATGAAACAGACTTAACTCTGTGCAAGCCTATGCTGCCAACTTCTCCCCTTTGCAGACCGACTCAGGCTAACACGGCTGGGTCTTTGCATTCTGCCGCTGTAAGATGCTCGTGGAAAGGTGGCGTTGTCGTTGTTATGTGCTTTCACATTGACTCCAATGTATGGGGTTTTTTTTGCAAGATTTCTTCAGAAAAAAAATCTGGGGAAATCTTCAAAGGAAAAAGAATGGAGACAGGGGTTAACGTCCCATGGTTTACGCTACCCTTACCTTATTTTTTAAAAAGCGTAGAGTCGTTTAAAATCACAGCGGACTCATAGGGTGCTTGCAAGCGAAATTATTCTGTACTGACGTGGCTGGGCCACCTCAGCCCCCGGACGGGGCCGATCTCTATTCTACACGGCCGAAAATAAACCACGGACAATGCTGCTTCTGTCCTCCTCTTGCCCTTTCCCAATTTCCCTTTGACTCAGAGGAAACAGGAGTGAAATTGTGTCCCGGCCCTCCTCGCTCCCCTTTGCTGAAACGTTCCTGTCTGGAAGAGAGGGCTGGATGAGGTCAGCCGGTCCAACATCTCCAAGGCCAGCCGCCCGAACCGGTTTGTGAGTTCCCAACAGATAATGCTTACTTTCAAGAAGACCCATGGAATCAATGGGGAGGGTAGGAAGAAGTCAGAACAAAATGCCCATGGATTCAGTGCAGACGGTCTCCAAGGTTTCACCGACGAGAACTGGGATAGATGCAGCCAAGCAATTGTGTGGTCGAAATGGCAACGGTTGTTAACGAGGAAGACTAACCAGGTTGAGGTTGCAGAAGGTTGCTTTTACCGGAGACAACTGGGAAGGGTGAGATTCATCCAGCCCTCTTCTTACCCGGCTACTAAGTTTTCTAAGGCCATTTCCGCACTAGGTTGTTATAGCGCTATGATTCCACTTTCAATATCCTATGGAATCCTGGGGTTTGCAGTTTCGGGAGGGGCCAAATCTGCAAACCCCAGGATTCGATAGGATGTTGAAAGTGGAATCATAGCGCTATAACAGGCTCGTGTGGAAATGGCCTAAGTCATTACCAAGTCGTTCCATCCTATCCTCTCCCCACTGCTGAGTTTATTGAGTGAAAATTGCTTTGACACTTTGAACTCAGCTTGCAGCAATGGAAATTAGCTGAGGACAAAGGGGAAGACAGAAAAAAACAGGACACTTTAAAAGAAGTTGAAAGAAATAGGACAGTAGATGAGAAACTGGGACTGTTCCCGTCCCCAAAAAGGTCCAAGAGCAAATCAAGCTTGACTTCTCCCTAGAAGCCGAGATGACTAAACGGAGGCTCTTATACTTTGAGCATATTGTGAGATGATGTGACTCATGGGAAGAAGATGATGATGCTTGGGAAGGTGGAAGGCGGTTGGGAGATGCTTTGGTCAGACCCCACCTGGTATAATCCTGCATCCAGTTCTGGGCACTTCATTTCAAGGAGGATATGGACAAGCTGGAACGTGTCCATGGGAAAGCAACCAAAATGGTCGGAGTCCTGGAAACCATGAAGGCCTAGGAGGAGTGCCTTTGGGAATTGGGGGTGTTTAGCCTGGAGAAGAGAAGGTTAAGAGGGGACATGATAGCTAGGTTTAAATATTTGAAGGGATATCATATGAAAGGTGGAGCAAGCTTGTTTTCTGCTGCTCCAGAGACTAGGATATGGAGCAATGGATTCAAATGGCAGGAAAAGAGATTCCATCCAAATATTACGAAGAATTTCCTGATGGTAAGAGCAGTTGGGCAGTGGAATCTGTTGCTGCTCAGTAGAGTGTGGTGAAGTCTTCTTCTCTGGAGACTGAATGGCCATTTGTCCAAGGGCTTTGATGGTTTCCTCCACAGCAGAAGAGGGTTGGAATGGATGGCCTTTGGGGTCTCTGCAGTGGTTTGAGTGTTGGCATAGGACTGTGAAGACTAGGGTTCTAATCCCCACTCCATCTTGGAAACCCACTGGGTAACGATTCACACTCTCTCAGCCTCAGAGGAAGGTAATCGTGGCAAAGCTCCTCTGAAGAAATCTGGCCGAGCAGACCCAAGAAGGGGGTCTCCATAAATCGGAGTTGCAGTCACATCCCTATCACAGCAAAGCAGATGCTGCCTGGCTGATGCATTTTCTCAGTTTCCCCAAGCTCTGGGTGTCTGCGCTCCAGTGAGTCAAGACCAGCCAAGGAATATCAGCATCCCCACCTGCGAAACTCCCACTCGGTGGCATAAATAATGGTGTGAGTGATATAAAACACGTCCCCAGAAAACACACAGCCAGAAGCCTCACTGCTTTTCCAGTTCCGCCTCTGTGCTCTCCTCCCACTCCCCCAACCCCCATGGGTTTCAGCTTTGATTTCAGCAAGCGGAGCTCAGTCGGCTTCGCCATTTAGATAATTAAAGAGGGCCAGATGGCTGTGAACAGGCTCCACACGCAATCCTTCCTCCTCCAGCCACCCCGGCCCCTGAACCTCTCTGGGCCTCCGTGGCCAAATACCTGGCTAGTGGTAGCCATTATCATCATCCGCAGTCCCCAATTCCCTCCGGGGCTTCTTCAGTTCATTAACAGTTCATCCATCCATCCATCCATCCATCCACCCATCCATCTATCCGTCCATCCGTCCATCCGTCCATCCGTCCGTCCATCCATCCATCCATCCATCTACCCATCCATCTATCCGTCCATCCGTCTGTCCATCCATCCATCCATCCATCCATCCATCTATCCATCCATGGGATGGCTGAGTTTAATTCTGAAAGCATGCACTTGTTCTCCGGGTGACCGCATTATGAAACCCAGCACCGGAGCCCCCCACCCAAGTCCTGACATGAAGTTTCATTTAGGGATGTAATTCATCAGTAATGGATGGATCAATTTACCAATTTGCTTCCTGCGGCAAGAATGTCTTCACAAACGGAGTGGTTTTCGCAGACTATTTGCAATTTGGGAGTCGGTCTGCTCGAAAATTACATTGGATATTTTTTTTTAACGCAGAAAATACTACAAAGCAGAACAGAAAATGCTGTTTCCTGAAGAGAAAAGACTGTTTCCTGTGCAAAAGTACTGCATGCAAATTTTGCGTAGAAAATACAATATTTTTGCAGAGAAATATTATTTTCCATACGGAAAAGCTGTTTTCTGTGCAAAACACCACATGCAAATCTTGGATAAAATAAGCCCTGGACTGAAAACATGTACACAGATCCTGCTTATCTTTTCTCTAGCAGCTTTGTTCAGGAGTTGGGTTGCCAGACCCCAGTGCCTGACCCTGAATCCCCACATTCTATGGGTCATCTACAGGTGGGAAATGAGGGTGCATAGTCCCCACTTTTGGGGGGCTTAGTTCCTGGGAGGAGGAAAGGGCAAGGGGTAGATGTCCAGCTCATCTGGCAGAGCAGCAGTCGTGCAACAATCATGCAAGGCTTAATTGATTTGTTGGTGCAGTTTGCAAAGACTCTCCAAGGGGATCTATGCAGTTACTTAATTGGCTTTCTTTCTTTCCCAGCGATTGTGGGACCAGGGCTCACCCTCCGCTCTGCCCTGCATCCACCTTCTGGCTAGAAGCAAAGTTAAAAATTTTCTTTATCCTATTTCTCCAAGTAAGTGGGAAGGACTAACTCCCTTACTTCTCCTTGATTTGAGAATAGCCTCTTTAGCTAAGAAACGAACAGGGAAATAGATACTCTGGGTGTGTTTGTGCATTGGGATGACCAGTTGTGAGCAACTTAGTGCATATCCCTTAATGGCATCCCCGGGGGCTTTCCCAAGGTCACAGGTGTTAGCCTGGAAACCTCGGGGCCTGGAACGACCCTATTCAGGAGAGATAAAGGGTCAGTATGAGCTATATTTGCAGTCCGGCTTCCTTTATAACTCCTTCTTTAGTCCTACGCTGTGCTGCCTCCTTTCCACGGCCACCTCCTGCGGGGCTGTTTTGATCTGAAAGAACATCGAAGAGATCACGAAGTTCAGCACAAGATTAGCGAGGACCTAAAACTGTCCCCGGCAAACTTTGATCCTGTTAGCCAGCCTCTTCTTTTAACCCTCCGGAAGAAGGCTTTGCTCAGCCGCTGATGCTCGGCTCCCAGCGAGATAGCCAGGCCTTCCCGTCCGCGGCGGCTTTGCCGGGCAGCTTCCTGCCGCCAAGCCAAACCCACCCTCCATGGTTGTCTTTTTTGGCTGTGCAGAATCAGTCAAGAAAATGTGGAGCACTCAGCAGGCCACGAAAGGTAGCCACTGAGGCCACATTCCCATAGACGCATTTGTGCATGAAAGAATTTCCTCTTAAGTGGGGAGAGAAAAAACAGGGATGTCATTTGGGGGGTCTACTACAGATCCCCCAAATCCAACTGAGGATTTAGATGGGGTCTTCCTAAAACAGAGGACCACACATTCAGAAAAAAGAAATGGGAGAGTTCAATTCCCCTGATCTTTGTTGGAAGTCAAATTCTGCCAAGGATATCAAGTCCAACAAATTCCTCACTTCCGTTGCAAACAATTTCATTGTGCAAAAGGTGGAAGAGGCAATGAGCGGATCGGCTATTTTGGATCTGAGCCTAACCAACAAGGATGACTTGCACCATTTCCGCACTAGGCTGTTATAGTGCGATGATTCCACTTTCAACCTCCTATGGAATCCTGGGGTTTGCAGTTTCAGGAGGGGGCAACCCCAGGATTCCATAGGACGTTGATTCTCCGTTTGTCCGTGGAAACTCGTTGGCTGAGCTTGTACGTTTCACACTCTCTCAGCCCCAGAAAACCCTGTGATAAGTTTGCCTTAGGGTTGCCATAAGATGGAAATGGAAATTTAAGGCACACATTAAAACAATAAGCCTATTCTACTATTATAGATTGATTAAATCCAACTTACCGAAATTATTGCTTTTTAAAACTGTTTTTGAAAACAGCGTGATTTTAAACAGAAATGTGATTCAATTGTATTTTAATTTCCAGATTACTATTCTTATTTTAGTTGTTTTTAAAGGGTTGCAAGCCACATCGAATCCTGTATGGGGAGAAAGATAGAGTATAAATACACTAAAAATAAAAAATAAATTAATAACTAGTAAGCGAGTAAACTGCCCCTGCCATGGGGGGGTAAAGTCTATAAAACAACTTCTTTGGGTGTTACACTGTGCTTTGCACGAATGAATGCATTCCAGGTTGGCGAAAGGGGAAGTCAGTTCTGGGAAAGCTCAAAATACAGACCACGAAGAGGACAATTTGCAAATAAAAATAATAAAAATAAAAAAATGGTGAAATGAAAGCAAGTCACACAGTTTTGCTTTGACGCATCAATGAGACCGAAAAAGGGGAAGGTGTTTGGAGCAATGTGGGGAGTGGAGAAAATCCACTTTGCTGTCAAATGGGTCAATGGGTTAGCGGATAAAGAAGCTTTGCAGGGATAATACATGTTATTATTTCATGCGCAGATGATGCATATGGCAATTTGAGTTCCTATCTAGAATTGCCCCTATCAAGCGGAAAGGGCAAGCTGGATCACATTCTTGGGCCGGGAACCTGTTCCGAAATGCGCTTGCCCCCCAACGCCACCCCAAATAATTTAATGGAAATTACAATTGCATTCTTATTTCTCTCCCCAGTGCTGTCTCTTCCTTTGTCCCTCCCGAAACTGCAAACCCCAGGATTCCATAGGATGTTGAAAGTGGAATCGTCGCGCTACAACAGTCTTGTGCGGAAACGGCCTTCTACTTAGGTGGTGATGTATTTAAAAATACCAGTCAACACAGCGGCATTTTCCTGCTTGTGTTCTAAGCTGCAGAGGTGTTAAGCAGAGAGGAAAACCCCTTATTTAATTTCAAAATTCATGCACTTAATTAGGACTTTTTTCCTCTTTGCATATAACGTTCCCACCCTCTAGCACACTTTTCACAACCCTCCCCATCGATTCTCCCAGAAGCCCTTCCTTTTTAGAAAAGAGGATGAAAAAGAAGGGGGGGGGAAGAAAGAGATCTCCTTTTCATCTGTTAATATCTTCTCCTTATACTCCTGAGGATAAGGAACATGGAGAAATCTTAATCAGGCCCAGAGGTTCCCTAAGCTATAAATATTCGGTAAATTCCTCAATCGGCCGATGGGTAATTGCGCTTTTAAAGAAAGGTTGGTCATTGACTTACTATCACTTGAAAAATATATTTACTGCATACAATTTGCTCTCTAGCTAGATCGGCAATGCTTTTCTGGTTCTCTCCCAGGCTTTTAACTATAAATCAATGTCTGTGTGCGTCTTGCTAAAAAAACACACCTTGGACATTAATTAAACAATGGTCTTGACCTGGTAAATTATACAAAGCAAGCAACGGAGGAGATTCTGTTTTAACGGTGTTTTTCTGCATCCCATCTCGGTTCATGTTTTCATCCAGCAGCTCTCAGTTTCGTCTCATGTCAGTTTTCTGGGAGGATGATGCTGAGGATGATGCAAACATTACTCAGGTTCGGGATTTGGAGAAGAATCCTGCCTGTCTTGCAAAGTAATCACTCATCATCAGATCACAAAAGAAAAACTTAATTCAGGGAGTTGCGCTCCAGGGCTTGTCAAGCGTTGAAAGGTGAATTAATTCCATCACTCATCGGTACTGGAGCAAAACCAGAAGCCTCGGAGCAAGCTTTCTGCACAAGAACCCTTTTCCTCTCCACCTTGGCAGGCCCGGAATGGCATAGAGAGACAGCAGGAGGATGCCTGAATAGTTGCCATCGCGGCAATATTGCAGTCTCAGGCCATTTCCGCACTAGGCTGTTATAGTGCTATTATTCCACTTTCAATGTCCTGCAGAATCCTGGGGTTTGCAGTTTAGGGAGGGACCTCAAAGGCCATCCTCAAAGGTCCATCCCTAAACTGCAAACCCCAGGATTCCACAGGATGTTGAAAGTGGAATAATAGCACTATAACAGCTTAGTGTGGAAATGACCTCGGGCAGCAACCCACCACAAACACTTACTGGAGAGTAAGCCCCAGTCCGCTCCATTGCTGAATGAATAAAGAATTTTTCACAAGCGTCTTCTTTCTCAGCCAAGGCTCCCTTGAATTCTAGGGTTTCATGAGAGCTTGCTAGGAGAAAAGAAAGAAAGATTTCTGTAGATGCAATGATTTTTATGCAGGGGAGTTCCCTGGGACCTACCTGTTATGTCCAGGGTTCTCCAAGGATTAAAAAGAGGTTGAGAAAGGCTGCTCCGAACCATGCCTTGAACTTGGTCCAGCAGACTTGTTGGGCTTCTTGGCAATGGCAAACCTTAATCCGATAGCCGGGGCAAGTAAAGGATGGCTCCCAAGCATGCGGTCCACGATGTGGGGCTCTTAAGCCCTCCAGGCTCCTGAAACTGTCCTTTTTCAGACCAAACTGGGGAAAAGAGGCACAATTAACTTTTAAACAGCCTCTGACTGTGGTGGAGTCTCCTTCTTTGGAGGTTTTTAAACAGAGGCTGGATGGCCATCTGTCGGGAATGTTTTCACAGTGTCTTTCTGCATGGGGTTGGACTGGATGGCCCCTTGGGATCCCTTCCAACTCTGGCATTCCAGGTGCTTTGAGACTTCAACTATGACTCTGGAGAACCATCTTCGAATCCCTGCTCAGCCACAGAAACCCCCTGGGTGACCATGGCCAAGTCACACTCTCTCAGCCTCAGAGGGATCCTACGGCCAACCCATCTCTGAACCTATCTTGCCAGGAAAACAACAACCTTGGGACAGGATCCCTTTAGGATTGCCATAACACAGGAGCAACTTGAAGGTCCCCAAGAACACACCAGTCCCTTGCATTGTTTAATTTAAAAACCACCCATTTTTTTCAAAACCGGAATCATTGCCAATTCTGGGAGTTTCCCATTGGGGTTTGTGAGTGGGGGGACATTTTTGCAGACTGTGCAGCCCCCAGAGGGTAACTGGGGGCAAACCAAAAAAACCCTGAGCAATTGCTTGCCCCCCTCTCCGAAAGGTACTCTTTGCGCCTGCTGTGCAGCCCATCACTAAGAGTATGTGTGTGTGTGTGTGCCTGTTTTCCATCACACAGACACCCTGGGCAAACGAATGAGCAAATCAGGCTGGAACTTTCCCTGGAAACCAAGATAACTCGATGGAGGCCGGCGTATTTTGCATGTGTCACAAGACGACATGACTCACCGGATTAGACAACAGGGCTGGGAGAAGTGGGTGACAGCAGGAACACAGAGATAAGGTTGCCAGATCTCAGAGCCTGGCCTGGAGTCTCCAGCTTTTGTGGTTCTTCTGTGGATTAGGGTGCAAATGCTCCTCTTTTGGGGGGCTCAGCGCTGGCCAGGGGGAAAGGACCGGGGAGGGGCAAATCTCCACCTCACCAAGGAGAGCCACAGCGCGCGACAATTTCCAAGGCTTGATTTCTCACTGCAAAAACATCGGCTGTGCTTTACATCCATGTTCGGGGCGGATTACGTGCTCCTTATCCCGTCTCTCTAACTAAGTGAGAAGAAATAATCCCCCGAGTTCACCTTGATCTGGGAACACCCCCTTTAGCTGAGAGTTCCTTCTCAATTCCCAAAGAGGAAAGCATGTTCTTTCTGGGTATGCGTTTGCATGGCAAGCTATGAGCATCGTAATTGGTGCTCAGCACCTAACAATGCCATCATTCCTTGGGACCATTTTCCCTCAGTCTCAGGCTTGGGTCCCGAAACCTCAAAGCCAGGGAGGATCCTGAATGGGCAAACCTAGATGAAAAACCACACTCCAGGCGGGTAGACTCATCCCCGAAGCCACGGCTGCAAGACCTGAGCAGGGTTTGGGGTGACCAGGCCTTTTGGAGATCTTCCCACCAGGGTCTTTGGACAGCAGATAACAATTTGCGATTGCACAAGGAAGGTTTGGGTCCCTGCGGCCACTAGCAGCAAGAGAGCAAATGAGAAATGGGCTGTTCTTCCTCAGAATTTAATTGCAAAACGCTGATGTCACCAAATGCTGAAGAAGCTCAAACGGTCTTGGCTGGATTATATTTATTAGTTTTATATGTGGCTGGATAGCAGTACCTGTGAAAGGGATCTAGGAGTCTTCATAGTCCACAAGCTGAACATGAGCCAGCAGTGTGATGCGGCAGCCAAGAAAGCCAATGCAATTCTTGGCTGCATCAATAGGAGTATGGTGTCTAGATCGAGCGAGGTACTGGTACCACTCTACTCTGCTTTGGTTAGACCCCATCTTGAATCCTGTGTCCAGTTCTGGGCACCCCAATTCAAGAAGGATATTGACAAGCTGGAGCAAGTCCAGAGGAGGGCGACCAAAATGGTGAGAGGCCTGGAAGCCATGAAGCCCTATGAGGATTGACTTAGAGAGCTGGGTATGTTTAGTCTGCAGAAGAGAAGGTGAAGAGGGGACAGGATAGCCATGTTTAAATATTTGAAGGGATGCCACGTAGAGGAAGGAGAGGGCTTGTTTTCTGCTGCTCCAGAGACCAGGACAAGGAGCAATGGATTCAAGCTGCACGAAAGGAGATTCCGCCTGAACCTCAGGAAGAACTTCCTGACAATCAGGGCTGTCCGGCAGTGGAATCTGCTGCCTCGGAGTGTGGTGGGGTCTCCTCCTTCCTTGGAGGTTTTTAAGCAGAGGCTGGATGGCCATCTGTCGGGAGTGCTTTGAGGGCGTTCCTGCATGGCAGAATGGGGTTGGACTGGATGGCCCCTGGGGCCTCTTCCAACTCTACATTTCTATGATTCTATGATTCTATGTGCTGAGGATATTCCAAATCTGCGTACACGATTGGCCGCCTCACACGCTGCTTGCCATCTTGAAATCAGAAAGGTTATTTTTTGGAAAAGTTCCCGCGCGGGCGTGTTGGCAACACAAAGAAGCGGCTTCTTATGAAGGTCAGTTAGATAATTAGAGCTCGGCCGGATCAATTTGGATTAGCCCTGATTGTATTCGGCTGGCCTCCCCGCCCCATTTTCTCTCTCTCTTGGTACAGTGAGAAATAGGAAGGGTACATATGGTCCAAGTAAACAGCGGGAATTAACACAATGTCTAATTTTAACCTTGAGATGCTGTCTTAAGGCGACAGGAGTGGAAAACTGGATTGGCTGTTCTTATCCAATAAAGAGTCACCTGCCTGTGCAAAAACAGGCAAGGCACAGGAAGAAATCTAAATGCTTTTAAAAATCTGGGGGGACTTTTTTCCCCCTGGACTTGTTTCTGGTAATGCAGCTGTTCCCGGATAACTCCAGCACCCCTTCGTGTAACAGAGTACAGGTGACTAGGAAACCATGACGACCTCTCCGGATGCATCCGCACTGCACAATCAGAGCACTTTTGTTCCACTTTAAGTGCCCTGGCTCTCTCCCATGGAATCCTGGGATCTGTAGTCTGAAAAAGGGACTTAGAATTTGCGAGGGTTGGATTTTGGCACTAGGGCATTCCGGGAGACAATTTAAGGTATCGCACAAACCTACAAATCCCAGGATTCCATGGAAGGTCCCTTTCTGTCTGACAACTTTTCTTTTCCAAAAGGCTTTTGGAGATCATAGTTTTTAATGCAAGGAGGTATGGTATTGTTTAAAACTGTGCTGTTTCAACTCCTTTTTATCCTGTTTCAGTGGACGCTTCAAACTGTTATAAATGGCTTAATTCTATTTTAATTTTGGCGTTTTGTATGTTTGTAACTATGGCCATTTCTGCACGACACTCTTATAGCGTGATTATTCCACTTGCAACCTCCTATGGAATCCTGGGGTTTGCAGTTTCAGGAGGGGCCAACTGGGGTTGGACTGGATAGGGTTGGACTGGATAGCCTTTAAGGGTCTCTTGCAACTGGCCCCTCCCGAAAATGCAAACCCCAGGATTCCATAGGAGGTTGAAAGTGGAATAATCGCACTATAAGAGTGTAGTGCGGAAATATTGCGTTCTAATTTGTAAGCTGCGTTTACTATGATAGTGTGATCATTTTAACTTGCAAGTTCCAGTCTTGGGGAAAAGGCTGGTATAAATAAAGTTGACCGTTGTTGTTCTGTAAAATCACACCCTATATTCCGAGTTCACGTGTCATAGGGATTTTCCTTTGGCAGGTTAACCCCTTGGTTAGATGGAAATGTTTTCAGAGGCGTGTTAAGGGCGGCATCTCCGCTTGCTCAGCGAACGGCCAGGCAAGGCCTTGAGGATCCCAAAGCACTTCTTTCTGGTGCTTTCGTGCCACCAAAGACCCCTTTGTTGGAGGCTAGAGGGAGTTTCTTTTGGAGTCCTGGTTTTACGGGGTCGCCCATAGGGAAAAAAGAAGGTGGCAGGCAGTTTTTCCGGCCGCTGGGTGAAGAGATGGCTTTCAGACGCCGGACACAGAGCCTCCCTTGTGCTCCAGCGATTACCAGCTGCAAACCTCTTGGACGGAGAAGAGAGCAAAACTCAAGGCATATTAAACCTATCTTATGGCTGCTTCTTCCCAAATGATTCTTTTATATTGCATGTTGGAGGGAACACATTCTCCATTCTGAAACACGTCCTGCTATCCCGGCATTATCCTTGAAACGAGGACATTCCCCTAAAGACACTGGAAGGTCTCCACGTCGGACAGGCCTGTGCTTTGTCCCTTGAAAGGGCAACTCCAAATTATTTAAGTTCTTGTAGAATTACATTGCTAGGCCTGCTTTGCTTCCAGATGGGAAGATTAGGATAAGGTAGATTAAAGCAAAAAGGGGACGCCCTTGCATTACCCAAAATGGTGGAGGGTCTGGAAGCCATGAAGCCCTATGAGGAGCAGCTTAGGGAGCTGGGGATGGTTAGTCTGCAGAAGAGAAGGTTCAGACAGGACATGACATAGTTGAAGGGATGTCTTGTTGAAGACGGAACAAGCTTGTTTTCTGCTGCTCTAGAGTCTAGGATATGGAGCAACGACTTCAAACTACAGGAAAAGAAATTCCACCTGAACTTCAGGAAGAACTTCCTGATGGTAAAAGCAGCTCAACAGTGGAATCTGCTGCTGCCTCCATGGAGTGTGGTTGAGTCTCCTCCTCCTTTGGAGGTTTTTAAGCAGAGTCTGGATGGCCATCTGTCGGGAGTGCTTTGATGGGGGTTCCTGCATGGCAGAAGGGGGTTGGATTGGATGGCCTCTAGAGTCTCTTCCAGCTCTATGATTCTATGATTCTACCCTGATTTTCCTATCCTGGATCCTTCCCAAGCTATCCCTTCTCTGCTGGCTCCAAAGGCTCCGTGCTGCCTGTTGCATCTTGGGCTCATTTATGCCACAAGGACCAACTGAGGTCCTGAATTGTGGAAGTGAGTTGTTTTGCTATGCAACCTGCATGCCCCAACCATGGCCTCCCTACTTAGCTTTGACCGCTCTTGCCTCTCGCTACAGCTTCCTTCCGAAAACAGTGGCTGGGGGCACGGCAACACCACAAAAGGGAACAGATGTGGGCCACTGGTCACCGTCCTTTTTAATTTCCCTGCAAAAGCACCCGAAATAGGAAGAACAAGAGCGCGAGGTCATTCTGCTCACTGAATTTTTAGAAAACATATTCAGCCGTCTTGGCAAAACACACCAAAATACAACATATGCAAATCAGAGATCCCACTTTTCTGTGGGATTTGTTGCATTTTTGGAAGTTATCCTCAAAGGGCAAAAATTGGGGGGGAAATACAGACAGCGATTAACCGGGGATGGGGGCGTGTGTGCAAAAACAGGTGCTGTGGCTCGCCAGTGAGGCCGTCCTGTGGAATGTGAAGCATCTCTTGTGGGAAACGACGACGGCTGCGCACTTTTGGGTCTCAAAGATCGTTCCTGGCAGAGCCACAAGGGAGTTTTTGCCTTCCTTCCTCTTTGAGCCATTTCCATCTATTAAAACAATTCAGCTTGGGACACTGCATTGCCTTTCCAGAACAAACAGGGGCCATTTCCGCACTAGGCTGTTATAGCGCTATGATTCCACTTTCAACCTCCTATGGAATCCTGGGCCGGCCAGCCCCTCCCGAAACTGCAAACCCCAGGATTCCATAGGAGGTTGCAAACGGAATCATAGCGCTATAACAGCCTAGTGCGGAAATGGCCCCAGGCCTCCTCCTCTCTTTTGAAACTTATCCCCAAAACTAAAAGGCCGTGCAGATTTCTGGGCGGATGCTGCCCCCTTGTGTCCGTTGCGTAGGGACTTAATCCTCAGAGTCCCCTTTGGACGGCTGGCGTGGAAAATAATAGCCGGCCGGCGTGTTGGCCTCTGGAAGAACAGAGTTCGAATCCCTGTCCAGCCCCAGAAACCCAGAGGGGTGACCTTGGCCAAGTCCCCCTCTCTCAGCCTCAGAGGAAAGCAGGAGCAAACCTCCTCTGATCCAGTCTTGCCATAGCACAGGGTTTTCTGGGGCTGAGAGCGTGCGACACCCGCAAGGTCAACCAGTGGGTTTCTATGGCCAAGCGGGGAATCGAATCCCGGTCTCCAGGGTGGTGCTCCATAGCTCAAACCACTATGCCATGTCGGTTGCATAGTTTTATTTTTGCATAGTTTTATTTTTACATATGCCATGTTGGTTGCATAGTTTTATATTTGCATAGTTTTATTTTTACATATGCCATGTTGGTTGCATAGTTTTATATTTGCATAGTTTTATTTTTACATATGCCATGTTGGTTGCATAGTTTTATTTTTGCACTAGCATATTTACCTGGCGTTGCCCCGGATCTTATTTCCCTCCTATGAACTCAGCAAAGTGTCTTCTCTGGTATCCGTAACTTTTCCCCATATTCCCTAATCCAGTCTGTATTCAGAGTTATTTACATACACAGTTTGGGTTCTTGAGGGAATACATGGACACCCTCCTTGCTGGTCCAGAAATTGGTTTGTTCTAGAAATTGGTTGATAGATAGATAGATAGATAGATAGATAGATAGATAGATAGATAGATAGATAGATAGACAGACAGATACATAGATATAAAAATAGAACCAATTTCTGGTCCGGCAAGAGGGTGTCTGTGAAATTGGTCCAGAAATTGGTTCATATATATATATATATATAAAACTAATTTCTGGACCAATTTCACAGACACCCTCCTTGCTGGTCCAGAAATTGGTTTTATTTTTATATTTATCTATTGGTTTATATATATATTGGTGTATATATATATATATATATATAGTGGTGTATATATACACACACACACACACACATATATATTATATATATATATAATACACACACACACATATATATATATATATAAACATATACATACATACATACTTCCTTGCTGGTCCAGAAATTGGTTTTATATTCATATATAATATATACCAATATATATATATATACCTATATATATATATATATATATATATATATATATATACAGGTGTATATATATATATATATATATTGGTATGTGTGTGTGTGTGTGTGTGTGTGTGTGTGTGTGATATATATATATATATATATATATAAAACCAATTTCTGGACCAGCAAGGAAGTATGTATGTATGTATATGTTTATATATATGTGTGTGTGTGTGTGTGTGTGTGTGTGTATTATATACATATAAGTGTATTGCCTCTGCTGTTAAAACAAAGCACATTGCAAACCATTTTACAAGACCCTCTAACTTTGAGAGGCAGAAGCGCTTGACCAGTCGATGTCCTTTGGGGATTCTTTTCTTAATATCTGCTCCAACATTTTAACGAATGTCGTCAGTTCGTTAGCGTTCCCGTCGCAGGCAGTGGCGTAAGCGGAGAACAAAGGCCTAAAGTGGGAGACAGAAGGAGGACCCGGGACATTTTAAAGGCGTCCAGGGAAATGAGACAGCGGAGGATTAATGGGGAAGGACGGCCTTTTCCCGCTTCCTGGTTGGCAGGACGTTCCAGAGTCCTTTGCACAGCAAACGGTCCAGAGTCCAAAGGGTCCAGCAATTCCCTTCATTTTTTTTAAAATAAGAAAAACAGCAGGACTGAAACAGAGAAAGCAAAGCAAAAACAAAACAGCGTCTCCTACAAATATTGACAGACGTGTACATAGGACTAAAATTCATTTTGTGTTTTGCCCTTTTTACCTTTTTACATTTTACCTCCAAGGCCCCTCCCTAAACTGCAAACCCCAGGGTTCCATAGGATGTTGAAAGCGGGATAATAGCGCTATAACAGCCTAGTGCGGAAACGGCCTCAGAGAGAAATCCAAGAAAGGAGATTCTTCTTTCTCCCTGGACGCCTCCGCCTTTTCCCGCCGCGCGCGGCCTCCAGTTCCCTTCGTTTTCATTGGTTCCCAAGCAGCCAATGAAATCAAGGCGGCAGCTTCGAAGTCCTTGGCCGCTGCGGAGGGACCTGAGCGGAGCCTTTAGGCTTGGGACTCCCCTCAGGTCCGCTTCCAGGGTATTTAAGAAGCTGTCGCCGGGCTCTCTGGCCAGACTTTCTGGGGCGACGGCGAAAGACGGAAAGCGGCGAGGAGGAAGGAAGAGAAGCGTTGGAAGAAAGCGGCGGAGAGGAAGAAGGAAGAGAAGCGTCGGAAAAAAGCGGCGGCGAAGAAGGCGGCAAGAAAGGCGGCGACGCCGGCGAAGAAGGCTGTGAAGTTGACACACCGGTGCGGGAGGAGGAAGAGAAGATTTAGAAGACAGCTGAAGCGGCGGCGGCGGCGGCGACGTCGGTGCATTCCGACCTTGAAGGCGGCGGCGAAGGAGAAGCCAAGGGATCCGGAGGCTGCGGCCCTTACGGCTCTTATCAGGGCCAAGACGCTGAATAGAAACCATCTCTGGTGTCGTGTCTTTATTTCTGCGTGGCGTGGTTTATTTGGGCGATGCGCCGTAGGTGAGGGCCCTGCTGTGGGCTGATGCCGTGGGGGGAGTCGTCGCCTTTCTGGCTGGTGAATGTTGGGCTGCCGGCGGGAGGGAGGAGTCCCTTTAACTGCACGCAGGCTGGCCAGCCGGATCCCAGGTGTCCCGGTCACCAAAATATTCATTGGGCGGCCGCAGAGGTAGAGATGCGCGCGGGATGGTGTATTTTCCTGGCGGGTCGCGATCGGAGATGTGTTGAGTACGTCGGGGAAAAAAAAGGCTGTCGTTTTACCACAGTGTATGATAAAACTTAGCGCTAATGGTGCCCCATGAAAAGGATGGGCAATAACAATGGGTCTCCTAATGGTAAAAGCCACACTAAATATACCCTGATGGTTTTCCACACTATCAATATTTAAACAGGTTCATTGGTTTTTCCCGGGAATTCTGCTTTCGCTTAGAGCCAGCGCTGCTGAGAGCTCCACTGGAAACAAGGCCAAGTTTGGACGCTACAGAAAAATGGGAAGAACATCTTCGGACGGTGAAAGGGCAAGCGCTGGCTTAAAGTGGCCCTCACGGGGTGTAAACATCTGCGTAAAGCGTGCCTGCCTCTCGCGTAGGTAACTCCGAGATAGAAATGAGCCCGCGCATGCGTCAATGAGCCTGAGGTAAAATGGAGGAGGCGAAAACGAACGGGTGGGAAAAGGCGGGAAAAAAACGATGGAGAGAAATTTCGGAAGCTTTCCTCTCTACTCCCTTGCTTTTTTTTTCCGCCCGCGACCGCAAGCGTTCGGATTGGCCAAGGGGCGGGGAAAAGGGGACTCCGGCAAAACCAGCCAATTGGCGGAAGGGGCGAGGCCACGCCTCGGCCCCTGCTGCGTGTCCTGGGAAACCCCGTCCCTCCCGCTTTCTCCTCTCTGTGTTTTCTTTCTGAGGCGTTTGTGGCCCTGGTAGTTTTTCTGCCTCCTTCTGAGGGCGCCATTTTGAAACGTCCAACCGCATAGAAAGAAATGGGGGTTGGCTTGGTCGCCGTGGCGGAGCCGCGTTCTCCTCAGGGGTCTCCCGAAAGAGGCGTTCCAGAAAGCCTGGCTCGCCCTCGGGTACACTTTTAATTATTAATTAACAATTAATTATTTATAATTGTTAATAATTAATAAATATTTAATAATAAGAAAAAAACACCACAGCCCGAGTCCAGGCGAGCCTTTCAGGCAGAGGGTCTCTGGTGCTCGGTGGGCGCCCCAACAACAACCCTGCGGAGTAGGAGGCCTGAGGGGCTTCAGAGGCCCTGGAATAAATAATTCCAGGCTTATTCTGGCACTCCAGGACCCTCAAAACTGAGCTTCAGGCTGGGAGAGCCAGGCAGGGGAAAGAAGAGTGTTTGTTTTATCTATTCTTTCCAATTTCCGCCCCATAAGCCAGGGGGAGGGCGAAAACAAAGGCAGGGTCCTTGGTGATGGACCAGCCCTCCTCCCCAATAGGCATTTTTTTTTTTTAAATGACAACACTGGGGACGCATACATGGGCTTAGTGAAAATCAAAATGTCAACAACAAAAAAAGCTTGGAAATCACACTCCTCTTTATCAGGGCTACTGAAAATCCGACTCAGAAAGAATAATATTTTGCATTATATCCCGAAGGTGAACTTCAGGCTGACAGAACCAGGCAGGGGAAGCCGGTGAAGCAGAAAGAAGAATATTTGCTTCCAAACTGGATTAGTGCAAGGTCCTGTCCAGTCCTGAGTCCCCTTTCCCCCCAGGATCTTGCAGACCCGCAAGCAGTGGCCCCGCAGCACCCATGGCTGATCTATGCGCTTCCCTCTTGCTTCCAGGGACCAAAATTTGAAGAATTCTGCCCCTAACTGAGGCCGTTTCCACACTAGGCTGTTATAGCGCTATGATTCCACTTTCGACATCCTCTGGAATCCTGGGGTTTGCAGTTTTGGGAGGGGCCGGCTGGCTCCTCCCGAAACTGCAAACCCCAGGATTCCATAGGAGGTTGAAAGTGCAATCATAGCGCTATAACAGCCTAGTACGGAAAGGGCTGTAGTAATGATAAGCTCAGCCCCACAGGGGTAAGTCCATTTACGAAGTTAATTAAGTCAACAGGATTATTCCAAAAATCAAAGTCCATTTCTTTCACTTAAACCCGAGCTTTCCAAACTTTTCATGTCGGTGACGCGCCTTTGAGACACGTATCCTTTCACGACACGGTTATTCAGTTTTACGAGCAAAACCGAAGGTTAAACTAACCCCGTTATACGAGATACGGACACATACATAAATTGTAGTAACAAAACATAAGGGGACGCAAAGTATCTCATCAAAACTTTTCATATATTTTAAAAAATACATGATTTGTAAATAATAGCATCCATTTCCAAGATTGTAGGTGACACCCTAGCACGTCATGGCATACCGTTTGGAAAGCCCTGGCTTAAACCTTACAGAATAATAATAATAATAATAATAATAATAATAATAATAATAATAATAATAATATTTATTTCTATCCCGGAAGGCAGCTTTCACAATGCCAGCACAGTGATTTGAGTGTTGAGGGACTATTACAGCTCTGAAGTCCAGGGTCTTCTGTGTTTGCATTTCCTTGGTAACTCTTTGCTGGACCCTTTTCCTTGCTCAACTGAAGTTTTAAGTGGATGCTAAAAATCTGGAGACCGAAGGAAAATTGCACAGCCTGGGTAAATTCTTATTACCCTCATTTTCCCCCCTGCTTGCGAATAGAAAGACCCCTTACTGTAGGCCTGGGACTCATGCAAACCGACAAAATATTGCATAAGTTTGCAATATGGTTAAATGCAGAGGAACAAATTTTTTTTTCTCACCTAAAATATTCATTCCTTGGGATTGGGGTATGTAATGAGTGAGAGCCAAGTATGGTGGACCGATTTGGATTAAGGAATCTAGAGACCAGGGTTTGATTCTTTGGAAACCCACCGTGTGACCCTGGGAAGCACTGCACTCTCTCAGCCCCAGAACCCCCCCCCCCCGGTAATAGGGTTGCTTTAAGTTAGAAATGATTTGATGCTGCAAATCATAGAATCATAGAAATGTAGAGTTGGAAGAGACCCCAGGGGTCATCCAGTCCAACCCCCTTCTGCCATGCAGGAACGCCCTCAAAGCCCTCCCGACAGATGGCCATCCAGCCTCCGCTTAAAAACCTCCAAGGAAGGAGACTCCACTACACTCTGAGGCAGCAGATTCCACTGCCGGACAGCCCTGACCGTCAGGAAGTTCTTCCCGAAGTCCAGGTGGAATCTCCTTTCCTGCAGCTTGAATCCATTGCTCCTTGTCCTGGTCTCTGGAGCAGCAGAAAACAAGCCCTCTCCTTCCTCTATGTGGCATCCCTTCAAATATTTAAACATGGCTATCATGTCCCCTCTTAACCTTCTCTTCTGCAGACTAAACATCCACCCAGCTCTCTAAGTCTATCCTCATAGGGCTTCATGACTTCCAGACCCCTCACCATTTTGGTCGCCCTCCTCTGGACTTGCTCCAGCTTGACCATGTCCTTCTTGAGTTGGGGTGCCCAGAACTGGACACAGTATTCAAGATGGGGTCTAACCAAAGCAGAATAGAGTGGTACCAGTACCTCCCTCGATCTAGACACCAGACTCCTATTGATGCAGCCGAGAATTGCATTGGCTTTCTTGGCTGCCGCATCACACTGCTGACTCATGTTCAGCTTGTGGTCTATGAAGACTCCTAGATCCCTTTCACACGTACTGCTACCCAGCCACGTGTCCCCCATCCTATATTTCAACAACCAATTTGAGCAATAACACAATTCATTTGGAACCCCAGGAGTCCGGCCTGAAATAAGCATGAATTTCCATCACCGCTGAAAACGTGAGTAGGATTTTGTCACAAAACAACTGCAGTCGGAATAAATGCGAGACTCATAGGTAAGGGGCCCAAGTCTAGGAATATGCAGCCCCATATATAAATAAATAATTTTGCTTTTGAAAGATGAACGAAAACCACAGACGCTCCACCCAATAAGAAAGCACCCAATTTTTGGATTGAAAATCTTTAATTTAAAATTTACACCACACAGGGGAAAACACTCACATTCTGTTAACAACTAAAATTCATCAGAAGTGTGCTGTCGGAATCTGTTATTTATTTAACACTGTCATGGCTTTTTCAAAACACAGTTGCACAAAAAAAAAATTCTTCCAAGTTTGTGTCTGTTTTCTCTCTCTCTTTGAATTTGAAAAGGAATTGAACACACTATATACATACTGCCATATAAAGAGC
The DNA here is from genome assembly GCA_948474755.1 of Ctenosaura bakeri. Lineage (NCBI taxonomy): Eukaryota > Metazoa > Chordata > Lepidosauria > Squamata > Iguanidae > Ctenosaura > Ctenosaura bakeri. The sequence goes on along the minus strand of CAOLHI010002406.1, from coordinate 388,635 downwards.
ATTCAAATAGGACAAAATCTCTACAAAATATAAAACCCACCCTTACATATTTTCATTAAAGAACCCACCAAGCCGAAAAAAAGAAAAAAGAGAAGGAAAGAAAGACACTCCCCCCAACCCAAAATATTAGAAGTTCTCTAGAGGTTCTGTGTTACATTTTTCTGTCTTAAAAAAAAGAAAACAAGCAAACAAAAATGCAACAAAAATCTAATAATATTTGGACTACACAAAACTCAACTGTGGCAATGTATTGAGCTGGTTGCATTACCTTTAGTATTAAAAAAAAAACTCTTTAGATAAGTTATAAACTTGTTTAAAGGTATGTGCCTTGGATCAGCCTGGTTTCTTTTGATTCCACGACAGCTTTCGGCTTGCAGATTGGCCAAATGCAAGCACAAGCTGTTATCGCTTTAATCCATTTAAAGTCTGGTATCAGGATTCTGAAGATGCCTCGCTCACTACCGGTAATCTCAGCAAAAGGATCAAGTCGGAGGAAAAAATCCTTTTAAATGGGGGAAAAACATCAACCCCTTTTCACTGGGGTATCAACACGACCAGACAATTTTGTGGCAGAAATATATCCAAGCAAGAGGGTTGTGGGCACAGTACATTTGTGATGTTATTACAAGCGAGTCACCACATTTGAGTACTTTTCAGCATTTTTGTTTAAAAAGGAAAGCTTTCGTTATTTTCTAAACCTATGTAAAAGTTTAAGGGGGGAAAAAATACCACCACAAAGAAAGCTGAATTAATACAAAGCAAGCTGCTTTCCAAACACAGAACCTCTAGAACTTTTTAAAAAGTTTTTAAAAAATCATCGTCTCCCTACACAAATGTAGTAACAGTGTTGGGATAAAGCTTTACCAAATCCTTTTAGTTAAGATTTTCAAAAAAATATTCTACTAAATTACTTTTTCTGCGTTCCCTTCCATTCAGATGCCTTTAAATCGGTTGTGCTACGCTGCACTGCGAATGATATAATTCAGGGGGGAAACCATACCAGATTTTTGCTGATCTTCTCAAATGCGGTAGCTACCGTCAAAACTGAAATTAAGAGGCAAATACAGTACAGACCAATTACCTCTATGCAAAAATACCCCTTTTATTTTATTTATTTTTTAACCCAAATTAGTGTCAGCTTCTCCCAGGCAGGACAGATAATAAAAAAATAGTTTCTCTTGAATACACCTGTGTATTATTTGGGTAAAATATTTATTTAACAATACAAGTTAGTCTGTCCTAAGCCAGAACCCAAAGAGTGCTGTGTCTCCATTAGTTTTTTTCTTTTTTTAAAAAAAAGCAACCCACCTAACGGAAAGTAAGATGAAGAAAAACCAGTTTGTCACCACCGTGCCTTCGCGAGAAAGGGTTTGTCCTGACTCGCTGGACGGGCGGAGCGGACATGAATGTTTCCAAAGCTCTCCAGAAGTCAGACCAAGAAATTCTCGCCGAAAAGTTTTAACAGTCCTCCAACAAAGTCCCAAACTTTTAAGGAAAGACCCTGGTGACCTCTGAATTCAGTTGCATTTGCCCACCAAAATTTGCCTGTCATTTTCCGTAGCCCTTTTTTGTGATGGGACATAACTCTGAACCCCAGCCAACCCAGTCCCAAACCCCCATCAGGGAAAAAAGTACAAAATCCAACAGTCTTGCTCTTGCTTAGAAAGGTAACATAGAGGGAAAAATCTTATTTCCTAGCGTTTAACATGATTAAGGAGCTCCCGTCATGAAAGCCAGAACGTTTCATGTTCTTAAAATGAAAGCAGGAGGTAGAATTCTCAAATATGGGCTCTTTCTTTAATCCTGGAGAATATGTGGTCAGAAAGGGAACGGACAGTTCACAGAATGAATGGCAATGAACCACAGGTACTTCTCTGTTACCCTTTTTGGTCTTAAAATGCTTTGGGGGAAAAAAGTGGGACTCAAATACAGAGCTGATTCAACGCTTTCCTTAAAGAATAAATAGTTCTCTAGTGTACTCTGGGTCTAAAATAGGACATTCGGGATGCGGCTTGTTTGTGTCTTCTTCAGCCATCGGTTTAAAATGAGCCAGTAAGGGACCGTCCAAGGTCTTAATTTCCCACCACTCCTGTCCCACCTCCGATGACCCAGCCTTTCTCGTGAAAAGCTTTGTTTGTCCCCACTACGATATCTTTGACTTCCAGCGTCCTCTCTTTTAAAGCTGTACATTAAAATTTGTAGGATCTGACTTGCCTAAATGTGGCTAGAACTAACAGCATGCTCACGTGAAAACCCAGTAGATTAAAAATGAAAAATAAATCAAATTTTGGGGCCGCGGGAAGGAAGGCGGGGAGACAACCGGTTCAATGATTAAAAGAGGAGGAAACAGTGTTACCTGCACATGATCGATAACGGGCGATTACTGTTTAGTTGGAATGATAAAAAGGGCCAAAAAGAGTAAAAACACACTTCCTATAAAAAGTTAACACATTAATGTCTTCTGCAGGGAAACCTATGATACATGGAGACATACGAGGCTGCATATCGCTATTGCATATCTTGCAACAAATTCGAAACCTGGTCCTAGTTCTCCTTCCTACAATTTAATCGTCGTCTTCATCCCCTTCGTCTTCAGCTGCGCGTTTTCTCTTCTCCCCTCGGAGACCTTCCGCTGCAGGAAAAGAAAAAAGACATTTATCACAGGTATGTACAGGCATCTCCTTTTGAGAAGAATAAGGATAAGTTGGAGCGGATTCGGAGAATGGTAAGATCCTTTTTAATTGTTCAATTCTATTGTTATCGTGAGAAAGATATTACGAAAATCAAATACAACTATAGGTCGTTGCTGTTGATATTTTCAATAGATGTATGGTTTTTTTGAGAATTAATCTATGGTCTATGGAATTAAATAATAGTATTTTGTACTGACTGATAATATTGATACCTGGTCAGAAATAGAAATCTAAGACACTTAGAATTTGAAATAGTTAATGAGTATAACTATAACAAGCAACAAAATAGTAATTTTGAGTAAAGACTTTAAGCTAAGTGTATTTATATAAGTAGGAGCTGTTTGCAACAAGGGCAGGAAGCACTTTTAATTAGTTGTCGTCTTTTCCCCCTTTGTTTAGTCTAGTTAAATGTTAGTTTAGTTCGGATATGTCTTGTTTTTTGTTTAATAGTTGCGATGCTGTGTGTAATTTTTAGTTTAATTGTGTCTCTTTTCTTTCTTTCCTTTGAATATATTGTTTTGATTGGTGCTTGTGTTCTTTTTGTGTATACGGTTAACATCTCTAAAATTTTTAATGATAATAAAAAAGGAGGCTGGACATGCTCTAGGTGGATTGTTCCTGCATTGGGTCATTAGGCTGGACTTGATGGTCTCTGGGAGCCCCTTTGTACACTAGGATTTTATGATTTTATGATTCCATGTGTCCAGATCTAGACTGAACCATGGCATAGTCCAACACATTCCTAAGCAACTTCTCATCATTGGCGGACATTTGACAGCTAGTTTATCATGAGAATATGCAATGGAAATACATTCATGCGATTTTGCAGACCAGAAAACAGGATGTTCTTTATCTTTATATCATTGTCACGATCACCACCGGGACTCAAGGTGACTTACAAAGGTAAAAACAGATATGGCTAAAAGAGCACATCAGATGCAAGGTAAAATATAATTAAACTATCAAGGAAATTAAAAGCAGTTCAAAGCATGACCGTTAAAATGAGAAGAACAAATAAACAGCATAGGACATTCTGAAAGGCTCTTCCCCCTTGAGCAACCAGCCCCCAAAGGCCAGCTGGAACAAAAAAGTCCTCCCCTGCCTGTGGGAGGAAAACGGGGAGGGCACCCACCTAACCTCTGTATGGGGATGGAGTTCCCGAGCTTGGGAGCAGCCACGGAAAAGGCCGCGTCTCCCCTGTTCCCACCAGATGTAGCTGTGAGGGTGGTGGGACAGAGAGAGAAGGGCCTCCCCAAAAGATCTTCTGTGACTCCTTCAAGCAAAATGGAGGAATGAACGCTTAGTGGTAGAAATAACCAATGATTATAGGACAGATTTCAGTGACAGTCCTTTTGCTATTCAGAAAGATAAGGACTTTACAACTATTTCTAGAGCAAACTCTGGGCCTTTCCACACTGCACAGTTATAGGGCTATGATTCCCCTTTCAGCCTTCTGTGGAATTCTGGGGTTTGCAGTTTCCTGAGGCCCAAGAGCTCTCTGGCTGAGAATCCTAAATGCCCCTCCCTAAACTGCAAACCCCAGGATTCCACAGGAGGTTGAAAGTGGGATAATCACATTATAAGAGTGTAGTATGGAAACAGTCTCAGTGTAGTCAAAAGGGGTTGGAGAGATATATAGGTTGGACTCTGGTTCAAAGCAGCTTCCTACATCCCCCTGCATTTTTGTGGGCAAATTAGGGAGCACAAGATTGGTTTTATAGCAGTGGCTAATTAAAGCACGTGTCAATGATGATAGCCTGCCAACTCTTCCACACTCTCACAATTTATTTTTCTACCTCTGACTTCTAATGCCTTCCATAAAACCAGAAAATAAGTTGTCGTAACTGAAGAAGTGAACCAGAACTTTCCCACAATTTACAACAGATTATAATATCTACCCGTTGTGTTTAGTTCAAACATGCAGTTTTGGGAGAAGACTCTTTCTGTCACTGGAAAGGAAACTCTGGATTACGAAAAAAATCAATTCTAATTTCCAGATTTCTGAAGGATCATGTGCAAATTTCTTCACAGGCAGATTGGGTAGGACACTTACCTTTTTCTTCTTCATTCTCTCTCTCCTCTACATAATCATCATCATCCTCTTCATCCTTCAGGAAAAGAAAAGAATGCTTTCAGCAGATCACAAAAATGCCACTTAATAAACATCTTGCAGAATTCATAGTCCTGTCCTAACCTATCCTACTAGCTCTGTTTAGTTTTAAGCAGAGGCGTATCTAGGGTGGGGCAGGTAGGGTACGTGCCCTGGGCGCCAATGCCTGGGCGGGCACAAAAAAGCCGTGCGTGTAGGATTGGGGGCAAGAAGGTAGGGGCACAACACGCACCGTAGGCACTGTTTACACTAGATATGCCACTGGTTTGAGGTTATCAGAAGGCCAAGACAGAAACCTTCATATCAATGCATGGCCTAAGTATTAAAGCTGCTCAGACATAGCTTTGCTTGGACTTTGGTGGAAGAAAGATGTGTGTGAGGGAGAGAGATTGGTATGACTTTAATCTGGGGCTGGAAGACCAAGCATGCCTCTAGAGGGAAGACATTCCACAATCGGGACACTACACTGCGGAAGGGGCTACGGCACAGAACCCCAACCCCAGTCTAAAGTTAGACACAGCAATCCTAATGCTAAGTTGGAGCCTTCCAACATCTCCTGAGCATTGGCCATTCACTTGGAAGTAAGCCCAACCAGACTCAACACTCACATCTGTGCAGATGTGCTCAGGCTTGTAAAAATACATTGTCCAAGGGGGAAATGTTCACCTGAATCTCGTCTTTCATCAAATACGAGAGACCCACTTCTTCCTCCTCCTCCTCCTCCTCTTCTTCACCTTCCCCCTCCCCCAAGTCCGAACCATCGTCATCTTCCTCGTCGTTCTCCTCGTATTCTCCGGGCGGTCCGGCTTTGTCTTCGTCTTCTTCCTCTTCCTCTTCATCCCCATCTGAAGGGAAGGTAACGCTAATGAAATGCATGCGGCAGACTCTACTCCTGTTCTGGAACTCAAGGGCCAGTTTACAGGTTCAAAACCAACCGGTGTACGAAGTCCTCCTGGGATGGTACCACCACTGAACACAACACAGAAGACAAGCCTGAACGCCCGAGAACTCTCTGCCTTTCGGAAAGCAACTGTCAGGATGCGCGGCTCTTAGTACGTGCAGCAGAACAGCTTTGCCCGATCAAATAAGGCTATAGCTTGCAAAGGGGCTATCATGTATCTGTTGCTAATTGCTACCTACAAATATGTATCCAGTGGGAACTTCTAAAGTATTCTAAATGGCTAATTACTGTATTGTTCAATGTTACTTTGTATCAGGACCAGGGGGAAGAAGATCAGAAGGAGGAATCTGAAAGTAGTGGGAATGTGTTATGGGACTAGGCAATGCAAAGATAAGGAGACGGGAACCTGGTCACGCTCCCAGGATGAAAGGAAAGTAAATAATGGAAGGTCTGGGAACATGCCTGTGCTGGGGGGGGGGGTGATGTGACATTTATGACTCTCACCAATCATTGATATGCATGCCTAAATTTGTTTGACAAGGTATAAAATCTGTAATCATCCAATGTGCGGTAGTCTGAGCAACTTTTCAGCAAAGCTGCTGCATTGCTTGCCTTGCTCCAAATAAATGCTTCTGTTCAAACCACTCAGAGTTTGTGAGCACAACCTAGCCAGGATATGACAGCAACCACGTTTTCCATTGTCTTCTGGATGCACGTTCAAAAATGCATGTCCCCCACTCCCCCCTGCACTCTGAAGTGGTACAGTCCCAAAATCATAACTTTTACCATCTACAATTTCTACATGTGTAGATCTGAGCTCAAGTGAATCTTTCATCTTTTCCTGGAGTAAACATGAGTTAACGCTGGAAACTCTATATAATGAACTGTAGTTATTACAATAGAAAATTTACATTTTATTGCTAACGACAAGTATATTTTTCCTTTATATTTTTTTATTACACATACAGCCAGAAGTTTGAAGAGTGAATTTTAAACCATATCTTTGCCACTACTTGATTCCTGTTAATCTTAACTCCATATCTAACCTAGAAAAGACTTGATAACTTTGGCAATCCACACATTTTTATGAAAAGTTACCTTCATCTTCTTCCTCTTCCGAGTCAGGGGCCTCGTTATCATCTTGATCAAACCCGTCTAGGTATGTGATTTGCTGAAGCAACTCAAAGACGCTTTCTCTGTAATCTTTGGGTTTCGTGATTTCGCAGTTAAACAAATCAAGACTCTTCAAATTCTTAAGATTTTGCTGAAAAGAAGACAAGACGCTATTAGATTTCTGACACCTTGAAAAGCAGCTTTAATTGAACTCCTGTTAAGTTGCTAGCTTGGTATAAACACGGACAGAATAAAGTTGGTATCTTCCTGCAGGGAAGAACGGGGTTGGACTGGATGACTCTTAGGGTCTCTTCTGTATAGCACTATGATTCCACTTGCAACATCCTATGGAATCCTGGGGTTTGCAGTTTCGGGAGGGGCCGAAACCATGCGTACAACAGGCCTGTGACTCCCACTTGCTACTCACCAGAGGTTCCACAGTGCTGAGGTCCTTAATTTTGTTTCCGCTCAGGTTCAAGTACGTAAGATTTGGACACCTCTCTGCCAGGACCTCCAGGCCTCCGGAAATTAGGTTATCGCTAAGTTCCAGCTGCAATGTAAAAGCGTCTTACGATTAGGGATGCCAATTTTGGATACCTATGTTCGTGCAGTTGTTGTTATGATTAAATTCATTTATATGTGCCTTTCCCCCCTAAAACTGGGACTCAAAGCAGGTTACATGTTAAAATTATTACAATACTGTTAAAAGCTCGCAGGGTCGTGGGGAGGATTAAACAATGATTCCGTCACTTGGAGACTAGTTGTCTTGTGAATTTCCAGGGGAAAAACCTAAACAATTGCAGTCGATTGGCACAAATATGGTCCCTATCTCTGAGACACTGTGAAGAGGCAAAATGTGGTTCCTCACATCAGACAACCTGAGAAGCACTGACAGATACCACTCTTTGGTGGTGGAATATGCACAAAATGAGCAATTTTATGCTAAGAACATGAGCAGCACTTCCAAGTGCCAGCAATTATCTCTCATGTCCTGGCTAACTTACTCTCAAGAACTTTGGTCAGAGTTCTAATCAGCAGCGTTTATTCCAGCAAAGCAAGGAACACAACTTTTGGCCCACACATCAAGGATTGGTTGAAGTCTTACATGTCAAAGCACCCCACCAGCACAGGTACTTTCCAAGGCTTACAGTTATTTCCATACTTTTCATCCTGGGAGCCACAACAAGTTGCTGTCTCTTTATTGCAAGCGTTCTCATAACACCTTTTTGTTATTCCATTGGCTTCCCCTCTTTTGATCTCCCTTTCCAAATGCAAGGTGACACTGAGCACACAACAACTGCCCATTTGCAGCCTATTGATACTTTGAATGGTGGAACCAAATACAATGTTACAAGCAGCAATTAGCAGAGGATGCATATTAGCACTAGCAAACTTTGCCCTATCAATGCATCTGTGCAGCTTTACTATTATCTATATTAATGCCAAATATAACAGGAGCAATGCGTCCCGACATTGTCATGGAATGTTTTCAACAGGCTACCTAGGCATTAGAATTTATAGAAGATTTGCCAGCCGTCCCTTGATAGAAGCAGAATTCATCGTTATGGCCTCTGAGACTCACCTTTCGGAGTTTATTCAAGGTGGGAAGTTTGGCCAGCGATGTCAACTCTACGTTAGCCATACTGAGGAACTCTAGCTCTTTAAACGTGTCGTTCAGACCTTCAATTTCACCATTGCTAGACCGACAGTTGTCCAGGACTAACTCCCTGACCTGCAAGAAAGAAAAACCACAAAGCTGAGCTGTAGAAAGACTGAGCCAGCTCTTGACATTTACAGGACTGAACAAGATGGAATCATAGAGTCAAAAAAGGATCCCCAAGGACAGCCAGTCCAACCCCTATGTAAAAGACTTCTAAGGATTTCTCAGAGGAAATAGGGCCTGTATAATTTGCTGGGCTTTTATTTGCTGTTTTTTTTATATATTTGTTTTGACTGGTTTCAAATTTTGTGACAGGTTCCCCGCTTTGCTTTTATTAAACTTTTGTATGCTGTGAATTTATTAACTATGTGTAACTGTTGCAAGCGGCCTTGAGTTCCAAACTGGGGAAAAGGCAGGACAGAGAAATAAAGAAATAAATTTCTAGCCTGCCCTTGCAATGCAGCAGCTAGAAGCGTATGTCAAATTTGGCGAGTTATGCACCGAAATGGAAAAGTGTGGCTATTCCTTTGCACAAAGATTGGTTGTTGAAGATGCTGGATTTGGTAGAAATGGACAAACTATTTTAAGTGAGGAAGGATCTTTGGCTAAATTTAACAATGATTGGGACAAATTGGTTGTGTATCTGAGAAACTGGGGGGGGGAGTCAATTATAAGTTTTAAAGGTTAAGGTTATAGTTATTAAATACTAGGCAGTAGCATAAGAATGATAAACACACTAGAAGAAGAATATCTTGTAGATTATCTTAGAACCAAAAGCTAGTGAGTTAGAAATCATGTATGTGTATTTTTGGCCTCTTTTTAGTTTAGTTGTAGTTTAGTTTAATTTAATTTAGTATTAGCTCAGATGTCAGAGTTTGTTTGTTTACTTACTGTTTGTCTTTGTAATGCCCTACATGCCCTAAATGCTGACAGCCTTTGCCCAGGTCTCTCCTTTTTAGGAGGTATATGATGTAGTAACAGAGGAAAGGGATTTCTTAGCAGTCCTGTCCTGGCTATGGAATACTTTTCCAGTTCTTGCTGTTGTTATGTGCCTAAGATGACACTATCACAGGGTTTTCCTGGCAAGTTTGGTTTAGAAAGCGTTTGCCTTTGCCTTCTTCTGAGGTTGAGAGAGTGAGACTTGCCCAAGGTCAGACAGTGGATTTCGATGGCCCAGCAGACATTCGAACCCTGGTCTCTTAGTTTAGCTCTCCTGGTTTAGCTCTCTAACCACTACACCATACTGGCTCATACTTTTCCTATGGAAGCTTGAAGGGATCCTATCACCCTGCTTCAACAACTCCACTGGCATCCAGTATGTTTCTGGATGCAATTCAAAGGGCTGGCAATGACCTAGAAAGCCCTGTATGGCTCAGGTCCAGCCTATCTGACAGCCCGGGGTCTCCCAGCGTAAGCCCACCCAGACCCCGAGATCTTCAGGTGAGACCCTTTCCTCAGTCCCACCACCTTCCAAGGGATTGTTAATGGGAACACAAATCAGGGCCTTCTCAGTGGCCGAGAGTTTCCAAATAAACAGTTGGTGTGGCAGCCGAAAAAAGGGCCGTGAATCCTGTTGCACCTTTAAAACTACCGGATTCCTATTTCAGCAGGAAGCCATCCGCTTCCTCAGGGGCGCTGGAAGAGCGGTGCGGAAACAACATCGTAGCAGAGTTGTGGGAAGGGGATCGGATGTAACAGGGCAGCGTGCGAGGGAAATGCGTGACCCTGGCCACAAATCTTCAAAGAGTGGTGTGCGAGATCTTCCAAGCGGCTTCCAAGCGGTCTGTTGGCATCGTCGCAGGGAGGCGATCCATCTGCCCATCAAGTCGGCTCCCCTGAGGTCCAACCCTTCTGGAGGGGCGATTCCTTTTGTTATACGTAGAGTCGTGAGTATTCACGAATTAGTAATGCGCGCAGGGGGCCACGAAGGCCCGATCTCTATTCCTGCCTCGGCCAACGGACTGGAATTTGGGAATCCCGCTCAGTTCCGACAATCTTATCTTCTTTCCAGGGGGAGCTGGAAGAAGAGGAGGAGAAGGAAGGAAGGAAAGGGCCCGATCCTTCCTCCATGTGTGGCTCTCTCTCGCTCTCTCTCTCAGGAAGGCAAGAGGTTTTAAAAAAGCCAGAGGAGGGCCAACAAATGCCCAATTCCCCGGCCAGTGCCGCCCTTGGACCCTGCGGAGGGCGCACACATGCGTTCCTGTCTGTAAAGGGGGGGAAACCAACACGTTCCCTTCCTTCCTTCCTTCCTTCTCCAGGGAGACAGAGAGGCCAGGGCAGGCAGGACCCAAGATGGACTCGGCCTCGGCTCGCTTTCTGGCCGAGCGGCCGCCCAGAGAAGTTAAAAATAACAAGCCAGGACGTCGCCACGTCCAGCCACAATCTTTGCGGGAAGAAAACTGTGCGAAGTCGAGCATTTTCCAACGGCACGGGGGGGGGGGCGACACCAGATCTGGCCCTGGGGGGGGGAGGTTGTTTGGTTGCGTAGCTGAACAAAAGCCGCCTCTTCCCCCCCCACCCCGCCTCCCAGCGGACGCGCGCGAGGGCGCAGCCGGGAGCGCGCACGCGGGAGAGGGAGGACGCGCAACACGCGCTCCTGGCGGAGAAGGACGCGTGACCTAGATTTGGCCGGAGAGCCAGGTCCACAAGTGCGCCTGGATTTTTTTTTTTATAAAAAAATTGATTTTAGAAAACAGGAGAAAAGTTTTGATTTTTTTTTTTTTTTTGGAACTCGCTTTTGCTAGGTTGGCATCCATAATTCCTTTATGTAAAAAAGGAGAGAAAATACAGAGCCACCCCCGGCATTGCAGGGCGGGGAAAGGTTTTCTTGAACCGTGGAATGACCCAGATATAGATATATAAAACGACCCCCCCCAGACACCCCCCTCCGCTGCTCTCTCCCGCCCAGCCCCTTCCACCCGAGTTGTGGGAAAAGAAGAAAAGGAGGAGGAGGAGGCGGTGCCGGACCGAGCGGAAGCCTTCAACCCCCCCCCCAACCCTCCTCCCCGCCTCGGCTCTTCCAGCCCCCGGCTTGCCCACTTCGCTTTACGCGCACACCCCAAAAAAGCCAGCGATGGCGTTTCGGGGCCACCGAAAATCAGGCCCCGCCGAGCGCCAGGGCCAAGCCGTCCCCGGGCCCGAGCGCCACGGCCGCGATCGGGGGAGCCCTCCCCCGAAACAAGCGCAGGAAATGTTTTTCCGAAGGCCCCGGCCCGGGGAGAGCGGAGCCACCCCCGCCCTCCTCCGGGAGGGGAAGGCCGGCCTCCCTCGGGCCAAAGGCAGGCAGGCAGCCATGGCGAAGGGAGCTCGCGCGCGCGCGCCCAGGGCGCAATGGCGAGGCGGCGGCGGCGGCGGCTTCGCGGTCCCTCTCCAAGCGAGCGAGCGGGCGAGCGAGCGGCGCACCGAGGGGACGGGGAGGAGAGGCGGCGGGAGGGGAGGGGAGGGGAGGGAGGGAAAAGGCTCAACTATTCCCTCCCTCCCTCCCTCTCTCTCCCTCTGGGCCCTCTCCGGGAGTTCGGGGCGGCTCACCTTCTCCGGCGCGTGGTTCCGCAACTCCAGGTTGATGCGCTTCTTCATCTCCATCGCCTTCCCCGGATCGGCCTCCGAAGGGAGGGAGAGAGAGAGAAGGGGGGACGAGGGAAGGAAGAAAAAAAAGCGAGGAAAGGGGTGGGAAGGAAGAGAATAATCCCCGAGGAAGACGGCGAGCGGAGGCGAGGGGAAAGAGGGCGGCGGGTGGCGCAGGCGAAAGACGGCCCACGAGGCGCCGCTCCTCTCCCGAAGGGACGCCGCCGCCGCCGCCGCCGCCGGGCTGCTGGCGCTCTCCCTCGGCCTTCCTCCGCCGCCTCCTCCTCCTCCTCCTCCTCCTGGGCTTGCGAAGCGCGCAGCTCCTTTCCCTTCAATGGCCGCTCGCGGACTGAGCCTCCATGACACGGCGCATGGGGCCCCCTGCCAGACGCCCCGCCCCGGCAAGGAGGGAGGGAGGCAGGGAGGGAAGGAGGGCCGCGCGGGGGAGCCCGCTCTCTGCCTGCGCGCGCCCACCCGCCCACCCACCGGCTCCGGGGAACCACCGGGGGGGGGAGCGAGGCGCCCACTGGCCGCCCGCCCTGCCCGTCACGCCCGGGGCCGCCGCCTCGTATCGCCGCCGCCGCCGCCCTCCTTGCGCGGCTTTTGTGTGCGCTCTCGGCGCGCGCAGGGAAGGCGGAGAGGGCCGGGCGGGCGGGCGGCGAGGAGAGCGGGGGCGCCCCCGAAGGCAGCATCGCAGCATCCCAGCGTTGGCAGGGACCCCACGCAGGAACCCCCATGCCCGACAGCCTCTGCTTGAAAACCTCCAAAGGAAAACTCCGCGGCCGCCTCGTCCACTGCTGGACAGCGCAGGAGGTTCTGCCCCCGGTGCAGGTGGAGTCGCCTTTCCTGCAGCTGGAAGTTGGGGGCCTTGGTCCCACCTCCGAAAGATAACCGGGGGCCAAAGGAAGGCATCACCCCCTTCCAAGTAAGCACCCCTCGCCCCAAAGTGAGGTTTCCCTTCCCTCCCCAAATTTCTGGCAAGGCAGAGGGAGAGGCACTTATTCACCTGCCAAAGGTTCCGATCTGGGCCTTTGCCTTCTCCTCCCCGTTCTTTGGGTGCCTAAACTCTTCTTTCTAGGTCATGAAAAAAAAATTTTTCCTCTTCATTAAGGAATTCCCAATCCTTCCTTTGGATGTGTTTCTTGGAGGCAGCTAAACTCTTCAGCCATTTCTGCACTGCACGGTCACCGTGCTGCTATTCCACTTTCAGCCTCCTATGGGGTCCTGGGATTTGCAGTTTAGGGAAGGTCATGGGGAATTCTCAGCCAGAGAGCGTTTGGGCCTCAGGAGACTGTAAACCCCAGAATCCCACAGGAGGTCGGAAGGAGAATAAGGGCACTATCACCGTATAGAGTGGAAATGGCCTTCTTCCTGAAGTCTGAAGTGGCCGGAGCCATGCTGGAAACTTGGGGGCTGAAAGAGGAAAATTGCATGGGGGCGGAATTGTTATTGCGGGGGCTCAATGCCCTTCACTTGCCCTCCCCTCTCCAGCTACGCCCTTGGGCTACCCACAGATCTCTGGGGAGTGGGAAGCCCCAAGCCCTTCCATTTCACTTCACCCTTCAGTTTTCTCTTGGCCTTTCCTTTGCACAAACTTTTCTCTGGGCCACATTGACCCAGTTTAACTGGTCCTCTTTCCCTCTTTCCACATGGCCCCATGAGTATTACCACTGCTACTACTACTTATTATTATTATTACTGGCTGTTATTTACCTATTGCTGGTCAGCTGAGCTAGGGAGAGCATTGTTTGCAATAAGCAACTTTCTAGAAATGGGAAACAAAACTTACAGCTTTTTTTAAAAAAAAAAACCCTGCCACAATTTATTTGGAAACTCCTTTGGTTCAAACTTAGAACAGTTTTTCTGCACAATGTTGGAACAATTTAGGGAATGGGGTTGTTGTCTCCTGGAGTCTTTAAATAGTCCTTTCTTTGGGCACGCACAACTACTGGGACATAACTCCTGCCTAACAGAACAAGTTCTTTTAAATCAATTTTTTTCGTTTAGCTGTTCCCTCCTCTGAGGTAGCAGTAACAGTAGCACTAAAAATGCAGTATATAGAACCATTCAAAAATCTCTCTAGGCTCCAAATGGTTAATTGCTGTGCGTTCCATGGCGCTTTGTAGTGGGCAAAAGGAAAGAAGATCAGAAGGGAGGAAAAACAAAATAGGAAGACAGTGTTATGAGAACAGGCAATCCATAGATAAGGGCACATGAACTTGTTCTGTCTCCCATGATGAAAAGTATTTAAAAAACTGTCAGCCTAGGGAAATGCCTGTGCTGGTGGGGTGACTTGATATATACAACTTTAACCAATCATTGATATACATGCCAAAATTTGTACGGCAAGGTATAAAAATCCTGCAACCAACTCAGGTTTAGTCTCATTGCATGCTTTTCTAAATAAACCCTTTTGTTTTGAAACTCTGAGCAAAGTTTTTGAGAACAAGGCCATTTCCACACTAGACTGTTATAGCGCTATTATTCCACTTTCAACATCCTATGGAATCCTGGGGTTTGCAGTTTAGGGAGGGGTCCTTGAGGCAAACCCCAGGATTCCAGAGGATGTTGAAAGTAGAATAATAGCACCATAGCAATCTAGTGCAGAAATGGCCCAAGTTATCCAGGACGTGACACTATAGTGCATCAAACATACGTGTGTATCATATATACAGTTCATCATACATTCAGGTGCTTCTTATCTGCACGCATCTCCATGCAGGGGGAAAAAAGCACTGGGAGGTTAAGTTTATTTATTTTCATATTTAGAATTATTTAGACCCCCCCCACTCCTTTCCTCAGTAACAGGTTTAAAAGCAGCTAACAAACTGAAGACAAGCCTGGTTTTGGAATATTTACATCGGACATTTTTGGGTATGGATTGCAAGAATGAACTTTGCTAAGAGAGCCATGAGAAAAATGAGTCTGGTCTGCTGACTGGGGCCAATGTATTTAACCATTGCATAAGCAGTTACTATGTATCGCTGCTAGGTTTTCCTCTAATTGTTACAGAGGATCTATTGCTAATTGCAACAATGTATCTGTACTAGACTTTGCAAGGCTCCTTGCAAAGGGTCTGTTGCTAATTGCTCATTGCAGCAATGTGTCCAGTGAGCTGGGAAGATAAGGGCAAAAGTGAAAGTATTTTCCAAAAGTGAAAGTATTTTCTGGAAAAGAGTTGTTTTGAGAACCCAGTGTCTGCAGTAAGACTCCTGGATCCTTTTCACTTGTTCTGTGGGGTCCAGCCAGGTGTCACCCACCTTATACGTGTGCATTTCATTTTTTTTCTGCCTCTGTAATACCTTACATTTCTCCCTGTGTTGAAATTCATTTTGTTAGTTTGGGCCCAGCTCTCTAATCTGTCAATGCCAGTTTGAATTCCGATCCTGTCTTCTGGGGTTTTAGCTACCGCTCTTAATTTGGTGCCATCTGCAAATTTGATCAGCATGCCCTCTCTTCCCTCATCCAAATCACTGATAAAGATGTTAAATAGCACCAGGCCCAGGACAGCAGAGCAGAACCCTGTGGCTTCTTACTAGCCACTTATTTCCAGGATGAAGAGCAGCTGTTGGTGAGCACCATCTGGGATATATATATATAAAAGAGGTAAGATTAGTCTGGCCTGACTTGTTTTTGAGAAACCCATGTTGACTTTTAGTTATCACAGCATTCCTTTCTTAGTGCTTACAGACTGTCTGTTTAATGATCTGCTCTAGAATATTTCCCAATATTGATATCAGGCTGACTAGGCAGTAATGGTTTGGGTCCTCTTCCCCCCTTTTGAAGATGGGGACAATATTCGCCCTCCTCCATTCAGCTGGGACCTCACCTGTTCTCCGGGCATTCTCAAGGATTATTGCCGGTGGCCCTGAAACTACTTCTGCCAATTTTTGAATACGCTCGGATGTAGTTCATCTGGCCCTGCAGACTTGTGTTCATTTAGAGGAGCCAGGTATTCTTACGTGACCTCTTTACCTATTTCCCCTATTGCATCACTGCTCCATTTTCCCTGAGCAGAGCATTGTTTTCCTCCTGGGAGAAAACCAAGGCAAAGAAGCTGTTCTGTAGTTCTGCCTTTTCTCAGTCTCCTGCTAGCATTTCACCAGCCTCTCCAAGCAGAGGCCCTACCATTTCCTTCTTCCTTTTGCTATGGATATAGCCAAAATATATATATATATTTCTTATTGTTTCTAATCCCTCTAGTAAGCCTGAGCTCATCCTGCGTTTTAGCTTTTCTGGCCTTCTCCCCACACTTGCTGGCTATTTGTTTGAATTCCTGTTTGGTGATTCCCCCCTTTTCCCATTTTTTGTACTTGACCCTTTTAAATCTTAGTTCCCCTGAAAGTTTTTTAGACATCCATCCTGATAACTTTAGACACCTCCTATTTTCTTCCTTCTTTGAATTGTTTGAAATTGTGCCTTTGCTATCTCGCTTTTAAGAAACCCCCATTCACTGTGAACTCCCTTCTCTTATAATATTCCTGATCATGGGATCACACCCAGTATCTCCCCAAGTTTACTGAAATTAGCTTTCTTAAAGTCTAGAATGCATGTCTGACTATACTCGGCTTCCCCTTTCTGCTGTATAGTAAATGCCAGGAGAACCCAGTCCCTTCCACCCAAGGATCCGGCCACCCCCACCCCAATAACAAGATCCTCGTTGTTGGTTAGGATCAGATCTTAAATAGCTGTCCTTCTTTTTCTCTCCTCCACCTTCTGGACTGTGAAATTGTCTGCAAGGCAAATGAGGAATTTGTCAGATCTGATACTCTTGGCAGAGTTAGACTTCCAACAAATACCAGGGTAGTTGAAATCTCCCGTTATGACTTGTATCTCTCCTCCCTGAGTGTTTTGTCATCTGTTCCAGGAAGGCATCATCCAAGTCCTCGGTCTGGCTTGGAGGTCTGTAGTAGACCCTCACAATGAGGTCACTGTTGTTTCTCTTCCCCTTAATTTTTACCCAGATGCTCTCAATCTGGCTTCCGGGATTTAAGTCATGGATCTTTTCACAGGTGTAAATGTCCCTAACAAGCAGTGCTACTCCTCCTCCTTTCCTGTCTGGTCTATTTCTCCGAAATAGGTGATACCCCTCTATTGCTCCATTCCAATCATAAGACCCACCAGGTTTCAGTGATGCCTATCATATCATATTTACTCTGCTGTGCTACAAGTTCAAGTTCATCCTCTTAATTCCTCATGCTCTGTGCATTAGTTTAGAGGCATCTGAGACCTGAGGTCACGCCCCTTAGCTGCTTATTTAAGTTTCTTTCCCTCCCACTGTTGGATCCTTGTACTGTGTGCCCCACTCTTCCTATAAGATCCAGACTATTATCTCCAGCATTTGATGAACTCCTGCCATAAAAAATATTGTCTCTCTCCCTATCATAACTCAAGCGATTTCCGCACTCGACTGTTATAGCGCTATGACATCCAGCCCCTCCCGAAACTGCAAACCCCAGGATTCCATAGGATGTTGAAAGTGGAATCATAGCGCTATAACAGTCAAGTGCGGAAATGGCCTTAGTTTCACTTGACATATGCATTAAATAAAAGCTTTGTGGAAAGATATTGAATAACTCTTTCTTTATGTGGTGTTGGAACCCTATTCCTATTCCTTCTGTGTTACATCGAACTCTGGTACCAATTTTTCGGTTAGAGAAGTCACGCCCAGGAAACACACTGAATTCACTGTATTTTTGTAATTCATTTCAACACCAGCAGAGGATGCTGCAGGTCCACAGATGTTCACATGGGCTCCTGATTTTTCAGCTGTGATTCTCAGCCTTTGGCACTCCAGAGACTTTGGACTCCAGTTCCCAGAATACCTGACCATTGGCCATGCTGGCTGGGGTTGCTGGAAGCTGAAGTCCAAAAACCCGGAGGACCAACATTTGAGAAGCATTGGTTACAGGAACAGAATAGGATTGGAGGATACTGGGAACCAATTGAGCAGGTATACACATCATTTTCCCCAGAAGTTCCCAAGTAAAAGTGCACAGGAAAAGTTACTGTCTTTTTTCAACATTTTGCATAGTCCTATTGTCCAATTTGATAACTTTTAATTGAGTGATCCTTTCAGCCATTACTTAATTCAGTGCGCTACAGACCATGGGGTGGGAAATTCCACAGTGGACCAAAGAGGTAATTTATCTTCTCCGCTGAGGCTCTGGAGTGTTGGAGTGCTGAGCCTAAATATCCAGAAAAATTCTCCCCGTTCTGCACCACTCTTGGATCCGGTAGTGTTCCTCTTTCAATCAGATTTCAGTTCTGGGCTGTATAAAGAGGAGTATCATGTCCAGATTGAGGGAAGTCAAGGCGCCTCTTGGTTCTGCTTTGCTCAGACCTCACTTGGAGGAATCCTGCATCCAGTTCTGGGTACTACAGTTCAAAAAGGATGTTGACAAGTTGAAAGCTGTCCAATGAAGGGCAACAAAGAAGAGCAAAGATCTGGAAACCAAGCTTTATGAGGAATGGCTGAGGGATTCGGAGATGGACAGCTGGGAGAAGTAAAAGAGCCATCTGAGAGAAGATGCAGAGGAGCAGTCTCGTTCCCTTCTGCTCCACAGACTAGAAGACAAACCAGTGGGTTCAAATCGCATGCAAAGAGACTCCACCGAAACATGAGGAAGAATTTCTTGACTGTAAATGCTGTTCAACAGTGGAATAGGTTGCCTCTTCTTCTTTTAAGGTCTTTAAGCAGAAGTTGGATGGGTGTTCCTGCATGGAAAGGAGTTGGACTAGATGGCCCTTGTGGTCCGTTCCAGTTCTAATATTATAAGAATTTATGTGGTAGATAGGCTGGGATGTTCCAAGCTGAAAGACTGCACCATTGATTGCTATAGCTTTTTGTCACAATTGCAGGCCTGTTGTTTGCAAAATACATGCATATGTCGATTGCTGTTTCACTGCAGGTGGCATCCTGGGTCTTTGTTAATGCCAGGAGATTACCCGTATTCCTGTATTTTGGGCCGCTCCAGAGAACCCAAGTGTCATGCTGAAGATCTGTACGAAGTCTGGCACGTTGCAAAAGCTGTCTCACAACAGTGGTGCAGAAAGAATCCACAATAATAGATTTCCCATATATTACCAACTGTTGGAAAACTTAATTTCTGTGGCTGCTATCCACCAACCATGTGCGGGCCAGATAGTGATCAGTGCAAGAGGGACTTTGGGTTGGGAGCTTCAGCGTCTCTTGATAGTAACTCTTTTACACATTTCCAAGGTGAATTTGATGGATTTGGGGCCTTTTCCTTTTTCCCCGGTGAATTGTAGTGATCTCTCAGATTTCCCAAGTAATGTTCCACAGGACATGAAGGACACACACAGTCTGTGCAAGAAAGACAAGTGCAGAAACATGGTTAGGAATGTGGGAGAAGCTGCAAAATTCTTTCAGTCAACAGTGTTAAAGGCAAAGAAGAGGCCTGATTCCTAAATGCAAAGAAAGTTCATCTTTGGAACATGTGTGATTTTTTTTTGAGTTATTTAATGTTAAGTGCACCAACCTGATGGATACATTAATGTGACTTTTACACATTACTGAAACTGCTCCTTTGTTTGCAAACTATGAAAACTATGGCTTTGGGGGCCACAGTTTGAATCCCTGCTTGGCCATGGAAACCCACTGGGTTACTTCAGACAAGTCACATACTCTCAGCTTCAGAGGAAGGCAAAGGCAATGGCAATAGATCTTGCCAAGAAAACCCCCGTGATGGGTTTGCTTTTGTCATGAGTCAGTTTTCAAAGGGGAGAGACATGATGGTGGAAACAACCTTCTCCTTTCAGCGGTACTTTGTGGTTGCGGAGTTTCAAGTCACTCCTGACTTATGGCAAGCCTAAAATGAATCTATCACAGGCTTTTTTTGGCAAGATTTGTTCACAAGAGGTTTGCTTTCACCTTCCTCTGAGGCTGAGAGAATGTGACTTGCCCACAGTCACCCAGTGTCTGAGCAGGGATTTGAATCATAGCCTTTAATAAATAAATGCATATTTGAAAATGTAATTAAATATTTGAGTTTTTAAATCAGTCTTGAGTTACATCTTGGGGGTCCCTGGCATAAATTTATATTTACTGGGGGTCCCCAATAAAGAAAGGGTTAAGAACCGTTGGAGTAGATAGTGCTCTGAAGGTGTGGGACGAAGAAGCCCTCAGCGGAGTTTATCTTGCTGCTAGAAGAATGTTCTCACTCTGAGCTCTCCATGGTACTGTTTCTCGGCTGCCACGTTATGCAAGGGGGTTTCTGTCTTGACGGGGGAGCCCAGAAAGGATGGGCAAGGCTTTGGTTCCCTTGGGAAGAGACCCCCCTCCCAGGACCAGCCATGCTAGAGAAATCAGGGGGTCACCTGGATTCCTAGATGGGGAATTAGCAAGAAATGGATGCCAGGGAGCTTTGTAAGAAGATCCAGTTGGCAGGATGAGTGGAAAAGGGAGAGAGGCACCGGCAGAGGCCCTCACCGTTTCCCTGGCAAACTGGTCAGTTGGGGAGTCCCTGTCCTGTAATATTCAAGGAGAATATGGACAAGTTGAAACGTATCCAGAGAAGGGCGACCAAGATGATCAAAGTTCGGGAAAACTTTGTCCCTTGCCATGAATGACTGAGGGAGCTGGGGATGTTTAGCTTGGAGAAGAAGAATCTGAGAGAGGATGCAACAGCCATTATAAATACCTGAAGGGAAATATTTATAGGCACATCTGGTGGGAACACAGGTGAGCGCTTTCTTGGTGGATGCTCCCGGGGTATAAAACTCCCTTCCCAGAGAGACTAAGACTGCCCTCTCATACCCTCTTTCTGCAGACAAGTAAAACTTTTTTTTATTCCAGCAGACCTTTAAGAACTTATTTTCTTTTAAAGGAGAAGTCGGTCTTATATAATGTGCTGGACTTGTGTTTTTTCCCCTCCTAATGCATTATGTTTTTAACTGTTTTTAATTTTATGATGGTTGACTTCCTTTTAAATTTTTGTTAATAGTGGGGCCAGAAAGTCCTCCTTTCTGCCAACCGGAGGTACTGGGCATCACAGTGGCCCCTAGATTCCCCCAGTCCCAGACATTGCAATGGCAGCCAGCTGTGATGTACGGGCTAGCTCCAAGTTCTGAGAATCAGGCTTAGAGCCTCAAAAGCTTTATTCAAGAAACCACAGCACACGTTGGCAATTGCCAAGACTAACAGAACATTGGATTTGCACAACTAGATTGAAGCCATTACGTTTCAGAATTAACATGCACTGATATCCCCTTGTTAACAAATCAAAGTAACACTTTTCCTGGATACCCCATCCACTTCTCCCATGTTCTCCCTCTCCCTGCCAACAGCCTGAGCTTGCAGCCATGCCTGTTCATTTTTATCACAGATTGTTGCCCAAAGATTCCCAGCTTCCCAGCCGTCACCTTCCCTGCTACACAGCAAAGCACCTAAGCACTGAAGTATGACTATAAACATGGCAGTACCAACACAGCCAACCTGGCAGAGAGGTTCTTTCCCTTGACTTGGTGAAGGAAAAGAGACCTAATGAACCCATGACGTAATGAGCCTGTGAAGTGTTGTAGTTACCTGCAATGGTCAATAAAGCACTTCTGGACAGCAACCTACAGCATCTGGACTCAAGGAGTGTATGTGGGGCAGGGGTAGCATTTCAGAGGATGACTTTTGCACTGTGCAATTGTAATGTTATGATTCCACTTTAGCTGCTTTAAAGAACCCTGGGATTGGTAGTTGGGGAAGGCAGTAGAGGGGTTCTCTGGCTGAGAATTCTAAGTACTTCTTGCAAATCCCAGGAATCCGTTGGATGGAATGAGGGCAGTTCAAGTGGAATGATGGTGCTGTAATTGTGTAATATGGAAGGGCCTCTGGAAACTACCCCTCCGGCTGAACCTTGAATGCCTAGAGCTGCTTACATCTGACCTTCTTTCTCTGGACGTCTCAGGTAATCAACAAGGAGGGAGGGTGATCCTTTTCAAAAAGCAAACTGTTTTACAAGTTGCAAAGCTTGTGCTTGGGTTCTCAGCCTCTGTCCCTGTTCTGAGAGTGCCTCTTGGCTCTGAAATGTTTGGGCACCACAAGAAATCAGCACCTAGGAACCACCATTATGCAGGTTGCTGATGCTACATAAGAGTTCCGTACCTTCTGGACTGATGTTCAGAGGCCGCCTTGGAGAAAATGCAGAAAATGGAGAAGAGCAGCACAGAAGAACAGGCAGTGACTTGAGAGTAAAACCCCACCAGATCCTGGGCTATTCTGCAAAAGGAAACAAAATGGTTTCTGTCCATCCCAGTAGGAATGCCCGGCTTGGGTGAATTATTAACTATCATCATCGTTATATCCATTTATACCTCACTCTCTCCAAATAATGAGACTTAAAGCTACAAGATACGCCACTGATGGTTTCCATTTCTTCTTCTTCCCTCCGCTGTGCTTCAAGTGAGTCACTCATGTTCTTTTGCAGGCACCTGCTTTAGTTTATTTCACTGACATGTGTACTCAAATATCTGGACTTTCAGTTTTTCTAATGGGTGGAGAAGGGTTGAGTTGCATATTGATTCTGCTCTGTGCCCTCAAATCTGCTTACAAGTCAGAGACCTCCAAGGGACCTTGTTGTTCTTAACGGCCCCGCTCTGGTTTTGCAATCTCAGGGCAGTCACGATACCTCTCAGCATTATCATTTTTTTCCAGGGAGTCATGCGGTTATGTAGGTTACATCACATTGTTTGCAAAACGCTTCAGAAAGTAAACAGAGGCTGGCTTTGTAAATCGTGAAAGGACAAGTCAGCCAGCCAACCCAGATCTGAAAAGGGAGGCCGTCTTTAAAATATAACACAAAGACCAGCTGCTTTGTTTGGTTTGGTCAGATCTCACCCAGAAACCTGTGTCTGGTTTTGGACTCCACAATTCAGGAAGGATATTGAGTAGCTGGATGGTGTCCAAGGGAGGGTGGTCAAAACGCTCAAAGGCCTGGAAACCAAGCCTTTATGAGGAACGGCTGAAGTGGCCAGGGATGTTTAGCTTGGAGAAGAGAAGACAGAGAGGGGACAGGATGCAGCCGTCCTTAAATATCTAACCGGATGCCATGCAGAAAAATAGAACGAGCTTGTTTTCTGTGGCTCCAGAAACTGGAACAGGAACTAGTGCATTCCAGAAAAGCGATTCCACCTCACCTCTCTGCTTATCTAATAGGTCTTGGTAGTGGGCACACAAACAGGGTGGTCTCTGAGGTCAATCTTAAAGCCTAAGCAAGCTCAGAGTGGTGTGGACAGTCCTTTGGGCAGCCCAGTTGGAAATCCCAGAGGAGTTGAATGGCCACAGCCAGCCCTTTAAATGAAAAGGCAATGCTGGTACAGTTTGTGCATTACAGACAGAGAACGCGTTAGCTGTAGTTTGTGTCTGGAAGGAAGTGGGATGGAGTCTCCTTCTTGGGAGGTTTTTAAAGAGAGGCTGGATGACCATCTGTCAGGAATGCTTTGGTGGTGTCTTCTTATATTGCAAATTGGGTCTGGCCTGGATGGCCCTTGGGTCTCTTCCAGCTCTATAATTCTATGATGGACGTGGAAATGAACCAAGGGGCCCAGAATTATAGCGCCACGATTCCACTTTGATGGATGTTCCTGCATGGCAGGGGGTTGGACCGGATGGCCCCTGTGGTCTCTTGCAATTCTATGATTCTAAGATTCTGTGATACTTGAACTGCCATAATTCCATCCTATGGACTGCTGGGATTTACCATTAAGGAAGGAGCATTCATTCCCTATACTGCACCTCCCAGTATTCCATAAGATGTGGCCATGGCATTTAAAGTGGAATCATTGTGCTATCATTCTGTAGTGTGAACAGGCCCTGGGTTTGCTTTCTTGGTGCCGTTGGAGGCGTATCCCTGTCAGCCCCTTATGGCAGTTTGATGCGGTGGGCAGCTTCAGTGGCTGTTTACAAGAGCAAGTTTGCAGATCTGAACGCTGCCTGCCCTCTCCCCAGCAAAAACTCAACGGCCTCACTTCCCCTGGCTGGAAATGACCCTGCCAGGAAAGAACAGACTCTCAGAAAGGGGACTTACTTTTTCTGTGAGGACTTCGAAATAAGAATAGTTAGAATAGTCTAAGGTGTAGTTGCCTATAAAGGGAAAAAGAAGGATGTATTTAAAGGCCTTTGTACATTGCCCTCCCCAGCCCCCCAGTGCCTTGATCTTACTACATGGGGGAACGAGCAAAATGAGCCCCAGGCAGCAATTTGGGGGGGGTGTTCCAGCTCATAGCCACGCCCCCACATGCCATAGCCCCACCTCCTCACACTGGAGCCCCACCCCTTTGTGCCACACCCCCGCCCCACACCCCATGGCCACACCTCATGCACTGTAGTCCCGCCCCCTATGCCGTAGCCCCACTCGCGGTCTGCCCCCTTCCATGCACTCCAAGCTCCTCCACTGTGTCTTTTGTAGCAAAAAAAGCTTTCGTCTTTATATTGCATACACAGTGGCGGAGCTCAGAGGGCATGGAGGGTGGTGGGCGGGGCTACAATGTGGGGGGCATGGCTATGAGCTGGGACACCCCCCAAAAAATGCTGCCTGGGGCAAACCGCCCCCATTAACCCCCGTCCTTATGCTACTGTACATACAGTATATATTTCCTACATTATTTAGTTTACTTTACAACCAGTATGTCGACAAATTAAATCTTTCTATACCATAACTGGTGATACTCCCATCTTCTTCCAAATAGCTGCTCCCACATTCCCAATCTTTTCTGAATCTGTTTAAACATTTATCTTTTAATCACATTGTCAGTTTGTCAATCTGCGTTAAATCATACGTCTCTAATAACCAGTCGTCGATTTCTGACACCTCCTCTTTTTCCCCAGTCCCTTGCATACAACAATCTTGCTTTGCTTATCATACAAAGCAAAGGGTTTTTTTTTCTTTTGTTTTGTTTTTCAACCTGTTCTTCTATCAGATCAACCATATGGTTGTATGTATTATATATGTATGTAATTAATTTGGTATGTACTTTATTTCTAATAAAGCTCTATATAAAAAAACACAGAGGCTGGAGGGCCATTGTTGGAAATGATTTGATTGTGTCTTCCTATATGGCCAAAGGGGGTTGGACTGGATGGCCCCTTAGGATCTCCTCCAGCTCTGTGATTCTCTAACACAGCCGTGGCGTACACACACAGACACGGACACATCAGTTGAGGCTTGAAATGGGCTTTCTCTTAGACCGAGATGGGCTCATAGATCATAGCATCCCAGCGCTTAACCCTTGCTGGACCGCTCTCTGCAATTGCCAGACCCCATTTCTGATCCTTTGTGGCCGCAGAAAGAAATTTGGCTCAGGGCCGGATGATTCCCCGTGCAGTTACAAGTACAATTATTCCCTTCCCATCCTCTTACCATCATAGTAGTCCTTATAGGGGAAGGATTCTTCATCAGTCTCTATCAAAAGGACAATAAAAAGAGATATGAATTATTACAGGCCAGGATGTTGCTTCTGAATAAAGCACATTATTATCTGTACCTTAGCTTTAAAAACAAATGTTCCGCTACAGTCACATCGATGGAGAGGTGTGGTGGAGATCCTGCAGGAATCTGAAAAAATTACCAGGCAATCCTGCAGTCTCATTTCGGGGCATTTAAAGAGCTCGCTGGCTTGTGGGCAAGAGTTGGGAGAGGAGTTGTTTTGGTTGGTTGCCAAATGGGAGCCATGTGTGTGCAAATTTGTAATGTTGCAGCTTATAAAATGCCGTGAATAAGGGCTTTTAGTCTTGGCAATGGCCAGAATGTGCGGCTGTTACTCTAAAGTTCCGGATTAAGGCTTTTGCAAACATCTAAGACTTATCCCTTATGTGATAGATTGTTTCTTCCTGTGTGGCAGGATGGGTTTGGACTGGATAACCCTTCTGCTCTCTTCCAACCCTATGCTTCTGCAGAAAGGGACAAAATGAGGGCATTCCCTCACCCTCTAAGAGTTCTGCTCTACTGCAGTGGAATTTTCCTTCATTACCCAAATTTCTAACATTGCAGTAACTTAAAACTCCAGTTGAACTTTTGGAAATAGAGTGTCTCGGTGTCTGGAGCACAACAGGGTGGGTGGGTGGAGGGACAGGTAGCAAAATCAGCCTCACCCCATAGTGTCCAGCTAACCACGGACCAGTCCCTCTGTGCCATTACGAGCGTCATCTCCCCCGGGGCATGAGAGAAGTCCCCTTACCGCCATAATAGATAGAATGATTCCCATAATCTTCGTCATAATATAGAGTGATGCCACGGGCCATTATTCCTGCCGAAACAAAAATTGAGAGAAGGTATGAGCAATGCACAATGACTTGTGATCGGTGGCAGTTGGGCAGCTCTCATGTCCATGGGGCAGAGACTCCACTGCAGGTTTGGGCTAGCTTCAAAGGAGATCTCAGAGTCCTTCTTTAATGTGGGCAAGAACGTACAGCCACAGAGGCTGAACAGGCCAGTCCCAAGGCAATAGCAGAGGGATAATCTAAACGCCAGAAACAGTCCAAAGTGTTGGCGCATTTCTCAGGCCATTTCCGCACTAGAGAGGGACTGCTATGTGACCAGGAGGCAAAAAGAGATGGAGGCATTGTTCAAAGTCGTAAGGTTTCCGGATAAATGCGTTATGTTACTGAACCAAAGGCACCAAGTCAGTCATTAAAAATATACAAGAGTTGAGTTGAGTCCGTGCATCATTTATAGCCAAGTCGAGTCACTGAAGCGACTTAAGTCCAACTTGAGTCCAAGTCTATCGACTCGAGTCTCCATCACGGCAAGCAACTCCCGAAATTGCACAAGCTCTGCAGGAGGCATTGGCCGTGTGTGCGTTTCTTATGTCTGAGCTCTCGATGTATGACAGAGTGCAGAGCGTGTGTCTCTTCCTCCAAATCTGAAGCTGTGGCCGTCACCCTCTGCGTAACTCACAACGCACAAACTCCACTCTGAAGCAGACAGACGTGTTTATTTGCAATAAGCAAGCGACACAGCACAGTTCTTCCCAGTTGCTGAGACTGGAGCACACATGGCATTCAGAGGTTGTATACCTTCCCACACAAATTTAGGTGCATAAAGCTGTGGTTGGGGAGGAGCATCAGTTAAACATCACCCCACAATGTTAGACAATTTCCAGGTTTTACCCATCCTTGAAGCAAGAACATGTTTCCTGTCTCTTCTCTCTGAGCCGTCCCAGTTCTCACAACACCTTTTGTGTTTCCTTCCACTCTGATCTTCTTTTTTCCTGGGTTCAGCACCTTGGAGAGCATCTTTGAGCACTGAATTGAAACCCGCAATAGAGTCACTGCTTCATTGACACAGATAATGTTTGAGAATCCTGAATCCCCACAGGGGTTGTTATCCTTATTTATAAAGGCTAATATCCCATCCTTTGGAGGGTAGTAGCAAAAAGTTTATTGTAACTGAGCAATTTTTCCATTCTCCACACTGAAAACTCAATCATCTTATACAATTGAAAATCTGCCTACACACTTATCTTATCTAGAATCTGAAAGCTTTAAAATATGTGTCTACAGAGCATTGAAAAGAAATTTAGATTTTCTAAAAGGCACATATTTATCAACTATGGACAGGGGGGGAAAGTCAAACTTTTACGGAATATGACCTTCCTGTCAGTGATTTTGTTACTTTCTGGATGCATTTATTTCTAGTCAATGAACATTTAACACTAAATCCAATTTTGGTGCCAACCAAAGCAGACCAGTTGAAAAGAAAAGGACTTATTAGGAAATGCTAACATCCATTCATTCTGAATGTGTCTATTCTGGAATAAATAGACTTTTTTTTTTAGATATTCTATGTTGCCTGCCAAAATTGGACTCTAAATGTCTCAAAGAAACAGGCACAGAGTAAAAAAAGGCAAAGGATCATCGTGTTAAAACACAGTTAAGGAAATACTAATAGTGAACCGTTGCTGAATAGAAAAGCAATTTTTAAAAAGACATTGATTTAAAAAATCCATTGTGCTCGTTCTCCCTCCATCCCACCACATTAAAAAACCTCTTCTTTAGGAGCGGGTTAATTGCCAAAAGGCTCACATGCTAAAAGGATCTTAATATGTCGGTCTTTGTATGCTACGTAATGCAGGATTAGAACTGGAGGAAGGGGGCATGAAAGCAGGTGGAAAGAATATCAACAATTTAAGACACCGGAAAACAGCAGAAAATCGCAACAACTTTGGAGCATCATAAGTGGAAGTCAAGTTAACTCCAAATGCTGGCAGAAGGGTAAAAAGCAGATGGCCAGCCTCGCCCATTGTGGCAGGGAGTTCCACAGACCCTTGGGAGCCATCACGGAGAAAGTCCCCTAATATTAGTTAGCATTCAGCGTTTTAGTTTAGTGCGTTAGTTTCATGTTTCAGTTTTACTTCCTTTTCTTTGAACATAAATTGCTTTGACTGTAAGCTGTGATCTTGAACTGTGACTCTGTTTAGTTTTAAAACTCGTAACAAAATAATCTAGGAAAAAATAATTCTGCTTGTTTATCTACAGATCTCAGGGTGGGCCGCAATCAAGTAAATAAAGGCGTTCCGTCTAAAAACAATAGCAGAAAAATGTTTGTCATTGAGCCAGATCCACCCAAGCCTGCCGGCTTATTTCTCTCCTCCTCTTCTTTTCTGACTCGCAGCTTTAATGACTCTTTGCAAAACATGGATTTCTTGCATTTGCAGGCTTGTGAACAGAGGCAAGACAATCACACAACTGTTAAAGAGGGAGAGTAGTGTGGAAAGGCACAACAAGCTATGTTTGCCATTTAAGCCTGGGGATGCCCTTCTTTCTGTCCCCCTATCCCCATAGGAACTAGTGGCAATTTTATTTCAGATGTTTTATCCCTTTGGAATTGCTTTTAGAGAATCTCTTGGCACTGGAACCAGAGTGGTTTGCTTCTCCCAGAGCCCCCGAATCCCCATTGATATTCCATCGTCTTTTCTCTCTCCCCCTCTTTGATTCTTCCATCCCCTGGGCCTTGCCACACCTATTCTCCAAGTTTTCTATTTCTCAGCCACAGTTCTATATCAGGCACATGATGCTCCCATCACTTTAAACCTCAAAGTCCATCATCTTCCACCTCTTTTTGGACTCAGCTTTCTCCCATTGCAATACCAAAATCTCACCAAGCCAAAGCCAACCAAATGCAAAAAATAACAAGCAAGATTCTCCGAATCCTTGCTTGACGAATGCAACGAACAGCCGCACTGAAGGCGGGAAAAATGTACTTAAAATTAGGCATCAGCCTGGCTTACCTCTTATGCTCTGAAGAGTCACAGCTAGCAGGAGGAAGAGAAACACACCCATCCTTCCCACGGCCGCCGTTCTCCCAACTGTCTTCCCTCTGCAGCTCACTTAGAAAAGTTCCTTAGGAACACGAGAACAATCTTATGAATACAACAGGAAACGACACGGTTCCCAGGGCCAATCTGAACTGCTGGCCTCTGTCGTTTAGGGGAAAAGAATATCTCTTCTGGCAAGTTCTGCCCTTGGTTCAGAAAGAGAAACCTGACTCATTCTTTTTTCTTTCTCTTCGTCCAGGGAAAGTTGTGCAACTTCTGGCCCCTTCACAACAGCCATTTCTGCACTAGCCTGTTATAGCGCGATGATTCCACTTTCAACATCCTCCGGAATCCTGGGGTTTGCAGTTTCGGGAGGGGCCATTCGGCCCCTCCCGAAACTGCAAACCCCAGGATTCCGGAGGATGTTGAAAGTGGAATCATTGTGCTATAACAGGCTAGTGCAGAGATGTCCTACATTTGTTTCTAAGGAAAGATTCCCATGATTATTATTATATTTGGATATAACTCTTTGAAAGTGGCCTTACGTGTCCACAAGATTGAACTGTGCTATGAATTTTAATTGATGGATTTTAAAGTATGGACTGATTGTTTTTAATATGCATTGGTAACTGATGTCATGGAGAGCCAAGATAGAGTAGTGGTTAGAGCATTAAACTACGACCCTGGGTTCGATTCCCTGCTTGGCCATGGAAACCCCATGGGGTGATCTTGGGCGTGTCACAGACTCTCAGCCCCCAGAAAACCTCATGATAAAGTCACCTTGGGGCACAATAAGTCAAAAATAACATGAAGGCACACAGCAACAACTGATGTCAAGTGTTGTCTTTTAATCTGTTGTTGTTCCCTGTCATGATCCGTAGGGAGAGGCAGGCAAGAAATTACCCTTATTATTATACATTGCTGTTTTTCTGTATTTTAAAAAAGGAAGAAATTGTGAGGAGGGAAACAGGAAACTGCAAGCTCAGAAAGAGCGAATTGTTGGAAGGACACGACTGCCTTTTTGACTGTTGGATTGCTTCCTTTACGTCCTCGCAAACATAAAGTCCTTGCAAACATTTCTTGCCCTTCACGAAGCAAAGGGTCACGCCAGCCTTTCCCTGGGGTCTCAACCAGGGTTTCCAGTTCAGGTTCATTCCAGGCCTTGAGGTTTCTGGGCCAAAACTGTTTCCTCCACCGGTGCAGAAAACAATATTTTTATGCACACCCAAATGGTGCTTATCCCATGGAACAGTTTGAAATAGTTTGAGATCTTCAAAGATTGCGGAAGAATATTTGTTTTCTCCACCCGTGGGGAGAAAAGGGCTGCAAAGATTCATCCTTGCTTGATAGGATGAAATAATTAAGAACTACTAGCTATGCCCATTTGGTTTGGCTTTTCAGAGGTCCAACATTCAGGCTGCCAAGATGGGGTGAAGCAAATCAAAAGCATCCCCCAGTTTGGAAAGGACCTGAGGTTTGCAGACATACATCCGCTTACACAAAATGCAACTAGGAAGTCCTAAGCGTCTCAGGGGAAACCCAGAAAGTTTAAGAAGGGCTGAGTTGCACAAACGGCACACAAAGGTCTTGCAGAGGAGAAAATAGCATGTGAGCTTCTGAACAGGAAATTTGGTCATGGTCTTAAGGGAGAAATATAGAGAACCTGAAACGTTAATTCTCAAAAGCCACTATTCGCAGTTCCTGTTCTTGTGACTTGTTTAAAGAAATGAAGAAGTAACTGAAATGGGGACAACTTTATTCCTTTTGTGATCTAAACGTAACATTTCAGCTACATTTATAGCAAGGGAGTGTGGTTTCCCTAAAAAAAAAAAATGGAGGAGGAATATTACACAGTTCCGGTGCTGGCTGAGTGTAATTCTAAATAGTTCCTTTCCCCAATAGAAAAGGTATAACTATATTACATTGTGGTTGCAGTTGAACGAGGGGCAGTTGTATTCCTTTTGTGGTGTAAATGTTACGTTCCAGTTGCCTTTACAGCGAGGCGATGCGTCTTCCCTAAATCAAGAAGGAGGAATATTGTCAGGACCCTGGCGCTCCAGGACTCAAGCTCTGAGTCTGAACCGGAGGACGTCAAAGCCATGGAGCCTGCTGTACCCCCAGAGCCCACCCCAGAGGCTGCCCTGGACACAGCCCCAGCCCCAGCAGCGAAACCAGGCAATCAGACTCCAGCTGAGATAGCACCTGGGGGAAGGGCCTGCCTATAAAGACACTCACTCAGCTTTGGGTCTTTGTTGGCTCACAACCATCCATTTTGGGTATACCTGCTGGGCCAGCGTGGACCCTTGCCTCCCTCCCGGACCGCTGCCCGACCTACTGGGGCATCGTCTCTCAACTTCTCTTGCTTAAAGACAGACTCAAGGTGCCTGGACTGACTGTTGTTCTGCCTGGCTGTGACGCAACTGCCAGGGAATTTCTTTGCTGCAGAAAGCTCCTTTATTTATTGCCAGCCTTATCTGTTCATTACCCTTTTGCTGAAGTAAAGCTCTTTTATTTATTGCCTGCCTTATCTTTAACAGGCCCTGCTAACCGGCTCTTAGCTGCCCGCCAAGCCCTGGCGTTGACAAATATCACACAGTTCCAGTGCTGACTTTATGGGTGTTGAGGTGATGATAAGGGTTGCTCTTAATTACTTTTAAATATACGCACACACACATACACACACACTTATTTGTTTACTACAGGCCTCTGGCCTTGGTATGAAACATACTCTCTTCTCCTTCGCCTTCACCCATGAGATAACATGAGTTGGCCAGTGCTGGAACTGCCTGATATCCCTCCTCCATCTTTTAGGGAAGACACAGCACCTCACTGTAAAAGCAAAGGGAATGTACCATTTACACCACAAAAGGAATAAAATTGACCCCCATTTAGTTTCAATCATAATGTAATGTAGTTAAACTTCCTGCAGTTTGAATCCATTACTCCTTGTCCTAGTCTCTGGAGCAGCAGAAAACAAGCTTGCTCCATTTCCAACATGACATCCCTTCAAATCCCTGGATGTATTTTGGGTGAAACCTTCGAGTCATCTCAAGAAGGCTTAACAAATTTTTATTTATTCCCTCTAGGCTTCCCTGACCTTGCTATTTTATTTCATACATGCATATTGTTAGTCTTGGATAACAAGTGTGTTCTAATGTTCTTTTTTTGTGGTGTAGGAACCTCTCTGCGTTGGAGTGGGGTGAGAGAGAAACGGAAAAAAGAAACGAAAGCAAAAAAAAGGTGAATTCCGATCTTTTTTGTCTCAACAGTTGTATACACCATCCGATTATTCCCATCTCTCTCTCCAAAGTTACAATATATTCCTTTCTCTCATTAGCCTACTCTTCCTAACCATCAAAGCCAAAAATTACCAAATATTTTTTTCCCAAAAATAAAAGTCTATAAGGAGTTTCTAGTTTTTTTTTTAAAAAAATGTCCTTACTGACCTTACTCTAACCTGACCAGACAACTTGTCCGTTTCTGCTAAATCTGTTCATTTCAGCAACTGTTCCTCCATAGCAGTTAGTGCTGAATTCTCCCATCTTTGTGCATCCAGCAATCTTTCTGCCTTCATCCTTTATTGAACCAGTATCCTTTTTTCCAACTGGGGCAGAAGGGTCTTTGAATGGCACGCGCTGTACTTTTATTTTTCTTACTGCATTTGAAATGTGTTCAAAATTGTTTTAAATCGGTGTCTTTAAGGGGATTGCATCTTTAGTTGTTTTTAAACTATGCTTTGCTTTTATCTGTTGCAATCTAACTTCTCCATGGACCAGCAAATAACCTGTCACTCTTATTCAGACGGAGAAGAGGGGCAGGAGAAAGTCTCCGGCATCTCCCCTAGCAGCCAGCAAGCCAAATCCCCCTTCCCCTCAGCAGATTTTAAAAAACGGCTACTCACATATAATGAGGAAATCAGACCAAAAACCACCACACGGTCCCCAGCAATGGATCAAAGTGAAAGCAGAAGGTAGGGCGAGGAGAGGGGAGATGAGGAGGCGGAAAGACGCAGGCCACACCTGTTCCCACAATTGCTGGATCTGGCCACGTTGACATGTGCCTTCCTGGCATCGCAAGTGGATTCCCATAATAATGCCCTCTCTGCTGGGCTGCCTTCAGAGAGCACATGCAAAGTTCGGTGGGTCCGAAGAGCAGCAGCCAGAGAGTTAACCAGAACTGGTTGCAGAAGTCAGACCCATCCACGCTCTCCAGCTGTCCTGCCTTCCCACTTTTTCAGCGGCTTTTAAAATGTCCCGGTTTCTCTTTCCTCCTCCCACCTTTCCCCCTTTTGTCCTCCGCTGACTTCAGTTGCTGCAAACGGACTTCAAATTCCGACAGGCGTTTGCACTCAGGGGCAATTTCTACACTAGCATGTTATAGTGCTGTTAGTCCACTTTCAATCTCCTATGGAATCCTGGGCTTTGCAGTTTAGGGAAGGGCTTCCGATTTGTGGAAAACTTTTTAAAAAAAAAAAAGCATTGTGTGTCCAACTTTTATCATTTTGACCACACTCTGAGGCTTCTTGGCCACACGTATTCCAGTTTTCATCTGTGAAATGTTGGGATTTAAGGATTCAGCTCCCCTGTTGCAGCAGCTCCACTGGCTGCCAGTCTCTTTCCAGGCAAAATTCAAAGTACTGGAGGAGACCTATAAAGCCCAATGCGGTCCAAGGCAGACCGTCTCTCCTTATGGGAGTCTGGGACAGCTTCGTGGCCATTTCCGCACTAGCCTGTTATAACGCAATGATTCCACTTTCAACATCCTCTGGAATCCTGGGGTTTGCAGTTTCCGGAGGGGCCAACTGCAAACCCCAGGATTCCAGAGGATGTTGAAAGTGGAATCATCGCGCTATAACAGGCTAGTGCAGAAATGGCCAGTGTCCCTTTGTTGCCAGGAAAAGACTTTTTTATTCTGATGGGATTTGGAGAAGTGGATATTTATAAAGAAAGGATGCTTAATAGTATACTGGCTTTATTCTTTGTTTCAAATTAGTATGGTAAATGATTGTAATTTATTTGTATATTTACTGATCAGCTTTTACACAAAATTACATCAGCTCCAATCAACACAACGTAGGGCCTTTCCGCACTAGACTGTTATAGTGCTATTATTCCACTTTCAACTTTCCTGGGGTTTGCAGTTTAGCAAGGGGCCTTGAGAATTCTCAGCCAGAGAGTTCTTTGGCTTCTCAGGAAACTACAAACCCCAGATTTACCCCAAGGATCTTGAAAGTGGAATCATAGCACTATAACAGCTTGGTGTGGAAAGGCCCCAAAACACTAGCTAATGTTAACACACAAAATAAAATACTAAACAGGCTAAAAGAGCTTCACTAAAACACTGACTTACTATCTACCCAGCTAGACACTAAAATATTAAAGCACACAAGAGCTCTAACCCCCCCCCAACCAAACTCTAATGAGAAAAAGGAAATTAAAAAAGACAATATCATTCTACCATTACAGATCCAGCGAGGCAAAACTAGTCATTGCTGTACCCATAAACTGTTGGATCATTTAAATTCCTATTGCTCAAGAAGTCCATAAACAGTTTCCAATCTTTTGTCTTTTAAAAGCCACGTCGGTTTGGCCACAATTTGGGAAAGTTCAGCATCCTCGATAATCCCCTTGTTTATCGCCGGCTCTTCGGTTCGTCTCCATGTTTGCGCAAACCCTGTCCGTGCAGCTGTTATGACATAACAAGGAAGGAATCCATATTTACGATCCAAATCCTTATGCGTGATACCCAACAAAAATATTTCGGGAAACATTACAAAAATCCGCTTTTGAATTTTTTGCATTAAAATATAAGTCATAGAATCATAGAAATGTAGAGTTGGAAGAGACCCCAGGGGCCATCCAGTCCAACCCCCTGCCATGCAGGAAAATCTTAGACTGGTTGCTTTTTGCCTTTTTAGAAGTCTGCCACATCTGGGGGGAAAAAAGAGATTTAATTTGACTTTAATTTTGTTAATAGAAGCAGCATGGTGTTGTGCCTTGACTGTTAGACTAGGGCCATTTCCGCACGAGGCTGTTATAGCGCTATGATTGCACTTTCAACATCCTCTGGGGTTTGCAGTTTCGGGAGGGGTCTGCAAACCCCAGGATTCCAGAGGATGTTGAAAGTGCAATCATAGCGCTATAACAGTCCCGTGCGGAAATGGCCTAGGACTCCTCTGGCCAGATCCGGGTTCGAATTCCTCCCCAGCCATGGAAACCCAGTGAGTGACCGCGATCCAGAGACATTCTCTCTCAGCCTCAGAGGCAGAAATCTTGCAAAGGAAACCCTAGAGGAGGGCTGCCATACATTGGAATCGACTCGGAAAAAACAGAGAAAACGTGCAAACTTATGGCCGTCTTGACCACACTCTGGCCACGTGTGGTCCAGTTTTCACCTGTGGAGTTTTTGGAAGGCACGGAGCTGGTTGTGATATTTTTAGATGATGTAAGGAAGGCGTTCAGACCAAGACCAGAAACACCTGCTGGTGGAGGGGGGTCTGGGCTGATCTAAGCACCCGAGGAAGCGCAATGCACCCAGAAAGGAAATGAGGTCACCCCGCTCATAAACAGAGCGCACGTTTCCTTCTTGATGGAAGAAGAGATCATACCATTTATGTCTTGAGCCTCCGGGGCAGGTATTTGTGCAGGCTACGCAATCACAACTTCCCTGGAAGCTATTTTTACACTGCTTTTCCGCCCAAGGAGTTGTGGGAGGTGAGACCCAGAGATTGTATTATGTTCTGGATTCCTAGATGCTGAAGAAGGAGGTAGCGTAGTGCAGTGGTTGGAGTAGAACTCTTGGAGGCTTGGATTCAAATCCACGGGGTGACCCTGGGCAAGTCGCTCTCTCTCAGCCACAAAGAAAGGTAAAGGAAGATTTGCCTTGCTGAAGTACTTCTATAAAAGTGAATAGACAAATTTTGAAAAAAGACTACATCTGGCAGTTTATTCTGCCGTATCGTTTAGGCTAATTTGGGCCTTCGTTGGGGGCGGGTGATGAGCACGCTATGAGTTTGGGATGGGCCCCTTCAGTCCAGATGACCAGAACAAAAGGGACCCAGGGCAAACCAGGTCTCTTGCCAAAACCACGGACAAACTCAGAAACATTGCTTCTGGGGGTTGCAGCTCCCATCATCCCCAGGCAACATGGCCACTGGCTGTGCCGAGTGGTGGATTCTGAGAGCTTCAGTCCCAAAAAGCAGATGTGACGCACCCTACGTGGAGGGAAAGGGAATATGTTCTGAATATGTGTCTCTTCTGCTTCCACTTTCGGTGACCCCAGGAAAGTCCCACTCTTCTCTCGGTGCCGGAGGAAGGCTGCAGCAAACCTTCTTGGGAGAAATTTAACCAAGTGTCACCATGAGGCAGAGTCAACTTTGGAAGGTCTGGGTTCGAATCCTTGCTTGGTCATGGAAACTCACTGGGTGGCCCGGGGAAGTCCCCCTCTCTCAGCCACAGAGGAAGGCAAAGGCACGAAAAGAGCGCGGTCTCAGTATAAATCAGAAATGAGTTGAAGGCACACCACAACAGCAGTATAAAATTCTGCCATGGGAGCTCTAGTGCCTTCTCATACTACACATCCCAGGATCCCAAGAAGAGGTTGGACAGCTCCCTGCGGGGATGCTGTAGCTGGAGATCCTGCCCTTAGCAGAGCATTGAACTTGATGGCCCATGAAGCCCCTTCCAGCCCCATGTTTCTACAATTCTATGTATGAAACTACAAATCCCTGGAGCCCTTTCACTCCACATAGTTATAGCACAGTTGCATCCTATGGGATCCTGGGATTTATAGTACGCTGGAGCACTGGAGATCTCTGGCTGAGGAGTCTACGTGCCCAACAAAACTACAAATCCCAGGGTCAGATATGATGTTGGATGGAATCACAGATATGTCACGTGGAAGAACCCTAACTGAGCAAGAGAGAGGAAGAGGTGGGGATGGAAAGTTTACAGCAGGAGAGGGACAGAAGGTTCCAAAAACTATGAAAGTGTTAATCATTCTGACACAGCAGAAAGAAGGAACCAGTGTTCACCTTTTTAAAACTTTATCTGCACATTTTGCAGCTGGTTTAGGCTGGAATCTGAATGTCACCGAGGTGTTTGGGCCCTTGTGACAAAAGTGTTTGTGGTCTCGGACTCGGAAAAGCACAGTGGCGCTTCTGAACTGTTCTCACAGGACAGCAAAACCGCAGAGAAAGAGAGAGAAGTTTGGCCAAGAGATATTTATACTCTATTTTCCAGCAACAGTGGAACAAAAGGCACAAAATTTGCACTGAACAAACAGCAAATAATAAGGAGTTAGAGTACAAAGCTGGGTATCCCTGGGGCTAGGACCTGCTTTGAGAATTTGCCCCCGGCACGCTCGCTTGCAGGAGAAAGAGTGACATCTTGCGTTGCCAACTTTTTTTCCCGGCAGGGCTCCTGTTTTTTGAAGTTTTGTGAGACATGGAAATCTGCAGGAGGTGCCTTGCCTGTAACCAGTTTGTCTTCTCAAGATCAGCCTTCTTTTCTGAATCATTGTTTGTCCTGGAGCTGTTTAAGGCAGAGGAGCCTTGTAAGAGAAAGAGGTGGCTCCCTCTCCCCCAGAAGCCGGAAAAAGAGATGGCTGGGGGCTAGCTCGACGCAAAGAAGGAGAGGGTTGACATGCTTCTAAAATATATGCAGAGTTGGAGTGGGGTGGGATTTAAATGGGGTTTTCTATTCCTTGTTTCACTAATCAATCAAAATGGAGACTGTGCGCAAGAAATCAGAAGAAAACAAAGACTTCAGGGCAGCTACGAAGGAAGTGGATGAGTTCCTCAAGTGGAAAGACCTCCCCTCAGATACCAACGTCAGAATCCTCCATGTCCCAGTGTTTCCAGTTTCTCTGTACAAATGGGAAAGCTGGACAGAGAAGAAAGCCGAGAGGAAAAGAGTCAGCTCATTGGAAAAGGGCTGCAGAGGCAGAGTTCTTCCAATATCACAGACCACAAAAAAGACCAATCAGGTCTGAATTCTCCCTACTGGCTGCTGGTCTCTTTCCACCCTGGGTCCACCTTTCCCTTTCTAATTCCTCTTTTTTGCTCACTAAGGGACTCTGGGGGCAGCTGCTGTTTGCCTTGCGTCATGCGGGTGGGCACACCCAGCTACGGGGGGATCAGATAGAGCAGAATCCTGCCCTCTCCCCACTCCAGCCTTTGTGCATTGCTTACAGCAGACACGCTGCTGCAACAGGTCCCAGCCCCACCAAAAGTTGCACTTTAATTTGTCATTTTTTCCTGCTTGTTCAGTGCAAACCTTGGTGGCTTTTGTTCCACTGTTGCTGGAAAAGGTATAAATATCTCTTGATCAAATTTCTCTCTCTTTCTCTGTGGTTTTCCTGTCCTGTGATAGCAAATCAGAAGCACTGCTATGCTTTTCGGAATAAGATGCTGCAAACACTTTTGTCGCAAGAGCCCAAACACCTTGGCGACACTCAGTGCCAGCCTAAACCAGCTGCAAAATGCGCTGATAGAATTTTGAAAAGGTAAACGTTGGTTTCTTCACTCTGCTCTGTCAGAATGGTGAACAGCTCCACAGTTTTTGGCCCCTTCTGTCACTCCTGTGCTTTATGCTCAAGGAACTGTTTTTCTGGTTTGTATAATGTTAAAGCAAAGCATCCTTTCACATTTCATAATTAGAGCACTAAGATTCCACTTTGTCTCCCATGGCAACCTTCCATGGGATGCTGGGATGTGTAGTTTGGGAGGGCAACAGAGCTCCCTGGCAGAATTTCTTTCAAGGAGGTTGGCCACGGCCTTGATCTGCTACCAAGAGAAGAGCTGGATTTATCAAAGTCCCCAAAAGGGGAGGCAGAATAGACACATATTCAGAACAGTCCCTGTTCCTTCATATAGAATGCAGCCCATCTATGTTTTTGGACCAAAGCTCTCATAATCCACCACCCAGCAGAGCCAGTGGCCCTTTTGGCTAGGGAATTTTGGGAGCTGCAGTCCAAAGAAGAATCATTTTTGTGCTTGCCCCTGGCTGTGGCAAGAGGGTGGGTAGGAGAGAGGCCGGGTTTGCATTGGGTCACTCCGTTTCCAGGCACCTGGACTGAAGGACCCCCTCCCAAAGTCATCACAGGCTCACCACGAAGGGGGCCAGAACCCACCTCCAATGGAGGCTCAAATTAGCCTAAACAAGGGGGCACGTTGAAAAGAAAGGGTTGAGTAAGCTATCAAATGTAGACTTTTGTTTCTATCTGCTTTCTTTTTATTTGACCTTTCGTATCTATGGAGGCATGTCACCATGTGTCCAAACGCCACGGTGCTAGTCCTCTTCCATTTATATTCAGAGCTGCTGCATTCACTCCAATGTTGCAGAGGGGAGGTGGAGGCAGGAAACACTATAGAGTTTGCGGCTGCCCCAGTCCCAAGATCCATCTGTCCTAGATCTCCCACCGGGCTCAGTCCAGGAACCCTTTTGTCCCTTTGTGATGGGGCTCATTTACGTTTCCTCCTATCTTGAGTCGCCATTGGAAAATCCAGCTGGGTGTAGCAAAGGCCTTCCTAAAAGATAAAGCAGAGAATGCAGTCAGTTTTGTGGAAGAGCGTGGCAGCACCCTGGAGACTGATCGGTTTTTATTTCCGCCTTAGGTTTTGTGGCCGTAAACGCCCTTCTGAAAGTCCACCTTTGAAAAAGGAGGCTGCCAGGCTCTGAATTTTCCCCCATCATAACTCTGGCCTCTCTAACCACTTGGGGAGAAGGAGGTCCATTCTGCTGACCCTTGGAGAATGGGCACATTCTGCTTCCCCCAGGTGAGATGGAGTTTGAGCCAAGAAAAGTTACTTAGTTAAGGATGGTTAACTAGGGAGCTTGTGTAGGATTCAGGCCCTGCTCCTTCCAGAGGAAACCTGTTATCTCTGCAGAATACTGGGGTTTGGGCCAAAAAGAAAAACCTCTACGTCTTTTTCTCCTTGGAACAATTCCTCCCTAAAACTTCAGGACGGCCAAAGACAGGGCTGCAGCAGGGAGGAGGAAAGTTCTTTGCTTATGTTCCTTCTTCTCTAGGAGGATGAAACAGTCAAGAGAGGAGAGGCATACCTCTGGTACATCTGAGCGTGCAGGGTCAGAGGAGGGTCCTTGGAGATCAAAAAGAGAATGCAGAGTTTTTTAAAAAAAGGAGAGAGAGAGAGAGAAAATGAACTGGTAAGATAAAAGAGAGTCCTCTAACCATGCTTCTGTCTTTTCTGGAGTTTTCAGCTGGATTTCACTCACTCTGGCCCCATCTGCACTATACAGTTATGGCGCTGCGATTCCACTTTAACCATCATGGCAACAACTCCTTTCCAATGCATTCCTCCCTCCATCTCCCTCCCTCCCTCCTCACTCCATCCCTCACTGCCTTCTTTCCTCCATCCATCCCTTTCTTTATTCCTCTCATTTCTCCCAGACTGGCATTTCCGCACTAGCCCGTTATAGCGCGATGATTCCACTTTCAACATCCTCTGGAATCCTGGGGTTTGCAGTTTCGGAAGGGGCCGGCCGGGATTCCAGAGGATGTTGAAAGTGGAATCATCGCGCTATAATGGGCTAGTGCGGAAATGTGACTTAAGACAGCTTACAAAAGAAAGAAGATTCACGTAAAAACATACAGATCAAGACGGTATTGAACTAACCACAGTATTAAAACTCTTTAAAATATTACCTCGAAACAATGGATGTAAGAAAAGACATCAGTGCAGTGCTGAAAATAGCCAAAACAGTTCCCAGAGTCTTCCCGGGATGAAAAGGCCATCTTGCTCTGCCTATCGAAAGCAGCAAGGAAGTCCCAGGCTAACCTCTCTCAGATGGGCATTCCAGAGATTGGGAGCGGCCACCAAGCAAAGGTGGTGAGACCAAAAGGAAGCCCTCCCCTGCAGATCTAAAAACCTGGGCAGGTTCATATGGGAAGAGACAGTCCTTCAGATGGCCTGGATCCAAGCCACAGAGGGCTTTATAGGTCACCACCGGCATAGCCCATGGTCAGCAATGAAGGGAATTATAGTCCAGCAATCTCCAAGGGGCCACATATTCCCCAAATGGATGCACTAGAAAGTCTGCAAAAGACTCTGTTCAGAACTTGCTCCGCCCAGAGAGAGAGATGGGCTTAAGATTTATTTTTGCTGCCACATTCCTTAAGATACAATAGTTCAATTTTAGTAAACAATTCATAACTTAATCCACCACAGTTAACAAACTAACCATCTAGTGATTTGTCATCTTAACAGGCTATGGGATAAAATCAGTTGCAATGGGGACACCTTACTTGGTCTGGAAGGGCAGAATCTGATCCAAAGGAGGCTCAGGAGAATCATCAGCAATGCCAGCACGCCCACGCCGGCCACAGGCACAACGTAAGGGAGACATTTCCCGTCCTGGTCTTCAGGGGAAGCTTTTGAAAAGGAAGAGAAAAAGAAACAGGTATACTCAGGAGCTCCTGCTCTTGGCAACCCCCCCAAGCACCGCATTCTGCTCCCTTCTTTCAGAATTCTGCCAGAGATCACCCCAGAAATGGGTGAGGAGCAAAGGGTTATCTAAAGAAGCCAAAGTTTGCTTTTCCCACCAGTCAGACGAAGGAGGGAAAAGGTTTCAGAAAAGTTTGATGGGAGAATTTGGTGGCCTTCTCTCCTCTCCCTCCTTTTGCATTTTGAACCTACTTTAAAGCAATGGAAATAAGCTGGGGATGAAAGGGGGAAAGTGGGAAGAAAATAAACAGGAAACAGAAAGGCAGAAGATTGATAAGAATTGAATCTGCCAGATCGGGGAGGGTATCCTGGTATGTTTTCCAAATGAACGAGCATAAATCCA
Source organism: Ctenosaura bakeri (assembly GCA_948474755.1). Lineage (NCBI taxonomy): Eukaryota > Metazoa > Chordata > Lepidosauria > Squamata > Iguanidae > Ctenosaura > Ctenosaura bakeri. The sequence goes on along the minus strand of CAOLHI010002406.1, from coordinate 346,520 downwards.
CTCACCAGCAGGGAAGGTGATGCTCTTCTTCTCGGTCGTGCTGGAGGAGTTGAACCTGACTTCGCAAATCACGTTCCCTCCCCTGCTTTGGACTTCCGTGGGGATGGGAAGGAGGCTGACGAAAGTTAAGGAGCCACTGAGGTTCTTCACCAGGAACATCTCTCCGTTTGGATGGAGGCCCCCGGAAACACTCCAGGAGACCTCGACCAGGTTGGAGACTCCCTGGACCACGCAAGCAAGTCGGCCGCTGGTCACGTTTGGGGAAGACGGATCTTGTGCGGCAGGTTGTAAAAGGGTCACCTGGGTGCTTGGGGTGTAGCTGTCTGTGTAAAAGAAATGAAGCAGAGATTTTATCAGCTGTATTCTTCGGGGTCAGATTTCTACTCAACCCTCAAAACTCAGTCTGAGTCCTTGGGCAAGTCGCACTTTCTCAGCTTCAGAGGAAGGCCAGAGCAAAGCTCCACTCCTCAAACACTACAGCACGTTCGCTCTAGAAATAAGGCAAACCTCTTTCCGGTGTTTTCTTTGCAAGCTTTATTCGCAGGAATATGCTTTTCATCCCTAGAAGGCCAGTAGCCAAGGGGGCAAGAAGCAGAGGGAGGGAAGAGCTGGAGGGAGGCCATGGGCCACAGAGGGGAGGGGAGGCCGGAGGGGCCCAGGAGAAACCCAGGGGAGCAGAGGTGCCCCCAGGAAGGCTGGGGAAAGTCAGACCGGACCAGAGAGAGGACAGGGGGCCAGCCTTCCGTTCTTATGGAGTCCGCTTCCGTGTTTCTTTCTCTGCACCCTGCAGAAGGCTCGGGAAGCCAAGAGGGCACAAAAACCAAGGAAGAAACGGGGAAGCTGAGTCTCCTGGAATCACATACCCCTCTCTGGTCTCCTTCTGCCCTTCGAATTGTAGGATTTGTTATGGGATTGTGGAAACTGCCACAACTGGGCCATCGGCGGTTGGATCAATGAGCCGTTGCGAAGGGCAGAGGAAGCGGCCAGTGAACTGAAGGAGAGATCTTGAAGGGAGGACTTTCCCCACGGAGCTCTGACATGCTCCCCATGAACCCCCTGCCTGCGTGGAACCAGGTCCCAGCTTGAGGCTCTGAAATGGTGGAGGGGGGAGCTTTGGCCCTGGTATTTGCCTTGGCATTGCCAGGGCAGGAGGGCACTTCCATATGCCACCCCAGGGGACTGCTGCAACCGCACTTTGGGTGGCAACCAGGTGGGTGCGTGTGTGATTCCCCACTTATTTAGAGACGGGTGCTTGTGTTTATGCTTGTCGGGATATGTGGCTTCCAGTTGGGATTTCTGCTGTGAAGTTCTCTCCGGCTCACTCACCTCCAACAACCAGTGCAGATGCCAGGTGGAAATGCCCCTCCATTCGAAAACACAAATACAGCCCAGAATCTTCCATTTGGGCCTCGGAGATTTCCAGCATCGCCTCTTTTGTTTCTGGTTTGCAAACAAATCTGCCTGCAGGCTTGCTATCAAGGCAACTCTTAATGAAAAGAGGTATTCCTTCAGCAATTCCTCTTTTGTACCAGCTGGCTAACATTCCACCGTCAGAAAACATTCCCTCAGCAACAAACGGGATCTGTGCCTTGTCCCCGGGGTTCACAAACTGGACTTGCAGAGACTTACAGGCTGAAAACTGAGGCTGTAACACTGTGGAGGGAATGCCAAAAAGGGCCCGTTAGCATCCTGCATTGGTGCCGTCCAGCATGTCACAGATGGAAACCAGGACACTCACGGGCAGGGGAGACCGGACTGTGGCCAAGAGGGGAAAAGATGTGGGTGAGGAAGACCGGAGAAGGCAGGAGAGGCTGCAGCAGTTTCCTTCTGCCTTAGGGGGCTCGGAAGGGCCCCATTTGGCCCCCATCTTTTCCTTTCCCTCCTGCTGAGTCAATGGAGGGCAAACTCCTTTTGTGCCCGGAACTCAGTTGCCAGAAACTGAAGTCAGCTGGGACGAAAGAGCGAAAGTGGGAGGAAGGGAGAGAAGGACCTTTTGAACAGTGGCTGAGACAGAGGGGTGACAGAGGATTAATTTGGGCTGCTCTGGCCAAATCAGGAGAGATGGAGGGTATGGGGGGAAAGCAAAGCAGTTTGCAAAGAGCCCTCTTTAAGCGGGGATGGACAGCCTTACCTGCCCAGACCAGGAGGAAGCACTCAGCCGGCCGCATCTCCGGAGGGACCAACCAGCCCCCTCGGCACCTGGAGGAATGAGCCATAGCCAAGGAGCGGCTTCAAGGGGAGGGTCTGGGGCCGCCCGGCCTCTTGCCAAGGGACCGCCCTTCCACCCAGTGGGTGGTGCTGGTTGGTGGTGACTGCTGGGGGCCCCTGAGGGGATCCAGAGAGGCACCTGCCTGGATCTGGCCCCAAAGAGGAGGACTCGCCTTTGCCTGCCCTAGGATGGTTCCCACTGGATGATCCTCGTCTCCTCCAGGCTTCAGGTCAGCTCCTTTGGCTTCCCCTCCTTTGGCTCTTTTGCCAGACATTTTGGGTGCTGTCCGGTTGGCTGCCCTTTCTTTTCACAGAAGTATAAAACTCAGCAAAAGCTGCCCAGTAGTTTCTTCCACCCATCCTCCCAGTTGGGTGCTGGTGGGGGCCGAGGGGGCTTCAGCCTCCGACTTCCATTCTCTGCATCCACAGAAATCGTCACCAAACTGCAAGGCCTCAGAGAGGAACGGAGCAAAGGCACCAACCTGCCTGGGTCACCAGAGAGGAGATGCTCTTCCCTTTCGTTGTGACGATCCTCCTTTCTCTCCACAGTGAGTGCTTTCGGAACCCCCTCGGTCTCGTTACGGCCTCTCTGGCATTTTGGGATTTGCGAGAGGGGTGCATGGGGTGTTTATTGAATGGAAGAGGGGCCCCTCCATGTCCGCTGTGGCTTGGCTCCAGGGCCCTCCTGCCATGCCTGTGGGATAACAAGACCTGTGGGTGCTCAAGCCCTATAGTATATAGTGTGGTCTTAGTGGGAACTTTCAGCCTTCTGCAGTCGTTTATGCAAAACCGTCTGCCCTGCCCTTTGGGGGGGCTTAGAGTACGTTCAAACCACAGTGTCATTCAAAGATCGAGTCTGCCCACAAGTTCCTTTGCTTTCCTCTTGCAGTAGCTGAACCACTGGGGAATTCACAGAGTCCGCAAAAGTTGGCCCTGGTGGAGGCCTCTTCTGGACACAGTGTAACCCTCAAGTCCCCCATCCGAGAAAGAGGATATCCGTCATCACTGATATGGTACAAGGAGGAGCAAGACAGAAGCTTGCAGAGGATTTACCATGGGAACTCTAAATACACACATGCAAAATCAATGCTGGCGGGTCTAGCGAATCTGACCATCCATCATGCACAAAGAGAGGACTCTGGTGTCTATTATTGTACTGAGTTTGTCGGGGAGAAATTCACCTTTCTGAGCAGAACCAGACTGATCATCTCAGGTGAGTGGCTTGCAAATATTTCTGAGTTTCTTTCCTTGGCAACCTCCCTTAGATCAGGGCCAAGAAGCTCCTTCCATAAAAAGCAGGTGTTCAGATGGGAAAGAGGGAGTCAAAAGCAGGGCTCCCCGCAGGAAAGGAGGGGATGGTGGAGACAGAGAGAGAGACACAGAGAGAGAGAGATTAGGATTCCCTGGGCAATCGGTGCTGAATGCCAGGAAGCAGTTTGGAGAGGAGAATCTATTTCACAGCCTGATTTCAGTGATGCCACTTTAAATGGACTCAGGCAGAGGAAAGGTTGAACCAGTTGAACTTTCTTAGAAGAGTTTTTGGGCAACAGAAAGCAGCCCCTTTTCTTTTCTTCTTACGGTTTGGCCCAAATAAACATGAGAGGATCACTATTGCTTTCCATTCGGAGAAATGCAGAAAGTAGAGTGAGTTGCCTTTTTTTCCCAGAAGGTCCAAACTTTGTTGTCTCTGAATTCTTTGGGGACAGCAGGGTCTCCTTCTGCCCGTCTCCAGCCACTGGGATAGGAGGAACTGTTATTGGAGTTTCCTCTCCGGCCTGATCTCTCCGCTTGGCTTAATTCATCAGACGGAACAGTTCAGAGACCGGAGGTCGTGTGCCAACGTCTTCTGCAGCAAAGCTCTGTGAAGTCTTCACCTTCTGCCTCTCTTCTTTAGTCAGATCTTAATTCATTGGTCATTATTCTGTTTCCAGTTTCTCATATGTCGAATGGTATTGTTGCTGTTATTAATGTATATTTTAGGGAGCTTCAATACGAACCTGAAGAAATGGGAGCACCTTTTCGTTTTTTGCCAGGCATTGTTAAGTGTTAGAATCTTAGAGCCAGAAGGGGCCACTAGGGGCCATTTAGACCCACCCCTTCTGCCATGCAGGACCACGTCATCACAGCAGCCCTGAGAGATCCTCATCCACAACCTCTGTTTAAAGAAGACCAAAGCCAAAGCCAACGTCAAACAGTGGTCTATTCCACTGTCAAACAGCTCTTACAGCCGAGAAGTTCTTCCTAATCTTTAGCTGAAACCTCTGTCCATGCAATTTGAATCCGCTGATCCATGCACTGGTCTCAGGAGCAGCAGAAAACAAGCTGGCTCCATCTTCTTGACATCCCTTCAGATACTTGAAGACAGCTGTCTCATGTCTCCCCATCTTCTTCAATACCTCCCTTCAGATATTTAAGGAGACCTCTCAGTCTGCTCTTCTCCAAGCTCAGCCTTCCCAGAAACCCCAGTCCTTCCTCATTTTGACCGTCTCGGTCGCATTCCTTTTCCAGCTTGTTCCACCTTGTCGATGCCTCCCTGTCTGCTCCTTCCCGGCATTTTTCTTTGTTTTGAGGGTCTGTAAGTTGCCAGAGTTCACAATTCACAATTTTTTGGACCCAGAAGATGTTTTCCCTTGCAAGGTCCTCAGGACTTTTTAAAATTAGACGCGTCTCAGAATTTCTTTGAAGAAACAAAGAATTAGAAGGTGGGGTGGGGAGTTCCAGCTGGAATAGCCTGGAATTATCTGGGATATTTTTTTTAAAAAGTCATTTGGGTATTAAAAAGCAAACACAAGAGCACCAGCTACAAGGACCACAGCTTCCAGTGATATCCGCTCTGCCTATTTTCTCCCTTCATTTCACTTTTTAGCAGCATGCTCCTCGAACTTTCCCTTGCCTTGCTTTATCGTTCAGTTAGTTTTGTCCAAATCTATGCTTCTCCTTGCTTGCTCTCTTTGGGCCAGACAGTCCCATTTTCAAGGATGCTCCCTTCCCATCTCCTTTAGAGGGACCTTAACTCTCCTGGTTAATCACAATTATTTTCCTAGTTTTACAGAAGTGGTCTCCTCCTTCTCATAGAGACGGTGAGAGGGGGCAGCTGAGAAACCCTTGGTTGTTACCGTTCTCTTTTAGATGCTTCAAGTCCAAGCCTTTCCATCTTCCTGCCGTCCTCTTTGGAGACATCCCGGCTCAACCACAGCCTCCCCCTCCTCTGCCTCCTCTTCAACGCACGTCCTTCTCGGGATGCTCTCTCTTGGGAAATTGGGGGAGAAACATCTCAGGAAGAGCGGATGGATGTGAGCGTGATCGATGGAGACGGAGTCCCCAGCACCTGGAGCCTGAAGCTGATTCCTCCCGAGAGATGGAAACCGGGGATCTCCTACACTTGCTTGGACCAAGAAAAGAGAAACGCCACTGCTGTGTTTCCAACGAATCCCACCTCCAGAGGTACAGTATGGGAGGACAATGTATTCAGCCCATGTGCTCCACCTCCATGTCCCTCATGCACAGTGTTTTCTTGGGTCTGGTTTCCCTTGTCTGGAAGGGTCAGAGGGGAGACCAACGATGCCCTGTGATTTCACCTTATTTTGGAAATGTTCACATGGAAACAGAGGACTTCAGATGTTCCAGATAAGTGTTCTCTGGGAGAGGGTTCCGCAAAAGGGTATTTCCAGACCTGGGCCTCTCTCTCAGCTGGATTCAAAATTAGGCATGGAGGGAATCTTTGAAAATATTCAGAATATGATAGAAAGATACGTTCTGAGGAACCCTGAGGAGAAGAATCCTGGACTGATGAGAATCTTTGCAGTTCAGAGCTTCTTCTGTGCAAAATTCACATGTGCCTCTATTGCAGAGAAAACGACATATTTCTTTATGGGCAGAAAATAATATTTTTACACAGTAATATTGCTTCCTGTGCAGAAAACGGTGTAATTGGGGATTTATTCCGTACAAATCTGTGTGTCACTGCTTTGCATAGAAAACAAGGTTTTCTGCACAGGAAACGGGATTGCAGAAAGCGCTGGTTTCTGCACAAAACAACCATGTGTGTGAACTATCTCTCTTTCTTTCTCTCTTTGAACAGAGAACTGCTTTCCCATATTAAATTACAGGGCACCCTGCATTTTTCTTCTCCTGCTGGTTCCGCTCTTGGTTCCCCTCTTCAGGAAGCGTCTCCATGGAGGTAACGCTGTTGCTAAAGATGACCTGAATTTTCTGGGCCATTTGCAAAGAAAGGTGCTCAGATCCACTCTAGTGATGCCGATACCCTCTCGGTGGGTGCCTCCTTGGCACCTGTTTGTCCTGCATTGTGGGATAATTGTCAATTTTTGCAGCTGGGGTGTGTGGAGAGGATCCTTGGAGGGCTGAAGATCACCACGTGTGTCCCGGACTCTGGCACTTCCCGGCTAGGCGGTGCTGTATTGTTTTAAAGCGTGATGTTACTAATAGCTTTCTGATCTTTTTAATTGCATTTTATGGTTTTAACCAGGAATTTGAATGTTTTATATTATGACTCGTTTAATTTTAACGTTCACTTTTCTTTGTGTTTAACAGTATTGCCCTTTTAAACTGGAAGACCCCGAGTCCCAATTCTGGGAGGAGACTGGGATTCTAATAATAATTCTAAAAATGCTTATAATACCAACAACAAATTGTTGATTATGTCCGGATCTATGTATTTCATGGCCCTCTTTCTTCTCAAGGAATTCGTCTACCCCTGCCCGCGTGATCACATGTGGCCGGGGGGAGGACACCTTTGCTGGCCTCCCCTGAGAAGAGACCATGCAATCACGGTGCGAGAAGGGTCGCATGGTGGGATGGGGAGGGGGAGGGGTCTGCAGCCCGCTTTTAGGGCAGCGCCTGCCCTTCCTCAGCCTCTTTGTTTGCTGGCGACCACCCCTCCCACCCTATGCTTTCAGTGTAAGATTGCTGGTCGCTTCGGGGCCGGGTAGGAATTTTTTCTCCCCTTGGGGTTTTTTTTCGCCTACCCTACAGTGCGCCAAGGGACTGGGCCATTGGCTTTACAAGGCGGTGTCTCAACTAGGTATTAAATAGGTCTCCACAGCCACACCTGTCCTTATCCATGGCTGGTGGGGAGGGGTCTAAGGGTTTTGGTGAGTACCTACAGCACCCTTTGGTGTAGGATAAAGGCTGTCCTTGAGGGGGTCCCGGGACTTGCCCCTACTGTCATGAGATGGGGGCTTGCGGTTTGGGGGCTCGCCTTCCAGAAAAGGGCCGGCCGAAGTTTTAATCCAGCCTCATGGGTTGGCTTTGGGGCCCGGCACCTCGCTCAAGGAGGGCTGGGGAAGAGGTCTGGAGCTGACCCTTGCCTTAGCCTACCCATGCTGTTGACCCCCCTTCTGAGGTCATAAGTTCAAGTTCAAGTTCATGGCCAAGTTTAAACTCAAGCCCACCTTCAAGGTCAAGTTCACTTCCCGCTTTCTGTTAATTAGGCATACATTAATCAATTGCCCTAGTTCAACCCAAGCCCTGTGTGTGGTCCCTTCATTTCACGGGTTGGGCGGCAAACCCAAGGCAGTTCTCGCAAAAGCTAAAACTGTGATAGGTTTAATACAATCCAGACCATAAGAACCATGTTTTTCTTAAAATCGTCTAAGTTTTCCCCTTTTGCACCCTGCTTTTCTCCTCCCTCTCAGGGAAAGTCAAGAAACCAGCCCACGAAATTCCCATGGGGCAGATCCAGCAGGTAAGTGCGATCTTTGCCTGATGCCAACCTGGGAATTCTTTAATTTTTTAAAAATATTTTATTTCATTTGCTGTAGGGCTTGGAAGAAACCGAAGCTGTTATTCAACCCATGGTTTGGGCCCCAAATGCAGTATTCCCATAGGGTGAATGTTTGGTACAACAGCTATAGATTGAAAAAAGAAATAACAACTTAGGCAGGATACTCGTTTTGATTGTTGTGATATAAGTTGTTATTACTTATTTATTTGCTTTCTCAACACAAACTGTGTAAGATGATCCTAAATTCTTTTTTCTTTTTAAATGACAAAGAGAACCAACTGAGCACTTTGCAGTGGTGCATTTTACAGCTGAGATGGAGAAAAATGTTCCGAGGCACAATTAGAAAGCCTATTATTTTTTCCAGTTGATTCTGGAGACTTACGAGACAAAACTGTCCATACTATCTTTGGCTTTCTCTTCCAGACGGAATGCACAGAACTCCACTGCAACCAATGAAGAAACACTGGTTTTCAAACAGATTCATTCTGGGAACAATTTATGGCTAGTTTAAGAAGAAAAGAAGACGCAAAGAAAGAAGGAATGTCAGCATTTTGGCTGGTCTAATGCTTGAATTAAACACAATTTCCCACACTGCACCCGTATTTTCTCTGTCTCAAAGCTCTGTCAGAATACTAGTAAAAATAAAAAGTTTCTGCCTGTTGACTGAAGGATTGCAACGAGGGGGTTGCTCTGCCTTCCCTTGGCAGAGAGTTCCACAGATCCCAGGGGGCAGCCACTGAGAAGGCCTTGTCTTGTGTCCCCCCCTTAAGCATCCATGAGAAAGTAGAGGGACTGACAGAAGATTAACAAGGTCCATTAGGGGTCTTTTTTCCATTTTTTCTCATGCACCCCCCCCACACGCCTCATAATTGTGAATGAATAGGAAATGTGTAGAAATATTCTGTAGATTTCCTCAAATTTCCAATAAGCAGTAAACATTTTCATTAAAAAAAAAAAGTAGGCCTCCCCTGAAATGCCCTCCCTTCCATGCTAAATACAAAAACCATGTGTTATTCACTTATTTAAAATACTTGTTAATCACTTTTTTTCTGCCAGCCAGGGCTTCCAAGGCAATGCACAAATTTTTTAAAAATGGTATTAATACAGATGGAAAACAACTTCAAAGCCAGTTTTGCAAACACAAAGGCGTGGCCAAGTCGTCAAGTTTTAGCCCCTGCAAACCCACCAGAGCTGCCTGATCTCAAGAAGAGAAACTGTTCTAGGGAAAGCGCCTCCTGTGGATTTCCGGGTCTCACAAGGCTGTTCAAAAAACAAGAGCCTCGCTGGGGGAAAAATTGGCAACACAGGATCCCGACCTTTCTTCTGCAAGTGGGCACGTTGGAGGAAAATCCTGAAAGCAGGGACACCAGACTTTGTCTTGTTGTCATTTGCTGGTTTTGTTCAGAGCAAACCTTGGTGGCTTTTGTTCCATTGTTGCTGGAAAAGATATACCGGTAAATATCTCTTGACCAAACTTCTCTCTCTTTCTCTGCGGTTTTCCTGACCTGCAGTAAAGTCAGAAGCGCCACGGTGCTTTTCAGAGTCGGACACCACAAACGCTTTTCTCACAGGGGCCCAAACGCCTCGGCGATATTCAGACACCGGCTTAAACCGGCTGCAAAATGTGCAAATAAAATTTTTATTAGGTGAACATTTGCTCTGCTCTGTCGGAATGGTTAACACCTCCATGGGCTTTGGTTAACTTCTGTCCTTGTGTTGTAAACTTTCCATCATCATCTTCTGCCCCTTGCTTGTGCTTTCGGGCTCTTTTGCACAACACATTTATGGCACTACGATTCCACTCTGACTGCCCTGGCAGCACCCTATGTGATCCTGGGGTTTCGAGGTTTCTCTGGCATTTAGATCCCTCCGTCAGAGATCTCCGGTGCTCCGACATACTACAAATCCCAAGATTCCACAGGATGCAGCTGAGGTGGCTCAAATGGAATTGTGGTGCTATAATTGCGGGGTGTGAAAGGCTTGCAGGGATTCCAGGCCACTGCTTCGTCCCTTCCCACCATCGTCCCTCCAGCCTTTCCATTTTCTACCACGATGGGTCTCATTTACGCTTCTTCCTGTCCTGCATCCTCGCTGGAAGATCCAGCTGGGCGTAGCAAAGGCCTTCCTGTAGGGAAAGGAGGAAACGCAGTCAGTTTTGTCTGAGAGAGTGTGACAGTACCCTTAAGATCTAAGATTTGTGGCTGTAAATGCACTTAAGTCCCCTTTTAGCAAAGGAGTGTCCCAGGCTCTGAATTTGCCTGCGTCTTAACTCCTGCCTCTCCAACCGCAAGGGGAGAGTGGGTGAATTTTTTCTGCCAGGGAATGGGAGGTGGGCCAGGAAAAGTTACTTAGTTAAGGACACTTGAGTAGGGCTTTGGGGTAGGATTCTGGCCCTGCTCCCTCCAGGGAAACCCTGTCATCTGTGCAGAAAACTGGGGGAATTGGACCAAAAAGAAAAACCCTGGCTCTTTTTCTGCTCAGAACAATTCCTCCAAAGAACTTCAGGATGGCCAAAAACATCTTCCCTACAAGGATGAAATAGCTAAGGCTTTATATTACTGCCTCACAGACATCTCATTTGCAATGGGGAGAGAGAAAGCCAAAATTCTTTCCAAGAAAGAGAAGAGGAGGGAAGAGGCATACCTCCGGTACATCCGAGCCTGGAGGGTCAGAGCTTTCAGAGGAGAGTCCTGGGAGATCAGAAAGAGAATGCAAGGACTTTAAAAAGGAAGGAAAAATCTTGTATGATTCAGCCTTACTGTGAAATATTCCCTAAGATGCAATAGAAATAGTGACCTAATTCATTTCATTTAACAAACTACCTAACAAATTACTTGTCATCTTAACTGGCTATGGGATAAAATCAGTTGCAATGGGGACACCTTACTTGGTCTGGAAGGGCAGAATCTGATCCAAAGGAGGCTCAGGAGAATCATCAGCAATGCCAGCCCACCCACGCCAGCCACGAGCACAACGTAAGGGAGACAGTTCCCGTCCTGGTCTTCAGGGGAAGCTTTTGAAAAGGAAGAGAAAAAGAAACAGGTATACTCAGGAGCTCCTGCTCTTGGCAACCCCCCAGCACCGCATTCTGCTCCCTTCTTTCAGAATTCTGCCAGAGATCACCCCAGAAATGGGTGAGGAGCAAAGGGTTGTCTAAAGAAGCCAAAGTTTCCTTTTCCCACCAGTCAGACGGGGGAGGGAAAAGGTTTCAGGGGAGTCTGATGGGAGAATTGGGTGGCCTCCTCTCCTCTCCCTCTTGCAGAGTTAAATGCGTGCAAACTCCTTTTGCATTTTGAACCTACTTTGAAGGAATGGAAATAAGCCGAGGATGAAAGGGGGAAAGTGGGAAGAAGATAAACAGGAAATGGAAAGGCACAGGATTAATAAGAATTGAATCTGCCAGATCGGGGAGGGTATCCTGGTATGTTTTCCAAATGAATGTGCCTAAATCCACTCACCGGCAGGGAAGGTGATGCTGTGCCTCTCACTGGTGCCGGAGGAGTTGAACCTGACTTCACAGGTCATGTTCCCCCCTGCTTTGGACCTCCGTGGGGATGGGAAGGAGGCTGATGAAGGTTAAGGAGCCACTGAGGTTCTTCACCAGGAAGGTCTCTCCGTTTGGATGGAGGCCCCCGGAAACACTCCAGGAGACCTCGACCAGGTTGGAGACTCCCTGGACCACGCAAGCCAGTCGGCCGCTGGTCACGTTTGGGGAAGACGGATCTTGTGCGGCAGGTTGTAAAAGGGTCACCTGGGTGCTTGGGGTGTAGCTGTCTGTGTGAAAGAAATGAAGCAGAGATTTTATCAGCCGTATTCTTCGGGGTCAGATTTCTACTCAACCCTCGAAACTCAGTCTGAGTCCTTGGGCAAGTTGCGCTTTCTCAGCTTCAGAGGAAGGCCAGAGCAAAGCTCCGCTCCTCAAACACTACAGCACGTTCGCTCTGGAAATAAAGCAAACCTCTTCCCGGGGTTTTCTTTGCAAGCTTTATTCACAGGAATATGCTTTTCATCCCCAGAAGGCCAGCAGCCAAGGGGGCAAGAACCAGAGGGAGGGAAGAGCTGGAGGGAGGCCATGGGCCATGGAGGGGAGGGGAGGGGAGGCCGGAGGGGCCCAGGAGAAACCCAGGGGAGCAGAGGTGCCCCCAGGAAGGCTGGGGAAAGGCAGACCGGACCAGAGAGAGGACAGGGGGCCAGCCTTCCGTTCTTATGGAGTCCGCTTCCGTGTTTCTTTCTCTGCACCCTGCAGAAGGCTCGGGAAGCCAAGAGGGCACAAAAACCAAGGAAGAAACGGGGAAGCTGAGTCTCCTGGAATCACATACCCCTCTCTGGTCTCCTTCTGCCCTTTGAATTGTAGGATTTGTTATGGGATTGTGGAAACTGCCACAGCTGGGCCATCAGCGGTTGGATCAATGAGCCGTTGCGAAGGGCAGAGGAAGCGGCCAGTGAACTGAAGGAGAAATCTTGAAGGGAGGACTTTCCCCACGGAGCTCTGACATGCTCCCCATGAACCCCCTGCCTGCATGGAACCAGGTCCCAGCTTGAGGCTCTGAAATGGTGGAGGGGGGAGCTTTGAGCCTGGTATTTGCCTTGGCACTGCCAGGGCAGGAGGGCACTTCCATGTGCCACCCCAGGGGACTGCTGCAACCGCACTTTGGGTGGCAACCAGGTGGGTGCGTGTGTGATTCCCCACCTATTTAGAGACGGGTGCTTGTGTTTCTGCTTGTCGGGATATGTGGCTTCCAGTCTGGATTTCTGCTGTGAAGTTCTCTCCGGCTCACTCACCTCCAACAACCAGTGCAGATGCCAGGTGGAAGTCCCCATGCATTCGAAAACACAAGTACAGCCCAGAATCTTCCGTTTCGGCCTCGGAGATTTCCAGCATCACCTCCTTTATTCCTAGTTTGCAAACAAATCTGCCTGCAGGCTTGTTATCAAGGCAACTCGTAATGAAAAGAGGTATTCCTTCATCAATTCCTCTTTTGTACCAGTGGGCTGATATTCCACCATCTTGAAATGTTCCCTCAGCAACAAACGAGATCTGTACCTTGTCCCCGGGGTTCACAAACTGGACTTGCAGAGACTTACAGGCTGAAAACTGGGCCTGTAACACTGGGGAGACAACGCCAAAAAAAGGCTGTTAGCATTCTGCATTGCATGCCGTCTAGCATTTCACAGGTGAAAACTGGGACACGTGTGGCCAAGGAAGACCAGAATGTGGCCACGAGGGGAAAAGTTATGAATGAGGAAGACCAGAGAAGCCAAGAGAGGCTGCAGTTTGCTTCTGCCTTCTCTGACTTTAAAAAAGATGAAACAAGAATGGATTAGAGATGCAAGATCGTATCCTATCGTGGGCACAAAATTATTGGTCATAACATACAATTGGAGGAATGGGAGAAAATGTGGTTGGAGGGAATTGGATTTCTTGTGATTCCAGGGAGAACTTTCACAAGATGGTATCCTATTGGTATTTGACACCAGAAAAATGGGCCAAAATACACAAAGAGGTTCTGATAGGTGTTAGAGAAGAGAGGCAAAAGTGGGTACTTCTTTTTACCAAATGATGTGGACATGGTAAAAGCCCAAAAAGGGCTGGAACTAAATGCACACTATGGCATGGACAATTCTTGAAGTTCAATTTAAATCTGAATTATATTTGTTATTATATTATTATATATTTTGATTCACAAAATGAGAAAAAGTATGGCAAGATATTCCCACGTATGACCAGAAATGGAAGAGTATAGAAACTCCAATGAACAAAAGATTGGCAGATCATACGGATGGATGCAGCAGAAATGGATAGATTGAGGACATGGATAAGAGAAAGAGCAGCAGGGGCTTTTGTGAAAAAATGGGCACCTTTAAATCACAAGAAAAAAGGGTGCAACATGTCAATATATGTTGCCTATGTGGGTTTGACAACTCCTATTTCTGGATAAGTAGCAGTTGAAGCTTTTCGGTGGTCTTTATACTTAGAGAGGTTTCCTTTATGATCTGCCCAAGGAAAGCTTGAAACCACCTTTTAAAAAGATTTTTATTGCTTATCGTTAGCATTTAGTATGGATAATCCAATATTCTTGCTTGTCTATATTTTTCTTCTTGTCTGTTTTCTCTTTTAATTTGCTCTGGCAACTTGCTGTTGTTTCTTGTTTCCCTTTCCTGTTGTTTTGTTTCTACCTATTTTAAAATAAAACTGGGGCTAAAAATAAAACAGGGAGCCAGCTTGCAAAGGAGGGGGAGGAAGCCTTACCTGCCCAGGCCAGGAGGAAGCACTCGGCTGTCTGCATCTCCAGAGGAACCGACCTGCCCCCTTGGCACCCGGAGGGATGAGTGCCAGCCGAGGGGCAGGGCCTGGAGGGCAGCTTCAGGAGGAGGGTCCGGGGCCACCCAGCCCCTTGCCAAGGAACCGCCCTCCCTCCCAGTGGGTGGTGATGCCTGGTGGGGCCCCCAAGAGGTCTTTGCCTGGATCTGGCTCCAGAGAGGAGGACGGTTCCTGCTGGAGCATCCTCGGCTTCTTCCAGCTTCAGGTCGGTTCCTTTGAATTCCTCTCTTTCGGCTCTCCTGGCGGACGTCTCGGGTGCTGTCCAGTCGGCTGAGCTCTCCTTGCCAGGGAATAGGCATGCTTTGGTCCTGAGGTGCTTTGCTGTGTGGTGGGGAAGGAAGAGATGGAGGCATGGTGGGAAGCTGGAAATCTTTGGGCACCAATCTGTGAGGAGGATGAACAGAGAGGGCTGCAAGGTCCAGCTGTTGGCCGGCTCAGGACCTGAGAGGAGCGGACAGCAAGCCTGGGAAACTCTTCTTTTGATTTGTTAACAAACGGGAAAGCTGAGCAGCAATAATTCTGTAATGTGACGCCTGATATAGTATTGCAAATCCAATGTGCCTTTCGTCCCGGCAATTGCCAAGGTGTGCTCTTGGTTCGTCAATGTGCTGAATGAAGTTTTGCAAACTCTAAGCTCATTCTCTGAACGTGGAGGTGATCTGTACGTCACAGGTGCCAACTGAGGCTGGCTCTGCTCTCAGGGAGCCTTTTAAATATTGATTTATTTATTAGTTTCAATACCGTCTAATTCACAATTTCAAAAAAAAAGCATATTCAAGAAATGAAAAAGCAGAAGGAAGAAAAGAAAAGGGGTTGGAACTAAAACAAAGTACTAACAGACTAAGCTAAAACAATGAAGACGAATGAATGGAAACATGAAACACTAAGGCAGAAAATGCCCACAAAAGGTTTTCGGTCTTTCAAAAATTCTTCATTTCCTCTATCCTTTAAAAGCCATCTTAGGCCATTTCCGCACTAGCCTGTCATAGCGCTATGATTCCACTTGCAACATCCTATGGAATCCTGGGCCAGCTGGCCCCTCCCAAAACTGCAAACCCCAGGATTCCAGAGGAAGTTGCAAGTGGAATCATTGCGCTATAACAGGCTAGTGCGGAAATGGCCCTAGGCTGGCAATTTGGGCTCAGTCATCAACCATGACAGTCTGTTCTTCTGTCATCGCTGCTTCCTCCAAGGGAGGTCTGTGAAGCACAGGATGATGGATCTGGCTTTTTGCTGAGTGTCAGAGTCTTAGCCCTTTTTTTGGAGATTTTTTCCCTCCATGTGTGTTTTCAGACCAAAGGATCAAACTCTCAAAGCTGCCCGATCCTCCCGGTTGGGGGCTGAGGGGAACAGAAGGGGCTTAATCCTCCAACTTTCCTTCTCTGAATCCCCAGAAATTGTCAGCAAACTGCGAGGCCTGACAGAAGAAGGGAGCAAAGGCGTCCTCCGACCACCTGGGAAGGGGGTCACCGGAGAGGAGATGCTCCTCCATTTTGTTGGGGCGATCTTCCTTTCTCTGCACGGTGAGTACTTTGGGGACCCCCCGGTCTCATTACTGCCTCCCTAGCATATGGAGAGTGGGATTTCTGGAGGTCTTAAACCAGTTTTCCATGGGACTGTATGGTGGGCCCTCGGTATCCCCCGTGGTTTGGTTCTTGGACAAACCACAAGGTCATGAAAAGACCAAGCCTACCCAAGAGTTCCTCTGCTTCCCTCTTGTAGCTGCTGAACCTCTGGGGAAGTCACAGAGTCCGCAAGCCTTGACCCTGGTGGAGGCATCTCCGGGAGAGACTGTAACCCTCAACTGCACATTTCCAGAAGGAATACTCTTACGATGGAGCTCCTGGTACAAGGAGAGGCAAGACAGAAGCTTGCAGAAGATTAACCGTGGGAGCCCTAAATACTCAAAACCAGGAACAAAGCGGGTGGATCTAATGAACCTGCATATCCATCCTGCACAAAGAAATGACTCGGGAGTTTATTACTGTGCTGCAATAATCGGCAGTAACGTCACCATTGTGAGTAGAACGAGACTGATCATCTCAGGTGAGTAGTTTGGCAGATTGTGCTGCTGTCTTCAGTTTTGTTTCCTAGGACATATCCCTTAGATCGGGACCAGGAAGCTATTTCCACAAAAGGCTGGTGTTCGGAGTGAGTCCAAACCATTTCTCTCCGTCCCAAGCCAGTGGGGACCCTGCAAGGCAAGAGTTCTTTCCATGTCGTGTGTTCCAGTGTTAACTATCAGCAATAAGCTCTTCCTGCGTCAAGGACAGGAGGGTGCAAAGAGAGAGAGGGTTTGGGGCACTGAGGATCAGGAAGGAGTTTGGAGAGGAAAATCTGTTTCACAGCCTGATTTCAAGGGCTCCAGTCATTCCAGCTTTAAATTGACCCGGACTCAGGCAGAGGAAAGGCTGGACCGGTTGCAGAAAACTCCCCAGAACTTTTTGAGAAGGGTTTGTGGTCAACAGAAAGCAGCCCCTTTTCTTTTATTCTCATGGTTTGGACGAAATAAACATGAGATGACCGTCACTGCTTTGCTATCGGATCCATTTAGAAAATAGAGAGAGCAGCCTGCAATTGGAGAAGGTCCAAATTATTTCCTATCTGAATTCTCCCTGCTGACCTCTCCGTCTCGCTTAATTCATCGTACAAAACACTTGGGCGATGGGGGTTGTGTGTCCAGCTCCTTCCTCAGAAAAGCTCCATGAAATCTTTGTCTTTTGTAATCTTTGTCTCAGAAATTCTTTTTAAAAACAAATAATTGGAAGATGGGATATAATCGGGAGTTGTCTGGGATATCAAAAATGTTGTACGGATACTGAAAAAAAGCACAAGGTCTCCAACTATAATGACCCCAGGTTGTGGCAATATTTGCCCTGCCCGTTTTCTCTCTTCGCTTGCTTTTTACCAATACGTTCTTCAAACTTTCTCTTGCCTGGCTTTAGGGCTCAGTCAGTTTTGTCCAAGTCTACGCTTCTTCTTGTTGGCTCTCCTGGGGCCAAAAAGCCCCTTTTTCAAGGATGCTCCTCTCTCGTCTCCTTTACAGGTTTCCTGAGTCTACCGGTTCACCACCATTATTTTCCTGGTTTTATAGAATGAAGCCTATGAGAGGGGGCAGCTGGGAAACCTTTGGTTATTACCGTTCTCTTTTAGATGCTTCAAGTCCAAGCCTTTCCATCTTCCTGCCGTCCTCTTTGGAGACATCCCGGCTCAACCGCAGCCTCCCCCTCCTCTGCCTCCTCTTCAACGCACGTCCTTCTCGGGATGCTCTCTCTTGGGAAACTGGGGGAGAAACATCTCAGGAAGACCGGAAGGGGGTGAGTGTGATCGATGGAGACGGAGTCCTCAGCACCTGGAGCCTGACGCTGATTCCTCCCAAGAGATGGAAGCCGGGGATCTCCTACACTTGCTTGGACCAAGAAAAGAGAAACGCCACTGCTGTGTTTCCAACGAATCCCACCTCCAGAGGTACAGTATGGGAGGACAATGTGTTCAGCCCATGTGCTCCAGTCTCATGTGCCTCATGCACAGTGCTTTCTTGGGTCTGGTTTCCCTTGTCTGGAAGGGTCAGGGGGAGACCAACGATGCCCTGTGATTTCACCTTATTTTGGAAATGTTCACATGGAAACAGAGGACTTCTGATGCTCCAGATAAAAAAATCTCTGGGAAAGGATTCCAAAAAAAGGAAATTCCCAGAGCTTTCTATCTGGGACTTTTGGATCCAATCACCCACCACCCTGATGGTACCACATGTGTAAACACAAGGGCCTCGATTGCTTCCCTGCCCCAAATTAGCTCAAGAGCAATTCTAGTAGCTACTTTTCTTTCTCCCTCTCCCTTTGAACAGGAAACTGCATTCCCATATTATACGTTGGGGTGCCCTGCATTGTCGCTCTCCTGCTGGTTCCGCTCTTGGTCCTCCTCTCCAGGAAGCCTCTCCTTAGAGGTAATACCGTTTCTAAAAATGGGTTGAATTTGCAGGGAGCTTTGCAAACAGCATCTCTCAGATCTGCTCCGACTTGGATGCTGTAGTGGTTGGTGCAATTCCAGCGCGTGTCCCCTTGGCTCCTGCTTGTCCGGCGTTGCAGGACAGTTTTCTATACTCTTGGATAATTTTTCCTGAGAGTGTGGATGGGATCCTTGGAGGGGTGAGGAGCACCGTGTGTGTGCCCGACCCTTGCCCTTCCTGGCAAAGGGGTGCTGTATTGCTTTAAACTGTGCTGTTTTTAATAACTTTTAATCCTTTTAAATTGCATTTTATTATTTTAACCACAAAACGGTAAGCCCCCCTGAGTCCCAATTCTGGGAGGAGGGCTGGAATCGCATAATGGTCCGAAAAATAGCAAAACAATGATGATGAGCCCTTATTTTTCTGCAGCTATGCATTTAATGTCTCTCTTTCTTCTCAATGGAACCCAAGGCAGTTCACACATGAGTTAAAACCAGGATAGGTTTGAAACCATAACAAAATCCAAACAAGGTTGTTGTTTTTTTTAGTTAAAATCATCTCAGATTTCATCTTTTGTACCCTGCTTTTCTCCCCTCTCACAGGGAAAATCAAGAAACCAGCCACTGAAATACCCCTGGAGCAGATCCAGCAGGTAAGTGGGATCTTTGTGTGATGCCAACCTGGGAATTTTTTAATTTTAAAAAATATTTTATTTTCTTTCATTTGCTGGGGGGCTTGGAAGAAAACAAAGCAGCCGTTCAACCCATGGTTTTGGCTGAATGTTTATTATAATAGGTATAGATTGAAAAAGAAATAACACCTTTGGTAGGATATTCATTTTGTTGTGATATAAGTTAATATTTATTCATTGATCTATTTGCGTTTTCAACACAAATTGTATGAGATGATCCAAGACAAAGAGAATGAAGGGAGCTGTTGTTAAAGCTGGGGCCATTTCCGCACTAGTCTGTTATAGCGCGACGATTCCACTTTCAACTTCCTCTGGAATCCTGGGGTTTGCAGTTTCGGGAGGGGCCTTTGAGGATGGCCATTGGGACCCCTCTCCAACTGGCCCCTCCCGAAACTACAAACCCCAGGATTCCAGAGGAGGTTGAAAGTGGAATCGTCACGCTATAACAGACTAGTGCGGAAATGGCCTGAGTTTTACAGATGAGACAGAGAAAAATGTCCTAAGGCACAATCAGAAAGCATTTTTTTCCCAGTTGATTCTGGAGATTTCGGAGATAAAACTGTGTTCACACTATCTTTGGCTTTCTCTTCCAGACCGAGTATGCAGAACTCCATTGCAACAGATAAAGAAACGCTGGTTTTCAGATGGATTGATTCTGGCAACAATTTACGGTCAGTTTAAGAAGCAGAAGACGAGGAAGCAACGTCAGCATTTTAGATGGTTTATCCTACATGCTTGTATTAAACACAGTTTCCCCCTGAATTCGTACCTTCTGTGTCTGAAAGCCCTGTCAAAATAATAGTAAAAATAAAAAGTTTCTGCCTGCTGAGTGAAGGAGGGCAAGGAGGGGAATGCTTGGATGTCCTTTGGCAGGGAGTTCCAGAGATCTTTGGGGGCAGCCACTGAGAAGCCCCCCCCAACATACAGGCAGAGGTGGAGGGACTGAGAGGAGATTAACTAAGTTTTTGGTACAGAATGGACTTTATGTGATGGACTTTATCACAGCAGGCACCAGAAACAGAGTCCCTCCCCAAGCAGGAGAGGGAGAGGGAACGCTAGCCCTCGCATGGAAAGAGACCGGAAGCCACTGGAGCTCTTGCAAGGAGGGAGCTGCGTGCCCCCTTTAGCCAGCCCCCCCATAACAATCTGACTGCAGCTCCTTGGACCCACTGAAGTTCCCAAAGAGTCCTCGGGGGAGGCCCAGATGGAGAGTGCTGCAGAAAGCCGAGCGGGGTGGAACTGAGGCCCATAGCTGCACTCTCACGGCCTCTGATTTAAAATGCATTCCGTACTCTGGGCATTAGCAACCCTGGTATGGGATGGCTTCTCAGGCGGAGACCCTAGGTTTCCCTTTTTTGCAAAACTGTAAGTTTCCCACCCATCTATGAAGAAAAAGCACACACGAGTCTTTCAAGGGCTTCCTGTTGATCTCAGGCTTCATGAATGTAAAGACAGACACACACTTAAAAATAAATAAACCCCAAAGAGCAGGAAGATTGGGTCGGATGGAAGTTTATGAAGCTTCCTTCTAACTGTGGCCTGGATTCTGTACCAATAACTTAGTTAAGGCTGGTCAATTAAGGTCAATTAAGCCCAGCCCAGCTCCCCAATTCTGCCTCCCCATTGTGCATATATTTTGGAAGCACCCCAACCCTCTCCTCCTTCCCCTCAAGCCAGCTCCCGGCCATCTCTTTTTCCTGCTTCTGGTGTGTGTGAGGAGCTGGCTTGATGCAAAGAAGAGAGGATTGCACGGGGAGAGCCAACCCTTCCTCTTCCAAGGCTCCTGTGCCTTGAACGGCTCCAAGACAAACGGAGAGTCAGAAAGCGAGCCTGATCTCAAGAAGCCAAAGAGCTACGGGCAAGGCACCTCCTGCAGATTTCCATCTCTCAAAAGCTGTTCAAAAAAGAGGAGCCCTGCCGGAAAAAAAAGTTGGCAACACAACATTCCACCCTTTTTTCTACAAGTGATCATGTTGGTGGCAAATTCTGAAAGCAGGGACACCAAACCGTAACTTGTTATTGTTTGCTGTTTGTTCAGAGCAAACCTTGGTGGCTTTTGTTCCACTGTTGCTGGAAAAGGTATAAATATCTCTTGACCAAACTTCTCTCTCTTTCTCTGCGGTTTTCCTGACCTGCAGTAAAGTCAGAAGCGCCGCTGTGCTTTGCAGAGTCGGACGCCACGAACACCTTTGCCACAGGGGCCCAAACACCTCGGTGACATTCAGACACCGGCTTAAACCGGCTGCAAAATGTGCAGATAAAATTTTTATTAGGTGAGCATTTGCTCTGCTCTGCCGGAATGGTTAACACCTCCATAGGCTTTGGTTAACTTCTGTCCTTCTTGTGTTGTAAACTTTCCATCCCCTCTTCCTGCCCCTCGCTTGTGCTTTCGGGCTCTTTTGCACAACACGTTTATGGCACTACGATTCCACTCTAACTGCCCTGGCAACATCCTATGTGATCCTGGGATATGCAGTTTTGTCTCGCATTTAGACCCCCCATCCACAGATCGCCAGTGCTCCAGCATACTACAAATCCCAGGGTTGCAGAGGATGCAGCTGTGGGGGCTCAAGGGGAACGGCAGCACTTTAATTGGGGGGTGCTGGGATTCCTGACAACTGTTTTGTCCCTCGCCACTGTTGTCCCTCAAATTGTTCGGTTTCCCACCACGATGGGTCTCATTTACGCTTCCTCCTGTCCTGAGTCCTCGTTGGAAAATCCAGCTGGGCGTAGCAAAGGCCCTCCTGCAGGGAAAGCAGAAAACGCAGTCAGTTTTATGGAAAGGTATGGCAGACCCTAATACCAACTGGCTATTATTTCTGCAGGAATTTTTGTGGCCATCAACTCCCTTCTTTGGACACAGGCCATTTCCACACTAGGCTGTTAAAGTGCTATGATTCCACTTTCAACATCCTATGGAATCCTAGGGTTTGCAGTTTGGGGAGGGGTCTTTGAGGACAACGGGTGAATTATGCTTCCGCCGGGTGGGGAGGTTAGGCCAGGAAAAGTTACTTAGTTAAGGACGCTTAACTAGGGAGCTGGTATAAGATTCGGGACCTCCTCGCTCCAGAGGGAAGCTGCTACGTGGCCAAAAAACAAGAGCCTTTGGACCAAAAAGAAAAATCCCTGTGTCTTTTTCTCCTCTGAATAATTCCTCCACAAAAACTTTGGCACGTTCAAAGATGGGGCTGTGGCAGCGAGGAGGAAAATGCTGTGATGTTGTTCCTTCTTCTCTATGAAGATGAAATAGTCAAGGCTTTATTTCTCTGCCTTATGGACATCTCGTTTGCAACAGGGAGCAGGAAAACTCCTCCATCCTTTCTCCACCAAGACACCAAGCAATCTCCAAGAAAGAGGAGAGGAGAGGAGAGGCGTACCTCTGGTAGATCTGAGCCTGGAGGGTCGGAGATCTTGGATGAGAGTCCTTAGGGGTCAAAAAGAGAGAACAAAGAGTTAACAAAAAGAAGGGGACCCTAAACTGGTCAAATGAGATTGAGGCTCTGAGGTTCTAACCACACTTCTGCCTTTTCTGGAATTTTCAGTTTGACCTCACTTAGGCCATTTCCGCACTAGGCTGTCTTAACGCCATTATTCCAATTTCAACGTCCTATGCAACCCTGGGGTTTGCAAAGCCCCCTCCCGAAACTGCAAACCCCAGGATCCCATAGGATGTTGAAAGTGGAATCATAGCGCTATAACAGTCTAGTGCGGAAATGGTCTGAGTCTGGGCCCATCCACACCACCCAGTTATAGCACCGTGATTCTACTTCCACAGTCATGGCAAAAGCTCCCTTCCAAGGCATGCCTCCAGCCTTCACTCCATTCCTCCCTCCTTTTATCCATCCATCACTTTCTTTATTCCCGTCCTTTCTCCCAGACTGGGGCGCAAGGCAGCTTGCAAAAGAAAGAAAAGTCAGATAAAAATACACACACACACAAATATATATATATAAATATATATGACGAGTATCAAACTAATGACAGGATTAAAACATTTAAAGCATTACTTTGAAACAAAGAATGCAAGAAAAACAAAAGCAGTGCAGCACTGGAAACAGCCCAACCCGTTCCCGGAGTCTCCCTGCAGTGAAAAAGCCATCTTGCTCTGCCTACGGAAGGCGGCAAAGCGTGCCAGGCTAACCTCTCTCGGATGGGAGCTCCAGAGCCGGGGAGCAGCCACCAAGAAGGCCCTCTCCTGCTTTCCCCCAAATGGTGGGACTGGAAGGAAACTCTCCCCTGCATCTCTCAAACCTGGGCAGGCTCAAATGGAAATATACAGTCCTTCAGACGGCCTGGATCCAAGTCACAGAGGGCTTTGTATGTCATGGCCAGCATAGCCTGTGGTCGGCAATGATGGGAATTATAGTCCAGCAATCTCCAAGGGGCCACATATTCCCCAAACACACACACACACACAAGATAGTCCCCTAAGGACTCTGTCTAGAACTTCCACTGGACGGAGAGAGACTGGCACAAGATTTGTTCTTGCTGGCATATATTCCTTAATGTACACTGACTATGTTTTACTAAGTAACTCATAACTTAATCCATTCCATTTAACAAACAAACTAGCTAGTTACTTGTTACCTTGGATTGGAAAACAATTGCAGTGGCAGCAACTTACTTGGCTTGGAAGGGCAGAATCTGATCCAAAGGAGGCTCAGGAGGAGCAGCAGCAACGCCAGCCCGCCCAGGCCGGCCACGGGCGCAACGTAAGGGAGACATTTCCCCTCCTGGTCTTCAGGGGAAGCTTTTGAAAAGGAAGAGAACAAAAAGCAGATTCGCTCAGGAGTTCTTCTTGGGAGATACCCCAAGCACAGCATCTTGCTCCCTCTTTTCGGCCAGAGATTATGCCGGAAACAGGTGAGGGGCCTATTTGCAAATTCAAGGGGTTCTCCAAGGAAGCCAAAGTTTGCTTTTCCCACCAGCCAGATGAAGGGGAGAAAAGTGTTTGGGAAAGTTTGATGGGAGAATTTGGTGGCCTCCTCTCCAATCCCTCTGGGGGATCTAAATAAATGCAAACTGCTTTTGCATGTTGAGCCCAGTTTGAAGCCATGCAAAAGATCAGGGAGCAAAGGAGGAAAGCGGGAGGAAGAGAGAGAAATGGAGACACTTTAAAGGCAGGTGAGGAAATGGGATGGTGAAAGACTAAGAAAGACTGACCCTGCCAAATCAGGACCATGGGAGGGGATGCTGGTATGTTTTCCAAATGAACGAGCATAAATCCACTCACAGGCAGGGAAGGTGATGCTCTTCTTCTCGCTGGTGCCGGAGGAGTTGAACCTGACTTCGCAGGTTACCTTCCCCCCCTGCTTTGGACCTCCGTGGGGACGGGAAGGAGGCTGACGAAGGTTAAGGAGCCACTGAGGTTCTTCACTGGGAAGGTCTCTCCCCTTTGCTGGAGGCCTCCGGGAACATTCCAGGAGACCTCGACCAGGTTGGAGACTCCATGGACCACGCAAGCCAGTCGGCCACTCTGCATCTTCTGGGAAGATGGAACTTGTGGAGCAGGTCGTAAAATGGTCACCTGGGTGCTTGGGGTGTAGCTGTCTGTGTAAAAGAAATGAAGCAGAAATCTTATTATTAGCATTCTTTGGGGCCAGATCCCTTCTTAGCCCTGGAAACCCACTCTGCAACCTTGGGCAAGTCACACTTTCTCAGCTTCGGAGGACAGGGCAAATTTCCCCTCCTCAAACCACTTCCAGAATCTTCAACTGACACTGAAATGGCCAAACAAGTTGTAGAAATCACATTTCCTGCCCAGCAAACAGAGTTTTCTCCTCAAAACAACCAGGTGCGAATTTTGCACACAATGAGTCCTGGACTGTGAAGATTCCCGTCCATCCAGGATTCTTTTCACCAGGGTTTCTCAGCCTTCAAAAAATATGTTCTTTGACCATTCTTTCAAATATTTTTGCATAGCCTTTTCATCCTGGGAAGGCCAGTAGCCAAGGGGCAAGAACCAGAGGAATCGAATGGCCAGGGGGAGGCAAAGGGCCACAGAGGGGAGGGGAGGCTGGGGGGTCCCCGGAGAAAACCAGGAGAGAAGAAGGGGAGCAGAGATGCCCCCCAGGAAGGCTGGGGAAGGGGAGATGGGGCCAGAGAGAGAACATCGGCCTCTCCGATTATGGCGTCAGCTTCAATGTTTCTTACTCTGCACACTGCAGAATGCTCTGGAAGCCAAAGGGGCACAAAAAGCAAAAAAGAAATGGGGAATCCAAGTCTCCCCTTACTTACTACACAGACCCCTCTGGTTTGAATGGCAACAGGGTGGGTAAACCTTTCCTGGATGGTTCACCTATTCAGAGTTGGGTGTTTCTATGTCTGCGTGTCAGGATATGGGACTTCCAGTCGGCTTTTCTGTTGCAATGTTCTGCCCAGATCACTCACCTCCAACAACCAGTGCGGATGCCAGGTGGAAGTCCTCACCACTCTGAGCACACAAATAGAGCCCAGAATCTTCTCTTTGGGCCCGGGAGATTTCCAGCATCACCTTTTCCCCCCAGGTTTGCAAACAAATCTTCCCGCAGGCTTGTTAGCCAGGCAACTCTCAATGAAAACAGGTATTCCTTCACCAAAACCCCTTTTGTACCAACTGAACGACATTCCGCCATCTTCAAGTTTCATCGCAGGAACAAACTGGATCTGTACCTTCTTCCCAGTGTTGATAAACTGGAACGGAAGAGACTTACAGGCTGAAAACTGGGTCTGTAACACTGTGGAGACAATGCCAATAAAGGGCTGTTAGCACTCTGCATGGCATGCCGTCCAGCTTTCCAAAGGTGAAAACCGGGACATGTGTCACCGGAGTGTGGCCAAAGGGCAAAGGATATGAATGAGGAAGACCAGAGAAGCCAAGAGCGGATGCAGCAGTTTATTCCTGCCTTCTCTTACTGGGAAGGGCAGGATCTGGCCCCCTCCTCTCCTCTCCCCTCCCTCCGGCCGAGTTAATGGAGGGCAAACTCCTTTTGCCCTTGGAACTCAGTTTGCAGCGACTGAAGTAAACTGGGGCTGAAGGGAGAAAGTGGGAGAAAGAGAGAGAAGCAAGCCAGGACACAGAGAAAAGCAGCTGAGAAAGGAGGACGACAGAGGATTAATTGGGGTGCCCTTGCCAAATTGGGGCAGATGGAGGATAACAAAAAATACAAACTGAAAAGGAAACCAGCTTGCAAAGGTCCATCGGAAAGGAGGGGAGGAAAGCTTTACCTGCCCAGGCCAGGAGGAAGGACTCGGCTGGCCGCATCTCCGGTGGGACCAAGTGGCCCCCTTGGCACCCAGAGGGATGAGTGCCGGTCGAGGGGCAGGGCCTGGAGGGGAGCTTCAAGGGGAGGGTCCGGGGCCGCCCAGCCTCTTGCCAAGGGACCACCCTTCCTCCCAGTGGGTGGGACTGGGGGGTGATGACCGGTGGGGCTCCCAAGAGGAGCCAGAGAGGCCCCTGCCTGGCCCTGGCCCCGAAGAGGAGGACTCGGCTCTGCTGCCCTCAGGACGGTTCCGGGCTTCAGGTGAGCTTCTTAGGTCTCCCCTCCTTCGGCTCTTCGGCCAGACTTTTCGGGCGCCGTCTCTGCTCTTGGGTAGCTTTTTTTTGCAATTCTTTATTCATTCGTTTTAACACAATCTACTACACTAAAGATATAAAATCAAGAAAAATCAGAATGAATAAAAAAGGACTAAAACTCAAATACTAACAGACTAAAACACTGAATCCTAAAAAACTGAACCATGAACCACTAACTTACTAAAACACGAAAGGGCTCTGAGCTCCCTAGCCAAAACTGTAAAGAAAGAGACAAAAATGTAAAGACATTTTAAAAATTGTTCAAGCATTTCAGATCCAACTAAATGTTCCTCCTGGAAATACTAGTGGTGATAGCCCCCGGCTCCTGCGTTGTTCAACTTCTTATTGCTCAAAAAGTCCGTGAATAGTCACTTTTTGACTTTCCTTCTTTGAATCCACAGAAGCTGCACAGTGTCCCAGAGGAACAGAGCCGAGGTACCGTCTGCTCACCTGCCGACCACTTTCAGAGCTCATCGTTCGCCAAAGAGGAGATGCTCTTCCATCTTGTTGGGATGATCCTCCTTTCTCTGCACCGTGAGTGCCGCTTTCCGCTTCTCTGGCATATGGAGGGTGGGATTTAGGAGACGCTCACATGCGGTTTGTATCGGGTTGTCCAGGAGGCCCTCCGTATCTGCTGCGGTTTGGTTCCAGGACCCCCCCCAGACACCAAATGCTGTTGACACTTGTCCCATTATGCACAATTATATAGAGTAAAGTGACATCCCTTATATAAAATGGCAACTAAAACGAGTGCTGGGTAGAATCGGAGGATGTGTGAAATGGGCAAAGGCTATAACACAGTTATGCCTACCCATCAGCTTAGTGCCCTTTTTGGAATTTTTTCCCCCAAATATGTTTGAGCTGTGGTTGCTTCAGTTCCTGGATGCAGAACTCAGGAATACCGAGGGCTGCCTGTAAAACTGATTCTGCTTTTAAAGCTACCTTCCTTAACCCACTTCCTTGGGCGTAGTCCCATTGGCAAGACTGGCTCTTACCTCTGAGTAAAGATGTTTTGGATAGAGCTGTGCCTCTTGGAAGCAGCCTAGAGAGCGCCTTTGCCCAGGGCAGAATCAAGCAATTTGTTGTTTTTGTTGTACTTGTGTGTCTTCAATCGATTTCCGACTCATGGCGACCTGGAGATTTCCTGGCCAGATTTCTTCAGAAGCACTTGGCCTTGGCCTTCTTCTGAGGCTGAGAGCGTGTGACCTGCCCATGGTTACCTACCGGTTTTCCATGGCTGAGTGTCACTCGAACCTCCGTCTCCGGAGTCTTAGCCCAATATTCCAACCGCTAGGTCACCCTGCCTCTTGAGAAAGAAGGCAAAATTCCTTCTTCTGAGCAGAAAATCCTCAAGATGCCTCAGACACGGACTGTTCTCACAGGCCCTTGAGCAAAGGGCAAGATGGAATAACAGACCCAAGGGCTTCAGAACACGGGCCCATTGCATGCATATTTCTTCCACCGTATTTGATGGTTTCCGCTTTAGCTGAGCCCGTCACACTCAAAGCCATTCTGTCTCTGAATTTTTGCAAAGCCTAAAACAGTGGTGCTATTTTAGAAGGAAGTGTCTCTTTGTCTGGGACTTTTAGCAGTTTCCTTCCCCAAACTGTGTAGATTGCATCTAGATTTAACCATCTTTACACCAATAATCAAGTCACTTACGCTCTGATGGTCTCAGCAAGGCTGCTCTGAAAGGGAACTGGATCCTCTTTCTATGTTTTCTCCAGGCAGTCCCAGTTCCATCTCAGGAGGACGAAGCCAACCCATTCCCTCCTTTCCTCAAAAACTATTTTGAGAGGAGACCATGGCTTTCCAAAGAGTGGCAGCTCAGCCTGCAGTCTTCTCCCTGGAGCCAGTTCACGGCTAGGTGGATGTTTAGCTTTCTGCACTCATTTGCCTAAAACCATCTGTCCTGCCCTTTGGGGTGGCTCCAACGGTGCTCAAACCACAATGTCACAGAAAGAACAAGACTGCCCACGAGTTCCTCTGCTTTCCTCTTGCAGCTGCTGAGCCACTGGGGAATTCACAGAGCCCCCAAAAGTTGGCCCCGATGGAGGCATCTCCTGGACAGACTGTGACCCTCAGCTGCCTCCTTCCGGAAAAAATACATTTTACAGCATGGCGGACCTGGTACAAGGAGGAGCAGGACAGAAGCTTGCGGAAGATTGACCGTGGGAGCCCTAAATACTCAAAATCAAGCCCAAATCTGGAGGATCGAGCAAACCTGGACATCCATCATGTGCAAACAAATGACTCTGGTGTTTATTACTGCGCTGCAACGATCCGTGAGAAGTTCACCATTGGGAACGGAACCACACTGATCGTCTCAGGTGAGTGGCTTGGCAGATTTTGCAAATGTCTCTGGTTTTTCTTTCCTTGGCAAGATCCCCCTCCAGCCCAAACCAAAAACTGCTCCAAGCAGTTCACAAGTTCCAGGAATTGCACACAAAACATTGTCTAAGAGGACGCAGGGGAACCTTAGATCGGGGCCAAGAAGCTAATCCCATAAAATGCAGATTTGCAAATAGCAAGAATAAGTCAAAGCCAGTGCTCTCCACCCAAGGCCAGTTGGGACCCTCCAAGGGCCTTCGAAAATGGGAGCTTTTTCCATTTCATGTTTTCCATAGATAAGTATCACCAGTAACTTCTTCCTGTGTAGACAGAAAGAGAGGCTCCTTGAGCGATGGACGCCGAATGCCAGGAAGTAGTTTGGAGAGGAGTGTTTATTTCACAAACTGATTTATAGGATCCCAGCTATTCTCACTTTAAATTAACCTGGACTTGGGCAGAGGAAATGCTGAACCAGTCTCAGAAAAGTCCCCAGAATTTTTTAGAAGTGTTTTTGGCCAACAGAAAACACCACTTATTCTGTGCTTCTTCTGGTTTGGCCGAAATGAATGTGGGATGACCGCCACGGGTTTCCTATCACATCAATGGTGAAGTTAAGGAGAGTTGCCTGTTTTTTTTGAGAAGGTCCAAAATGATTCTGCTCCGAATTCTCCAGGAAAGCCAAGGTCTCCTCCTGCCAAGTCTCCATCCACTGGGATAGTAATTGTTCTTATCCCATACAGTTTCCTCTCCCATCTATTCTCTCCCTTGGGTTAACTAATCAGACAAAACAGTTGTGTGTCCAACACCTTCCCCAGAAAAGATCAGTAAAGTCTTTGTCATGAGCCCATCTTCAGCTCTTGTTTCAAGTTTCTCAGGTATTAAAAAGTGTTGCTGTTGTTGTATATCTTGGGGAGCTTCCATACTGACCTAAAGAAGTGAGAACACTTTTCCATTTGTTCCTAGGCATTGTTAATTGTTAGAAATGTCAGAATTTTAGAGTTAGAAGGCACCAGAACCCTAGCCCAACCCCATTCTGCCAAGCAGAAGTATATAATACAAACATATGAACATACAATTTCAGCTCTCCTGAGAGATCCGCATCCACAACCTCTGTTCAAAGACCTCCATAGCTGGGCAGACCACCAACCTTCTGAGGCGGTCCATCCCACTGTCCAACAGCTCTTACAGCCAAGAAGTTCTACCTCATGTTTAGGTGGAATCTCTTTCCATGCAATTTGAAGCCATTTGTTCATGTACTGGTCCCTGGAGCAGCGGAAAACAAGCTGGCTCCATCTTTTTAATAAGATCCCTTCAGATATTTAAAGATGGCTCTTGTGTCACCTCAGGACTTCGTTTCCAGAACTTGGACCATCTTGGTTGCCCTTCTTTGGATACTTTCCACTTTGTTCCACCTTGTTGATGCCTCCCTGTCCACTCCTTCCCTGCCATTTTCTTTATTTTGAGGGGCTGTAAGTTGCCAAACTTTGCAATTTCTTGGATCCACACTAGAAGGTGTTTTCAACTGCAAAGAGAGATGCGCATTTCTTTCTCAGGACTTTTTAAAAATTAGATATTTCTCAGAATGTCTTTTTAAAAAAAAAAAACCAAAGAATTGGAAGGGAGGTGAGGAGTTTCTTCTGAGATAACCAAGAAATGTCTGGAAGATACTAAAAAGAAAACACAAGAACTCCAGCTACAACAACAACAGCTTCCAGAGATATTTGCCCTGTCTGTTTTCTCCCTTTGTCTTCTTTTTAGCACCATGCTCCTTAAACTTTCTCTTGGCTTGCTTTATAATTCAGTTAATTTGTCAAGTCCACATTTCTTCTTCTTGGTTCTCCTTGGACCAAAAAACCACGTTTTCAAGGATGCTCCTTTCCCAT
Source organism: Ctenosaura bakeri (assembly GCA_948474755.1). Lineage (NCBI taxonomy): Eukaryota > Metazoa > Chordata > Lepidosauria > Squamata > Iguanidae > Ctenosaura > Ctenosaura bakeri. The sequence continues at coordinate 315,838 of CAOLHI010002406.1, read as the reverse complement.
CTCCTTTAGAGGTTTCTTGACCCTCCTGGATAACCACCATTATTTTCTTGGTTGTATAGAAGTGGTCTTCTCCACCCAGGACCTATAAGAAGGGACAGCTAAGAAACCTTTCATTGTTACCATTCTCCTTTAGATGCTCCAAGCCCAGCTCTTTCCATCTTCCTGCCGTCCTCTTTGGAGACATCCCGGCTCAACCACAGCCTCCCCCTCCTCTGCCTCCTCTTCAACGCACGTCCTTCTCGGGATGCTCTCTCTTGGGAAATTGGGGAGAAACATCTCAGGAAGACTGGAAGGGGATGAGTGTGATCGATGGAGATGGAGTCCCCAGCACCTGGAGCCTGACGCTGATTCCTCCCAAGAGGTGGAAACCGGGGATCTCCTACACTTGCTTGGACCAAGAAAAGAGAAACGCCACTGCTGTGTTTCCAACGAATCCCACCTCCAGAGGTACAGTATGGGAGGGCAACCTATTAAATGCTGGAGAATGGAGCATCCTGTTCCACTCCATGTTCTCCATGCTCAGTGTTTCCTTGGGCTTGTTTTCCCTTGTCTGGAAGGGTCAGCCACAGTGGAGAGGCCACAGCTGCCTTGTGATTTCATCTTGTTTTGAAATGTTCTCATGGAAACAGGAGGACTTCAGATGCTCCAGAGAAAAAATCTCTGGGAAAGGGTTTCACAACAGCCCCAGGAATGGTATTGTTGTCAAAGCCGTAGAAGAGGATGAGATGGTGAAGAAAACCTCAAGAAAACCTATATTTCTGTATTCCATTATTTCTGCCTAAGTGTAGGACCTTACATTTCTCTCTGTTGATTTTCATTTTGTTCGCTGGGCCAGGGCGAACAAAATGAAATTCAACAGAGAGAAATGTAAGGTCCTACACTTAGGCAGAAATAATGGAATACAGAAATATAGGATGGGGGACACGTGGCTGGATAGCAGTACGTGTGAAAGGGATCTAGGAGTCTTCATAGACCACAAGCTGAACATGAGTCAGCAGTGTGATGCGGCAGCCAAGAAAGCCAATGCAATTCTCGGCTGCATCAACAGGAGTATGGTGTCTAGATCGAGGAAGGTACTGGTACCACTCTACTCTGCTTTGGTTAGACCCCATCTTGAATACTGTGTCCAGTTCTGGGCACCCCAATTCAAGAAGGATATTGACAAGCTGGAGCAAGTCCAGAGGAGGGTGACCAAAATGGTGAGAGGCCTGGAAAACATGCCCTATGAGGATAGACTGAGAGAGCTGGGTATGTTTAGTCTGCAGAAAAGGAGGTTAAGAGGGGACATGATAGCCATGTTTAAATATTTGAAGGGATGCCACGTAGAGGAAGGAGGGGGCTTGTTTTCTGCTGCTCCAGAAACCAGGACAAGGAGCAATGGATTCAAGCTGCAGGAAAGGAGATTCCACCTGAACCTCAGGAAGAACTTCCTGACAGTCAGGGCTGTCCGGCAGTGGAATCTGCTGCCTCGGAGAGTAGTGGAGTCTCCTACCTTGGAGGTTTTTAAACAGAGGCTTGATGGCCATCTGTCGGGAGTGCTTTGAGGGTGTTCCTGCATGACAGGGAGTTGGACTGGATGGCCCGTGTGGTCTCTTCCAACTCTACATTTCTATGATTCTATGATTCTATGATTCTAAGAGGGGAAAGAGAAGTCTTCATCCATGTGTATCCTAGAATCTGCCAAATGTAGCTTTGATCAGCAGAGGAAGACACACCTTCCCAGTCTGGGATTTTTGGACACAACCGTCCACCACATTGATTGTTGTTGTTGCTTGTTGTGCCTTCAAGTCATCTGTGGTCATTTCCGCACTAGACTGTTATAGTGCTGTTATTCCACTTTCAACATCTTGTGGAATTCTGGGGCTTGCAGTTTACTGAGGCCAAAGATATCTCTCCATAAACTGCAAACCCCAGGATTCCATAGGATGTTGCAAGTGGAATAATAGCACTATAACAATCTAGTGTGGAAATGTCCATAGTACGGAAATGGCCTCGGACTTATGGTGATCCTAAGGAGAACATATTGCACGGTTTCCCGGAGCTGAGAGTCGGTTTCCATGGCAAACCATTGAACCCTGGTCTCCAAGGTTTTAGTCCAATGGGGGAAATGACTACACCACACTGCCTCTCCCATTGATGGTCCTGTGCATGGAAACACAAGGGCCTTGGTTGCTTCTCTGCCCCAAATTAGCGATTCTAAAGCAATTTTAGCTGCTAACTACCCTTCTCTCTCTCTCTCTCTCTGAACAGAAAACTGCATCCTTGTATTATATGTTGGGATACCCTGCATTGTCATTCTCTTGCTGGCTCTGCTCTTTGTCCTCCTCTGCAGGGAGCATCTCCTGGAAGGTAAAGCAGTTTTTAAAGATACGTTCAGTTTGCAGGGCTCTTTGCAGAAAAAGGGGTTCAGATCCGGTCCCACTTGGATACTGTAGTAGTTGATACGGTTCCAGTGGCTGTCATCTTGGCTCCTGCTGGTCCAGTGTTGTGGGATGATTTTCAATCTGGTTTCAGGCCCGGATATGGAATAGGGGCAGCTTTGGTCACCTTGATGGATGACCTCTGCAGTGAACTGGACAGGGGGAGTGTGTCCCTCTTGGTTCTGTTGGACCTCTCAGCAGCTTTTCATATCATTGATTTTGGTCTCCTTCTCACCAGGACGGGACCTGGAGGCACAGTTTTCCATGAGCTCTGCTCCTTCCTGGAGGGGTCAGCCCAGAAGGTGGTGCTGGGGGAGTCCTGTTCGACCCTCAGCTAAGTTTTCCTCTTTTGTGTCCTGTTTGTCTCCTCTCTTATAGGAAAAATCAAGAAACCAGCCAATGAAATTCCCATGAGGCAGAGCCAGCAGGTAAACGGTATCTTTGTGCGATGGCAACCTAGGATTTTTTAATTCTTAAAATATGTTATTTTATTTCATTTGCTGAGGGGCTTGGAAGAAACCAAAGCTATTGTCCAACCCGTGTTTTGGGATCCCAAATGTGGCATTCCCCCAGGAGGGGGTACAAAGGGCTCACAAAATAACTTATGGGCCACATAACATAAGCTGACTCCAAAATGTTCCCTCCCTCTACCAAGGCCATTTTTAGTGCGGGAAAAGAGGATCACAGGTGATCTACGATGAAAGAGTTCTCAGTCTTCACAAAGGCCCCCTCCCTAAACTGCAAGCCCCAGGATTCCATAGGGTGTTGAAAGTGCAATAATAGCACTATAACAGGCTGGTGCGGAAATGGCTCTAGCTTAATCCTAACTACAGTGGATGCATTGAGTCCCTTAGATATGAATCACCATTCATATAATATAATCACCATTCAGTAATTGATGCAATGGGTCTACTCTAGTGAGGGCCACCCAACAAGTTAGCAGCCAATCTGTGGCCATTTCCGCACTAGCCTATTATAGCGCGATGATTCCACTTTCAACATCCTCTGGAATCCTGGGGTTTGCAGTTTCGGGAGGGGCCATCCGGCCCCTCCCGAAACTGCAAACCCCAGGATTCCAGAGGATGTTGAAAGTGGAATCATAGCGCTATAACAGGCTAGTGCGGAAATGGCCTCTGTGTGTGTGTGTGTGTGTGTTTTAAACTGTGCTCCAACTGGCAGTTTATCTTAAAACAACTGAGGGTTCTTGATGTATAGCATCCTACAGATCTTGATAAGTTAGAACACCACCTATTTCCTCCCCATACATCTGTGGCTGCTCTTTGCAGAGAAAAGCACTTTCCTGGATGAAGAGCAGCCGACGTTAGGTCACAATTTTCATGATTTTTCAACTGGAGGCTTTCATGAAGCCCTGAAGTGGATCAAGGCCAACATCTGGGGACCCTGAATTGCTTTTGCATTAAAATTGCAGTGGGGACGACTAGTTTAGGCATTTTTTTTTCAAAAGACAAAATCATTCGTGTATAGTTTGGCCCTGAATTTTCATTTATTTGCTTTGTCAATGGAAATTGCAAAGATGGTTCACCGATCTTTTAAAGAAAAGGCAAGTAGAATCGATGGAGCTGTTGTTAATGCTGAATTTTGCTGAAGAGACAGAGAAAATATTCTAAGACAAAATAGGAAAGCCTGTGTTTTTTTCAGCTTATTCTGGAGACTTAGGAGGCAAAACCATTCCAGTGATCTTTGGCTTTCTCTTCCAGACCGAGTATGCAGAACTCCGTTGCAAAAGGTGAAGAAATGGTGGTTTCCAAATGAATTGATTCTGGAAGCAATCAAAGACCAGTTTTGGAAGAAGGGAAGGCATAAGAAAGGAATGTGGACATTTCAACTTGGCGACTGTAGATGCTTGCATTAAACACAGTTTCCCCCCATACTTGTGTCATCCTGGTCTCTGGGGGAGGCAGGCAGTCACTTCTTCAGCAGATCCTTGTACAAATTCAGGCACCCCGTTAAAGGGAGTGTGGTGTCGTGGTGTGAGTATCGCACTACAACTCTGGGAGACCAGGGCCTGAATCCCCACTTGGCCATGGAAATTCATTGAGTGGCCTCAGGCGAGTCCCGCTCTCTCAGCCTCAGAGGAAGGCAAAAGCAAACCCGCTATGAACAAATCTTGCCAAGAAAACGGATGACAGATTCGCCTTGGGACTGCCATTAATCAGAAACAACTTGAAGGCAGTGTGATGCAGCAGCCAAGAGGGCCAATGCAATTCTCGGCTGCATCGGTGGGAGTCTGGTGTCTGGATGGAGGGAGGTGCTGGTGCCACTCTGCTCTGCTTTGGTTGAACCTCGTCTTGGGTCCTGTGTCCAGTTCTGGGCACCCCAATTCAGGAGGGACATGGTCGGGCTGCAGCAAGTCCGGAGGAGGGTGACCGGGGTGGCGGGGGGCCTGGAGGCCATGGGGCCCTATGGGGACGGACATAGAGAGTTGGGGATGTTTAGTCTGCAGAAGAGAAGGTGAAGAGGGGACATGATAGTCATGTTTAACTCTTTGAAGGGATGCCATGTAGAGGAAGGAGAGGGCTTAGTTTTCTGCTGCTCCAGAGACCAGGACAAGGAGCAATGGATTCAAGCTGCAGGAAAGAAGATTCCACCTGAACCTCAGGAAGAACTTCCTGACGTTCAGGGCTGTCCGGCAGTGGAATCTGCTGCCTCCATGGAATGTGGTGGGGTCTCCTCCTTCCTTGGAGGTTTTCAAGCACAGGCTGGATGGCCATCTGTCGGGAGTGCTTTGAGGGTGTTCCTGCATGGCAGGGGGTTGGACTGGATGGCCCCTGGGGTCTCTTCCAACTCTACATTTCTATGAGTCTATGAGTCTATCTGAATCCTCATTCACAAGTGTTCCCTCCTGGTCACACTCTCTGTGTGATGCTGGGAAGGAAATGTCGTGCGGCGAGGCAAATGGTTTGCTGTCGTCTCTTCAGATGTTTCCCTTGTGATGGTCATCTCATTTTTTCTTCCTGTCCCCAGTCCTTGAAGGAAATTCCTGATGAGAGTGGTAGCAAATGCCTTCCTGTTTTGTAAACAGAAGGGGAAAAAATTAATTGTTTGGTGTCTTAATGGGAGCTCATCCTGCACCAGCGGTGTGTGGTGTGCGACAGCCGGTGTAGACCTTAAATGGAAGTAAAAATCAACAGCACAGCTAAAATAGTTCCAGATTCAAGATGCTGACCGGTAGCAGCAGGGTGGCTCCTTCTACCATTTGGAGGAAGGTGTTTCTATCTGCTCTGGGTTTTAGCCTGAACTTCAAAGCTCTATCCATGAGTATCAGTTCTGGGGAAAGGAAAAGACAGCAGGGATAGCAATGACGACAGTATCGTCCAAGGGGCTGGTTGGAAAAGTCACGTTGGTGTCGGCTTCTCAGGCTGGTGTGGACAAACACTCAACTTGCAAGTTCTGCTTTCCAAAAGTGGCCCCTCTTGGACCACTCAGCAGCTGTCCAAATATGAAGAAACCAAGGCATGTGCCAAATGGAAAAGGATTCACCAGGCAATGGCTCTCCCCTGTGCATCCAGGGCAACAACTGAATCCAGGAGAACACCCCAAAATTCAAAATCAGGAGTAGTATTTTAGGAATAAATGACCACAGGGATAAATTTAAACCTGATATTAAGTATATCTCTTTATGCAGGAGACTAAGGCCATTTCCGCAAGACGCTCTTATAGCGCGATGATTCCACTTTCAACCTCCTCTGGAATCCTGGGGTTTGCAGTTTCGGGAGGGGCTGACCGGCCCCTCCCGAAACTGCAAACCCCAGGATTCCAGAGGATGTTGCAAGTGGAATCATCGCGCTATAAGAGTGTCGTGCTTCAGGGAGGTCATAGCCCCACTCGGTCCAGTCAAACCTCACCTGCGGCCACCGGTGTCCACTTCTGGACACCTCCGTTCAGGAAAGATATTGACAAAGTGGAACGTGCTCAGACCAGGGTGGCCAAGACAATCAAAGTTCTGGAAACCAAGCCTTTGGAGGATCTGCTGGGGATAAGTAGCATGGAGAATCAATGTCTGAAAGGTGATATGATGAAGCCATATTTAGATATCTGAAGGGATGCGGTCCAGGAGGAATGAGTTTGTTTTCTGCTGTTCCAGAAACGAACTAAGCCATGAATCAATTGATTCGTAGTATCATAGGGTTGGAAGGGACCGCAATGGCCATCGAGTCCAACCTCCAGCCATGTTGGAACCATGTATTCAAATGGCAAGAAAAGAGCCATGTATTCAAATGGCAAGAAAAGAGATTATAGCTGATGTTTAAATAGAAGTTGTTTCCTGGAAGAGCTGTTTGCAAGGGGAATACACTGCCGCCTCCATGGAGTGTGGTGGAGTCTCCTCCTTCTTTGGAGGTTTTGAAGTAGTGGCTGGATGTCTACCTGTCCCAAATGCTTTGATGGTGTCTTCCTGCACGGCAGAAGGGGGTTGGACTCAGCGGCCCTTGGGGTTCCTTCCAATTCTATGATTCCATGGCCATTTCCGCACCATGCTGTTATGGTGCTATTATTCCACTTTCTACATCCTGTGGAATTATTCTGGGGTCTGTCGTTTCCTGAGGCCAAAGAGCCCTCCGGCTGAGAATCCTAAAGGCAGGAATCCTTAGGGTGCTGAATCCTTAGGATGCTGAAACTGGAATCCTTAGGATGCTGAAAGTGGAACAATAGCACTACAACAGTGTAGTGTGGAAATGGCCTGCGATTCTGTCTCTTGCGTGCCATCGTTTGCAGAGGGTCTTTGGTAGGTAGAGCTGCTCCCCTGTTCTCCGGATCTCTCCCTTGCAGGACTGGTTCTTACATGGGGTCCAACCACTACGATCACGAGGACCACTTGCGCGCAGCAACCCCTCGGCCAGCCTTGCTGGGAAGAACCACCGGCTTACGCCTGTTCTCGGTCCCTCTGCTTCTCACACTGAGAAAGGAAATGAGTAGCTTGCTCTTTCAGCCCTATATTTTGGCAATCGCCGTCCACCTCTGTGGGTTGCTCAGACCACAAGTACGTTAATAGATCCTGTGTCTCAAACCACAGGGAGAAAAGACTCAATAAAGAGCAAACTTCTGCTTCAGCCAATCTTTCTCTTCTTTGGGGCTTTTAGCACCCTCGGCCTCCCCTCCTTCTCATTTGCAACAAACAGGAAATTTGTTGTTTTTTTGTTTTCTGCATTTATACCAGCAAAACATACGTTAGAGGAAAATTCTCCCACTCTCAGCAAGCTTATACTATACATTGTTGGGGTTTTGGGTTGCTGTTGTTGTTTTCTATGGCCATTTCCACACTACACTCTTATAGCACGATGATTCCACTTTCAACCTCCGATGGGATCCTGGGGTTTGCAGTTTCGGGAGGGGCCGGCCGGAGGAGGAGGTTTGCCCTTGCTTCTCTCTGAGGCTGAGACAGTGAAACCTGCACAAAGTCTTTGGCTGAGCAAGGATTCAAACCCTGGTCTCCCAGAGGTCTGGTTCAATGCTGAAACCCCAACACCATCCTGGGTCCAATATGGGGATCCTCTCCCAGGCTTTTCTTGGCCAGACCTATCCTGAGAATTCGTGGAAGTTAAGACCAATAATGGCTACTAATCACCATGGCTATATATTACCTCCTCGTCCTGGTCTCTGGAGCAGCGGAAAACAAGCCCCCTCCTTTCTCTACATGGCATCCCTTCAGATATTTAACCATGGCTATCATGTCCCCTCTTCACCTTCTCTTCTGCAGATTAAACATACCCAGCTCCCTAAGTCTGTCCCCATAGGGCTTCATGGCTTCCAGACCCTCCACCATTTTGGTCGCCCTCCTCTGGACTTGCTCCAGCTTGACCATGTCCTTCTGGAATTGGGGTGCCCAGAACTGGACACAGCATTCCAGATGAGGTCTAACCAAAGCAGAGTAGAGTGGTACCAGTACCTCCCTCGATCTAGACACCATACTCCTATTGATGCAGCCGAGAATTGCATTGGCTTTCTTGGCTGCCGCATCACACTGCTGGCTCATGTTCAGTTTGTGGTCTATGAAGACTCCTAGATCCCTTTCACACGGACTGCTATCCAGCCAGGTATATGTGATAATTGCAGCTTCGTTAGATCAAACAGGGCGTTGCTTGCTTGAAGGGCTATTAGGAACCGATGGCTAATTGCTACCTGCAAGTATGTATCTGGTTGCAACCCTTAAAGCATCGCTAGCCTCCGAATGGCCAACTGTACATATGTTCGATGTCACGTTGCAGCAGCAAAAGGAGGAAAAAGTCTCTTCTCTTTGGAACTGTTCCTTTATGTATACATATATATACTTTATGTCTATTTCTATACATATTTATATATGCATATTATGTATACTTATGCATATTTATGTAAGTAATATCATTTCTTTTTCTTCTGCAATCCTTTCCCTATTTCCCTTACTTATTTCTGGACACTTCTTCTTTTTATTGTATATTGACATACGATGATCTATGTTCTGACATGTTTTGATGTGTTTTTCTGTTATAGTTAAGTAAAAAAATTAATTAAAGAAAAAAGGAACTGTTGCTTTTTTCCCTTGCAGATTCCACTCCCCCATCCTGCTCAGAAACGTCGCTGAGCCCCCTGGCGTCCTCTCTTGAAGGAACGGCCACAGCTTTCCATGGCTTCTCTTTGCTTTTCCACCCAAAGGCTAAAAAAATATGCGCCTCCCCATTTTTATTTTTTATCTGGATAATTTTGCTCCGGCTTCCGCTGGAGTCTTTGCAAAGAGTTCTTCTCCTGAAATAGGGGCGCAACCCCTTGCTTTTGCTCCCTTTCGCTATATTTTATTCCATTTTATTCTTTCCTTCTCGTGGATAATGTGCATGGAGGTATCTCTGCCCTCCAATCTAGAGAAATTCTCATTTCTTTTCTCCCCAAGCAAGTGGTCCTCATTAGTCAGTCTTCTGTGGACTTCAGTTAGCACCTGCTAATCAGCATCCGCTATTTTTACAATTAGGATCTCCTATTTATTTGTACGTGTATTTATATATAAATTTATATATATAATGTAGTATGTATTTATATATAAAATACAATACATACAATATATATACAATACGTACAATATATATACAGTAGACAATATATAATGTGGTATGTATTTATATATAAAATACAACATGTACAATATACATACACACAATATACAATAGATAATGTAGTATGTATTTATATATAAAATACAATATGTACAATATATATACAATATACAATATATAGTGTGGTATATATTTATATACAAAATACAACATATACAATATATATATATATATATATATATATACACACACAATATACAATATATACAATATATAATGTGGTATGTATTTATATATAAAATACAATATATACAATATATATAAAATACAATATATATTTATTTATATATTGTATTTATATAAATAATATAATCTAATACATATATATATGTATATATGAACATACCTATATATGAAATATATATGAACATACTACATATACTATATATATATATATATAGAGAGAGAGAGAGTACATGTATAGACTGTATATATATATATATATATATCTAGTGTGTATAAATATATATATATTTATAAATATCTAGTGTGTGTGTGTATATATATATATATATATATGTATATGTATATATACGTGTGTGTGCTTTGGATATGAAGGTACACTTTGTTTTCGAACTGTCGAGACAGATGCTTTTCTTTTTTTTAATAAAAATTATATGAGGGGAAAAATATCCATAGGCCGCACCCGCCAAAGGCCATAGAGAGGGCGGGGTTCAACCACTGCCGTTCGACTACAACTCCCACAATTCCGCGGGGCGCGGCGGAGGGGAAGGTCCCTCCCCGTGGGCGCGCCGCTCCCGCCCTCCCCGGCTCCCCATTGGCCACCCGGGCCCGGGCCCCTCCCCTTCCGCGCCCCCTCGCCTTCCTGCCTCCCTTCCCCTCGGCGGCGGGCCCAGTCGAGGCCGAGCGGCCCAGCGGGAGGCGCCATGGGGGCGGCGGTCTTCTTCGGCTGCACCTTCATCGCCTTCGGGCCGGCGCTGGCCCTCTGCCTCCTCACCGTGGCCGGGGACCCCCTCCGCGTCATCATCCTCGTGGCCGGGTCAGTGCGGGGGGGGAGAGGGGCAAGGGGGGCGGGGAGACCCTTCGGGGAGGGGCTTGGCAAGGCCCCGCCCGCCCACCCACCCACCATGGGGGGGCCAGCAGGGGAGGGGGGAAGAGGGGGTCCCTTGGTGGGGGAAGAGGGGGCTGGGAAACAAGGCTCTTTGGGGGGTGGGAGGAGGGGAGCATGCCCAGCTTCCCCCTTTCAGGGGGTCGTGCTTAGAAAAGTTACTTTCTTGTGACAGTTTTCGGAACTCCTGCCCTTTCCCCTGGCCAGCTGCAGAGCCCCTCCCTCAGAGGGTGTGACTGAAACGCCCAGAATCCCCCCACTGGCGTGGCTGCAGCTCCCCACATCCCCTCCAGGAAGCCTGCCGCTCAGCGTGACCAAATGGCCAGAACTGCCCCCTCCCCAACTTGTAGAATCCCCATGACTGCACCTCCCAGCATCCCCCTGCTGGCATGACTGCGATTCCCCACATCCCCTTCCTAGGACTTCATGAAGCCCACCAGTCAGCGTGACTCCAATGGCCAGGATCCCCACCATTCAGCACGACTGCAACTCCCAGCATTCCTCTGCTGGCATGACTGCGATTCCCCACATCCCCTTCCTAGGACTTCATGAAGCCCACCAGTCAGCGTGACTCCAATGGCCAGGATCCCCACCATTCAGCACGACTGCAACTCCCAGCATCCCCCTGCTGGCATGACTGCGATTCCCCACATCCCCTTCCTAGGACTTCATGAAGCCCACCAGTCAGCGTGACTCCAATGGCCAGGATCCCCACCATTCAGCACGACTGCAACTCCCAGCATTCCTCTGCTGGCATGACTGCGATTCCCCACATCCCCTTCCTAGGACTTCATGAAGCCCACCAGTCAGTGTGACTCCAATGGCCAGGATCCCCACCATTCAGCACGACTGCAACTCCCAGCATCCCCCTGCTGGCATGACTGCGATTCCCCACATCCCCTTCCTAGGACTTCATGAAGCCCACCAGTCAGCGTGACTCCAATGGCCAGGATCCCCACCATTCAGCACGACTGCAACTCCCAGCATCCCCCTGCTGGCATGACTGCGATTCCCCACATCCCCTTCCTAGGACTTCATGAAGCCCACCAGTCAGCATGACTCCAATGGCCAGGATCCCCACCATTCAGCACGACTGCAACTCCCAGCATCCCCCTGCTGGCATGACTGCGATTCCCCACATCCCCTTCCTAGGACTTCATGAAGCCCACCAGTCAGCGTGACTCCAATGGCCAGGATCCCCACCATTCAGCACGACTGCAACTCCCAGCATTCCTCTGCTGGCATGACTGCGATTCCCCACATCCCCTTCCTAGGACTTCATGAAGCCCACCAGTCAGCGTGACTCCAATGGCCAGGATCCCCACCATTCAGCACGACTGCAACTCCCAGCATCCCCCTGCTGGCATGACTGCGATTCCCCACATCCCCTTCCTAGGACTTCATGAAGCCCACCAGTCAGCGTGACTCCAATGGCCAGGATCCCCACCATTCAGCACGACTGCAACTCCCAGCATTCCTCTGCTGGCATGACTGCGATTCCCCACATCCCCTTCCTAGGACTTCATGAAGCCCACCAGTCAGTGTGACTCCAATGGCCAGGATCCCCACCATTCAGCACGACTGCAACTCCCAGCATCCCCCTGCTGGCATGACTGCGATTCCCCACATCCCCTTCCTAGGACTTCATGAAGCCCACCAGTCAGCGTGACTCCAATGGCCAGGATCCCCACCATTCAGCACGACTGCAACTCCCAGCATCCCCCTGCTGGCATGACTGCGATTCCCCACATCCCCTTCCTAGGACTTCATGAAGCCCACCAGTCAGCGTGACTCCAATGGCCAGGATCCCCACCATTCAGCACGACTGCAACTCCCAGCATCCCCCTGCTGGCATGACTGCGATTCCCCACATCCCCTTCCTAGGACTTCATGAAGCCCACCAGTCAGCATGACTCCAATGGCCAGGATCCCCACCATTCAGCACGACTGCAACTCCCAGCATCCCCCTGCTGGCATGACTGCGATTCCCCACATCCCCTTCCTAGGACTTCATGAAGCCCACCAGTCAGCATGACTCCAATGGCCAGGATCCCCACCATTCAGCACGACTGCAACTCCCAGCATCCCCCTGCTGGCATGACTGCGATTCCCCACATCCCCTTCCTAGGACTTCATGAAGCCCACCAGTCAGCGTGACTCCAATGGCCAGGATCCCCACCATTCAGCACGACTGCAACTCCCAGCATTCCTCTGCTGGCATGACTGCGATTCCCCACATCCCCTTCCTAGGACTTCATGAAGCCCACCAGTCAGCGTGACTCCAATGGCCAGGATCCCCACCATTCAGCACGACTGCAACTCCCAGCATCCCCCTGCTGGCATGACTGCGATTCCCCACATCCCCTTCCTAGGACTTCATGAAGCCCACCAGTCAGCATGACTCCAATGGCCAGGATCCCCACCATTCAGCACGACTGCAACTCCCAGCATCCCCCTGCTGGCATGACTGCGATTCCCCACATCCCCTTCCTAGGACTTCATGAAGCCCACCAGTCAGCGTGACTCCAATTGCCAGAATCCCCACCATTCAGCACGACTGCAACTCCCAGCATTCCTCTGCTGGCATGACTGCGATTCCCCACATCCCCTTCCTAGGACTTCATGAAGCCCACCAGTCAGCGTGACTCCAATGGCCAGGATCCCCACCATTCAGCACGACTGCAACTCCCAGCATTCCTCTGCTGGCATGACTGCGATTCCCCACATCCCCTTCCTAGGACTTCATGAAGCCCACCAGTCAGCGTGACTCCAATGGCCAGGATCCCCACCATTCAGCACGACTGCAACTCCCAGCATCCCCCTGCTGGCATGACTGCGATTCCCCACATCCCCTTCCTAGGACTTCATGAAGCCCACCAGTCAGCATGACTCCAATGGCCAGGATCCCCACCATTCAGCACGACTGCAACTCCCAGCATCCCCCTGCTGGCATGACTGCGATTCCCCACATCCCCTTCCTAGGACTTCATGAAGCCCACCAGTCAGCATGACTCCAATGGCCAGGATCCCCACCATTCAGCACGACTGCAACTCCCAGCATCCCCCTGCTGGCATGACTGCGATTCCCCACATCCCCTTCCTAGGACTTCATGAAGCCCACCAGTCAGCGTGACTCCAATTGCCAGAATCCCCACCATTCAGCACGACTGCAACTCCCAGCATTCCTCTGCTGGCATGACTGCGATTCCCCACATCCCCTTCCTAGGACTTCATGAAGCCCACCAGTCAGCGTGACTCCAATGGCCAGGATCCCCACCATTCAGCACGACTGCAACTCCCAGCATTCCTCTGCTGGCATGACTGCGATTCCCCACATCCCCTTCCTAGGACTTCATGAAGCCCACCAGTCAGCGTGACTCCAATGGCCAGGATCCCCACCATTCAGCACGACTGCAACTCCCAGCATCCCCCTGCTGGCATGACTGCGATTCCCCACATCCCCTTCCTAGGACTTCATGAAGCCCACCAGTCAGCATGACTCCAATGGCCAGGATCCCCACCATTCAGCACGACTGCAACTCCCAGCATCCCCCTGCTGGCATGACTGCGATTCCCCACATCCCCTTCCTAGGACTTCATGAAGCCCACCAGTCAGCATGACTCCAATGGCCAGGATCCCCACCATTCAGCACGACTGCAACTCCCAGCATCCCCCTGCTGGCATGACTGCGATTCCCCACATCCCCTTCCTAGGACTTCATGAAGCCCACCAGTCAGCATGACTCCAATGGCCAGGATCCCCACCATTCAGCACGACTGCAACTCCCAGCATCCCCCTGCTGGCATGACTGCGATTCCCCACATCCCCTTCCTAGGACTTCATGAAGCCCACCAGTCAGCGTGACTCCAATTGCCAGAATCCCCACCATTCAGCACGACTGCAACTCCCAGCATCCCCCGCCTATGGTTCTCAGTATTCCTCTGTGAGCCTGTCCTGAGATGCCCTCAGGGACTCCTCCCAGGCTTCTCCCACCAGGGTTCGGATCCTTGTTCGGCCCTGGAAGTGCTTTGGGAAACTCTGAGCCAGTCACACTCTCTCAGCCTCAGAGGAAGGCCGTGGTGGGGAACCCCATGAGGAGCAGCATGGCACAGGAGTTTGGGTGTTGCAATGGGACTCCAGAGGAGACCAGGGTTCGAATCCCTGCTCAGTCTTGGAAACCTCCCAGATTGCTTTGGGCAAGTCACACTCTCTCAGCCTCAGCAAACTTCTCCTGAGGAAATCTTGCCAAGAAAACCCTGCCGTAGGTTTGCCCCAGACTCACCTGAAGGCATTCGGGGCGTATTTAAATAAACAGGAGTGGATTTGAGTTAATGAATTAAATAGATAAATCCACACAGCCCCCCAAAAACATTATCCTTCCAGCTGAGAAATTGCTGCGAAGGGCTCCCAAAGGACGGCATTAACACGCCCTTAAATCCACCTATAGGAAAGCCAAAGCCCTAAGTTTTCTAGTTCTGCCGTTTCCCTTTCTGCT
The DNA here is from genome assembly GCA_948474755.1 of Ctenosaura bakeri. Taxonomy (NCBI): domain Eukaryota; kingdom Metazoa; phylum Chordata; class Lepidosauria; order Squamata; family Iguanidae; genus Ctenosaura; species Ctenosaura bakeri. Next base: position 300,753 of record CAOLHI010002406.1, on the reverse strand, counting down.
TTATTTTTCTTCCTGCGTTGCATACTTTCCTTCCTCCCTGCCGGAAACATGACAGGGTCCTCCGTGACTCAACTTTCCACTCCAGTCTCTCAGTGTGGGGAGAAGCCGCCAGCCGCATCAGAGGCAGTGTGGGATGGTTTTGAATCCAGAAGTGGCTGGGACTGTAGCTCCCAGCAGCCCCTAACCAGCAAAGCCAGTGCAGGGTAGGATGGTGAACCTCCAGTGTTATTCCCTTTTCCCTCTCTTTTCTGCAGAGCCTTTTTCTGGCTGGTTTCTCTCCTCCTGGCCTCTTTGATCTGGTTTATTTCGGTGCATCTGAGCGACCGGGAGGACGGGCGGCTGCAGCACGGTCTCCTGATGTTCGGGGCCGCCGTGTCGGTTTTGCTGCAGGAAGCTTTCCGCTTTGCTTACTTCAAACTTCTCAAGTAAGTCAAGAAGGCATTTTGAGGACCTCACAGGTAAGGCCATGGGAGACAAGGCCTTCCTAGTGACTGTGGAACTCCCTCCCACAAGACATTCCATTAAACACACACACCCTACACGCACTTTCTTTCTGCCCGCAGGTTAAAGCCTGTTTATTCACGCAGGCTTTGACTGTGTTTAATCATATGGCAGAAAGGTATTAAAGGTGGTGTGCTCTGTTTTTATTCAGTATGTTTTAGCCATGTTTTAAATATATTTTAAACTTTTAACCATGTGCTTTTAACAGAACTGAAACTTAAGTTTTTTAAAAACTTTTATGATAGTACATTTTTAGCTGAACTTGTATTTTAAATTTTGTAAGCCGCCTTGGTCTTTCCTTTGTGGGAAGATAGGTGCAGTATAAATTGAATAAATAAACAAATAAATAAATAACATCTTTTATTTATTTGACTGATTTATCTTGCCTTTCTCCCAAAATAGAACTCATAGCAGCTTACAGTATAAGTTACAAGAAAATAGCTGAAAGAATAGGCAGTGCAGAGGTTTAAAAGAGCATTAAGCAATCCAGTTAAAACATGACTTTTGAGGCATGAATTTAAGAACAAATTAAAAAGGAAAGAAAAGCATATTACCTGTTAAAAACAGTATGCCTGTGTATGTCTGTCTATCCCAGTTGCGTAAAGGCTGAAGGCATGTTTAAATAGGAAGGTTTTGCATTCTAGCAGAAGGAGAACCCGGAGAGGGCCAAACAATCCTCTCTCAGGAGGGAATTTGGAGTCTGGGGCAGCCACCCAGAAGGCCCTGATGCCCATTTATTTGTCTTTTTTGGCAGTCTAGAACTCTCTTCCAGCCGCACATTTCAGACGAGGTGATTCTCTCCCTGTCCACTTTCTTCCCTGTCCAGCTTTCACACCCATCCAGGCACATCCTTTTCACAGCCAATGCACAGAAATTGGAAATATGACAACACAAACAATCGTAACTTTAGTATTCAGTGATGTGTCTTGAGAATCTTCTCTAGTTCCTTCATCTCTTCCCTTCCAAGCCGTTCCGATTAATGGCTGAGCCAAGGTATAGATATAGTCGTTTGAGTCATGCATATAATGTTTCCTGCCTTTTTGGAACCGTCGGCTGATTTCCTGCATCCATCTCCCTATCTCTCTTAGGAAAGCTGATGAAGGACTGGTGACCATAAGCGAGGATGGACGGTCTCCCATCTCGGTCAAGCAGATGGCTTATGGTGAGTGGACAGGCCTTTTCTCTCCTTCATATGGCTTCCTCAGGTTTTGGGATGGTTCCCACTGAAAACAGATGCCTCCCCCCACCCCAGGAACCCAAGGCTCCCTTGTTTGGGTCCACTGATTTTGCCACAGCTACTGTGGGACTACACTGCCCCAAATGCCTGACCATTGGCCTTTCTGACTAGGGTTTCTGGGAGTTCTTGTACACCCAGAACATCTGGACAATGATGTTTGGGAACTGGTGTGTAGCGTAAACAAAACCTTTTCCTGGCCCTACATGGCCATGGGCCAAGACCTGACAAACCCATAGCCAAAGTCTCTTCTACTCCCAAGTTGGATTTCTTTTACAGCAGGGACGGGCAACTGCATGGGGGCTACAGGCCAATTTTCCCTCCTCCAGCCCCCACACCATACCGCACCCCTCCAAAAGTAGTCCCAAATACCTGTATCTTAGTTGGGGTCCTTCCTAAAATGGTGAACAGAATGGACATCATGTTGCTTCCTGTTGTTTTGAGAACTGGTATAAAAATTTAAGTATCTGGTGGCGGTAGTTGTTCTGTGGACTTTCCATTGGATTTGGGGGGCCAAAAACACCCCAAGATCATGATGAGTTGTTTTTTTATAAAAATGAGGGTTGGAGTAGCAGGGGTTTTCAGGGGCCACAAAAGTGGAGTCCAGGACCACATGTGGCATACAGGCTGTCCTTTGCCCACCCTTGCTTTAATGCTTTGGAGCCTCCTCCATTTTTCCTGAGCTGCTTCTTCCAAAGGAAATAACCTTTTTTTTTGCCAGCTCCTTCAGCTTCCTTGAATTGCCTTCTCCATTGAGGTCTGCTTCTCTGACTTCTTTTTATAAAACGCTGCTATTTTTAAGACAAATGAGGTCTTGCGGAGGAGGCACCATCTGGCCCAACTATCCTTGAATACCGCTCCACAGCGAAGGGCTTTTGTGCCTCAGCCTTTGTTCTGTTCTGGATCTGGGTGCCAAGAACTCTCTTGGGGCCGAACACTGACAGGCATTGTTGCTATAAGATAAGCTTTTTGGTGGTCGGTGGTATAGGAGATGCAAGAAGCCTTGCAGCTCTTTTGCTGATGGGCTCCAGCATCCTTCCCATGCCCCGGCCACCTAATTTAGCCCCTAAACAAATTCTACCCAGACCTATTCCTTGTCCAGGAATCAAATTCAGTCCCCATTGCTGGATGTATGGGGGGAGCCTGAGGGGCACTGTTCCACACAGGCTGAGGCTGGTGGGAGGAGAGATCCCAAAGAAGCACGTGAAGAAAACCACAGTGTGCCGGTGTGACCCATGTTTTCCTTCATATCTATGAGAACTGAGCAAGGAGATGAGCAGCAGAGAGAAAAATCACTCCCCAGGTCCATTCCCAGCCTTCAGGGCTTTTCCCCACCTCAAGCTGTTCACCTAAGATGAAAAATGCATCCAACAAAGGTATTCCCCCAGCTGGTAATGTTTAGCCATGTAGCTAACAAGAACTCCAAAGCCCATCTGCCTGGGGGGCTCAGAAACCCAACTCACCACACTCTTCTTTTATCTGTAGTGTCGGGTCTCTCCTTCGGCATCATCAGCGGCGTCTTTTCCGTCATCAACATCCTTGCGGATTCCATTGGGCCGGGAACGGTGGGCATCCACGGGGATTCGCCCCATTACTTCATCACATCAGGTAAGAGCTGCCCCGGCTGGATGCTGTCCTGAGAGAGGGCATCTCTCTCCGTGATTACCGAGGCAGGTGACCACGATTCTCTCTGGCATCCTCTGTGCTATTTCTGTTGGCATGGGTCTATCCTGTCTTGATTACCGTAATGCACTCTACATGGAGCTGCCTCTGAAGGGTGTTCGGAAACTTCATTTGCTCTAAAGAGCTGCAGCCAGATTGTTAACTGGGGCTGTTTAGAGGGAGCACACAACTCATCATCTTTGCATGCAACCCCAGTATGTTCTATCAATTGTTTTCTCAGTTGAACAGCCCTAACTATAAACTTAGCAGTTCTGGTGACTACATATACGTTTAAGCCCTGAAAGAAATAAAATAATCCAGCATACTTAGGACAGGAGCTGTGCATCGTGTCACTTTACCTAGAGAAATGCATTTCTCTCCAGCAGGCCAGAATCTGAACAGGATGGGGACCCTGATTCAGTACGCCTGCAGTCTTTCACCTTCCATTGTGCTGTGGCAGGATGACATTCCTGAACAAATGTTTACATGATCTTTTCAGGCTAGGCTTAGAAACAGACCTTCCACAGTCTCCTTCCAGACTTGTTGCTGTCAGAAGACCTTTAACTCTTATGTCCCAGGGAGGAAGAGGCATGCTGTGTTTGACTTCAGCTGTGCCAGCAAGTTTTTCAGGCAGAAATGTCCCTGAAAACCAAGGCACACAACACACCATTCTAAAGAAATGCGTGGAGTTGACCCAAGCAAAGTCATCTTCGTGTCTGTTTCCCCATCACTACCATGCAGGTTGTGTCCGGCTAATGCTCTTAATGCCTTGAGTGGAGAAATGATATGGTTGTGGGTTTTTTCCACAACCGCTTTTAGATGACAGAGATGTATGCAGAGTACATTCGTGGCAGTGAGTCTCAACCAGCTGTCTTCTGTTTTCTCTTTCCAGCCTTCCTGACTATGGCAATAGTTTTGCTGCACACATTCTGGGGGATCATCTTTTTTGACGCTTGCGAGAAGAGGCGCTACTGGAAGCTGGCCCTGGTGGTGGCCAGCCACCTGATGACCTCCGGGTTGGTGAGTGGAAGGCCATTCTGGACCTGTTGCCATCCGACCTGGGTTCCAACTCGAGAACCACATTCACAGAATGAGACCCCTTCCTTAGTAGCAGCAGCAGCAGTTGTTGTGGTGGTTGTTTGCTGAGCTTCCACAACTGTTTGTAGAAATCAGAAACGCTGTGAAAATAATAAATAATAATAAGATATACAGAAGATAAGAAATCTAAAGGGAAAAAAATGACCTCCATTCTTCCTTTCAGTGGCTGTGTATATGTACTGTTATGTCAAACCTTTCTGTTTAACGTTTTGATACTCTTTTCTTTCATTACAGTCAGCCCTTCACATTTGCAGGTTTGACTTTTGCAAATTTGATTATTTGCGAGCTTAAAGGTCAACCACCCCACCACCAGTCCTCTCCGAAATTCTCAGGCCAGGAAATCTCCATCTGAGTTTAGAGACACCACCAGCAGCTCCCCATCTTCCAGAGCCTCCCCCCACTTCTCTCTCCCTCAGCCCCTCACCAACAGCAGCAAACCTTCACTTCTTGCAAATGTTGGAAACTTCATGCCTCTTCCAGATTCTCAGACCAGGAAAACTCAATCGGGTTTTAATGAAATGACCAGCAGCCTCCCAGCATCCGGAAGAGGGATTAGGTTTTTAGGAGGTGGGGAAGAGAACTGGGGGGAAGGAAATGAATTATGGGAGACTGCCGGGGACAGGGAGGAGAAGAAGGGTGGTGAGGACCTCAGTGTTGCTGCTGGGTGCTTCTAAAAGTTTGGAATGTCAGTTTATTTGCAATATTTTCATTTTTGCAGTCGTCCTGCACCCCTAACTCTTGCACAAGTGGAGGGAGCACCTTAGCTCGGTTCTGATTTTGACTGCAAAACCACACATTGCTTGGTCGTATACTTTCTATTTTCTTCCTTTTTTCCCCTGAGGGGCTTTCAATATCCTTTGTGAAATATCGCTCTTTCTCACTCCCCAGTCCTGTTGAGCCTTTTAATCATCATGTCCTTTGATTGTTGCATGGGGGTGATTTTTGGTGCTTTGCTTGGCTGCCCCTGTGTGGGGCATTTGAGATAAGTGTGGAAAGGGGAGCTGAAGGTGCCCTCCTTTCCCCTTAGCCTCCAAAACCCTTTCCCCAGAAGGTGGGCATTGAGGGAGGGAAAGCAGAAGATGCACAAGCTGGCAGGTGAGATGGTTAAGTGGAACCCATCGGGTGCACCAGAGGGGTTGTGAGTAATCCACTAAGCCCAGTGGTTGCCTCGGAGACAGATCAAGGTTGGTCCCGTCTACACAAGGGGCTTTGGATGTCTCCCGTTGTGAGGCTTATGGGAGGCCAGCACAGGTTGGAGAGGGAAGGCTGGATTAGCAAGGCCCCCGCACTGTTCTGAAATCCCCTTTATTTTTCTTCCTCTCTTTTTTTCTCCAGACATTCCTGAATCCCTGTTACGAAGCAAGCCTCATCCCCATCTTCATGATTACCCTCTCCACCGGCGTCTGGGCCTTCTACACAGCCGGTGGCTCCGTGCACAGCCTCCTGGCCTGCATCTCCTGTGAGGATCGTGACTTGTGTGGGGTAGAGCATAATGGGTAGCAAAACGGCCCGTGAATAAGACTTGGCAGTGGGGGAGCGTATGGGGAGCAGAATAGCTTGCTCAACACAGAGCGTTGGAAAGTCATCTCATTTTTGGACAACAACTACAGCAGGAACCATCCTACTCCATTTGTTGCAACAGCTCCACTGGCTGCTAGTTTGTTCCCAGGCACAATTCAGAGTGCTAGTTGTGATCTATAAAGCCCGATAAGGCTCAGCTCAAGGCTGGCTAAGATCTTTTTATTCCAACAGGCTTTTAGAACAGAAAGATTTTAAAGAATGGGATCTACTCTTTAGGGTGCTGTGCTGTTTTAAACAAAACTGTTTTAATAGCTTTTTAAAAATATTTTTATTGCAGTTTGTTTTTCAAATTATAGGTTTAAATTTATTTAAATATTGTAAATAACTCCAGTTTACTTTTTGTATGTTTTTAGCTGTCTTGCTCTTTTTTTTTGAATTGCAAGCCACCTGGAGTCTTAAGGCAGGAGATATGTATATAAATAAATAAATGTATATAGTAATAATGCAGCTGCAGGTCCCAGTATCCACACAAATACAGCTGCAACTCCCAGAATCCCACAGTCAGCATGGCCACCATGCTGGGAGCTGTAGTTGGGGGGGGGGTAGAAATTAAATCCTCAAAAATCAGTCTTCACCTTGGAACTTATTTTCATCTAAAAGCAGGTTTATAAAAATTCCAGAAGTCCCACAGGTTGTGCAAATGATGTGATGCTGTCTAGATATCATGGTTGTATCAAGCAGAGCTTGGAACAGTTGCACTATTTCTTGCATCAGAATCCCTGGACTGGGTGGAGGATTTTGGGGTTTAGAGTGCCCTACATGAAACCAGTGTTTCCACGCTCTTGAGATTCTCACCCAAATTTGCTGGGTTGTTGATTGAACTTTTCTGTGCGTGTGTGTCTGTGTGTGTGTCTTTCTCAATTTCTTTCTTGACCATCCGCTTCCTTGCAGGTCGACGGAAAGAAGAGAACCATGTGATGGTATACTCTGCACTACAACTCCCCACTGAGAACTGAACGGTGTTCATGGGCATCCCAGGATACTAGGATCCTTTGAAGAGAAAGGTAGTCACCGTTGTGCCTTCTTCTTGAGAGATAGAAACCGCCTAAATTGTACATGCACACCTCCTGTCTCTCTCACTCTCCTTCTGTGGTCACCCTTTCTTTGGAACAAAATGACCCCAAAGTCAACCAGACTGGCTCAGACTTTATGACTAGCACTGTGGGTAACGAGTGCGGTTGCCTGGACTTGAAACATTTATTTGGAATTCAGGATAAATACCCCTCTGGTTGGGATCTTTCTGTGTTGTTTCGAGCTGTGTTTTTCCTTCCTTCATCTATAGAAGACAGGAATTGTTGGTTGACTTTGAGATCATCCCTTCCCTTCACTGGAGGAAGGGGGAAGACCACGATGGGAGACTCAGAACTTCACATAATGGAGGATCCAGTGCGTTGCACTTTCGAACAGGACATTTCCTAGAGTTGCCATGAGCATCTGCTAACTTTGCAAGTGATAAGCCTTTTCGGATTTGTACAATTTTTAAGGGCATTTAAATCTAGCTGTGTGGCCTGGCTAGAGCTGTATCTTCTGGTCAGAACTACAGTGGCCAGAGTTTCTCAAGAGAAAAACGAGGCCATAATAGGTCATGCTTCTATCTCCTCAAGGAGGCAGTGGCAAGAAAATCCTATTTTCTCCATCTTCTTGGCCTCCATAGTGACAATCAGAATTAGCTCGGGGGGCCTGGCTGCCAACCCTCTTTTTAATTTGTGATGGGACGAGCACCACTTGGAAGATTTTGAAGACTTCACTTTGTATCCTTCCTTTCGGCCCTGTAATTTCCTCCACCACAACGGCTGGGAAATTTCACATCCAGACTTTGTCCCTCTGATTGTAAGGAGGGCAGGCCTGGGGGAAGAGTCAGCTGCTTTTTACAGGCAAAACCCCAAAACCATATTCTTCCTTCCTGTTTGAACAAATCCATCGTGATGTACATTTGTGAGGGGTTTTTTTGCCTATTGATTTTTCTATGGCTAGAATCAGATAGAAACATTACATTGAAGATTGGGTGTATTTTTTAACCCAGGACGCTAAAACTGATTCTAGAAACCAAACTCTTTTGCCTCTACCATCCGTGGGGTCCATGAGGGAAGGACCTAGATGTCTGGTCCTAGATTTTTCAGTTTTTTGTATCTTTCTCGTTCTGTGCTAAGAGTTGCAGCCCAGTGTATGTGCCGTTCTAGAAAAATGGAATGTGTGTAAAAAGGAATCCGGTGGATGAAGTAAACAGACTCCATTTTGAACAAAGTTGGAGCCACCAAAGAGCATCTTGTGTTCTCGCTGCAGATGGCCTATTGACGCTGCAGCTGGTAATGTGAATCCCATAGAAAGATGCAGGGTTCAGAAGAGAGTTTGCATCATGTTTGCCCTGCCACTTAAAATGGTGACTTTCGAATGGGGATGAGAGATGATGTGAGTGTGTCTTTCTCCCTCTAGTTCTTAACTCTGTGATTGGTGGCTGCCATTTTGTCAGCCAGCAACTAAACTGAAGAAATAAATGTACAGAGATCTAGGTGGGAATCATGTAGCCCACCTTTTTATGGACTAGTAACCTCCCTCTCTACATTGCCACTGGTGGGGGATGCTGAGAATTGCAGTCCAATATCTGAAGAGCCATATGGTTCTTCATCTCTGGTTTAGAAGAAGACAGACAACTTAAGTTCCTCTGGACTTTGTTGGGTTGAAAGTCCCATCATACCTTATCCACAGCTGTGGCGGCCAGGGCTGATGGAAGTTACCATCCAACAGCAACCCACTACTTGATCCTTGGAAGGAAAGATGCAATGGGTTGTTGTATCTTCATCTACTGGCTGAGAAGGATCAGCACATTTTAAAAAATACATGTTTCTTGTGTGGTACATGGGGTAGCATTCAAACTCAGTTCCTTGACAAAATGCTGGTACTTTTTAAAGAAATTCTAAAGCCTCAATCCTATGGCACTCAGTTCTCATCCCCCCTCCCAAAAAAAAAGTTTGTGCAATGAATAAAAGGGCTTTTATTGTGATTCAAGTGGTGTCTCATACAGGAGAGTGTTACTCTGTGAAGAATTGACCTTTGAGTGGTTTGGCTGTGCCAGAGGGAATGGAGAATCTTTGGCCCTCCAGACTGTTAAATTGGAGCGGGGGGAATCAGCTCTCATAAGGTTCTCCCACCACCTTTATGTGAAAGGTGAAGGATAATGGAACTGTACTTGAGAAAAGTGGCAAGGTCAAATGTTCCTTGGTCCCACTGTAAGTGATAATTTGGAGCAGCAACAGCACCTTTTAATGAATGTAGCGTGGAAGGCCCAGTCCTCACCTTAGGCTCAGGAGGAAAGAGCTCATGGCTTGTGGAAAAGCTCATGGCTTGTGCTTCTTTCCCTTTGTGCTGGAGACTCCAGGAAAGGTGGGGAGAGCTGTGACGTCCTCCACTCCAACAGCAAGGGCCCTGGGTTATTTTAAGTGAGGAATGTGGTGAAACCTGACCGCTGCATTCACCCCACAAATGCTGCCCACCCAGTGTCAGATTTAACAGTATCTCCAAAAATAGGTTACTGACACAAGGAGCTGAAGAATGTTTGCGGGAGGAAAGAGAGAAACGTGTCTTCAGAAACTGCCTTGCAGTGAACCCGTAGAGGAGCCTGTCTCCAAGTGGCCTTGCCATACTTTACCCCAGAGAAAACATGGTTATGTTCAGACCATGGGAAAAAAAATCTTTTTTGGTGACTACAGTTTCCAGACTGCAGCTTCCAGAGGACATGCTAGCAGGGGATTTCTGGGAGGTGCAGTCCAAAAATAATAAACCCCACCTGCCCAGCCCCCATATTCTGCTCATACACCAGCTTGACTCCACCTGGCACCTCCAGGGTTATTGGATATTGGATATACAGATCCCATCATCCCCAGCCAGCGTGCCCATCATAGATGAGTCAAGGCTGATGTTTATATGGCTTGAGTTTGGACAAATTTAACTTACTTGGATTAAAACTCTCATAATCCCCCAGCCAGCAAGCCTTCTGGGTTTTTGTAGGATTCTGGAAGTTGTAGTCCAAAAAAAGGCTTTTCCTCCCTTTGAATAAACTGATTTTCTCTGGAGTGAAGTCTGTGCCTTTGGAAGATAACTGTGCTCCAAGCGGCACACTCTTTGGGAGTTGTATTGTCTGAGTTGTAATCTAATCTCCCACTGCTGTGGTGGCTGGGGATGGTGGATCCTGGTTTGTTCAAGATGCCAGGAGGGCTGATACTTAAGCTGCTCTTGCTCTTCATCCTTTAAGACAAGAGCTTTATCTTTGGAAGCTTAGGAAGCTCTTAAAGGGCTGTTTGTGGGGAGGGCTATTTGGTTTGACGGTGGGGGGGCTCCACTCAGTCTTTGGTGCTTCTACTCCTGAGGAGAGGATGGAGTCCCCCAGCTTCAGGATTTAGGGAAAGCTCTCTCTTGTGTTAGAGCAGCAGAAAAAACACTTGCTCCATCCTCCATATGATATCTTTCAAATATTTAAACATGGCTATCCTGTCCCATCTTAACCCTCTCTTCTCCTGGCTAAACATATCCAGGGCCCTAAGCCTCTTCTCCTAGGGCTTCATGGTTTCCAGGCCTTCTACCATTTTGTTCGCCCTCCTCTAGACACATTCCAGCTTGTCCACATCCTTCCTGAACTGTGGTACCCAGAACTGGACGCAGGATTATTCCCTGACCAAAAAGAAAGTGTATCTGCTGGGAGTTGTAGACCAAAAAAGAGAGAGCTTTTTTCCCCAAGCTCAGATTGTATTTATACCAGGCTCTCCCTTTCAGCTCCACCATACTCTGCTTTAGCTGTTCCCCCCACCTCTGAATTGGAGGTAGGTTTTTCCAGGAGGAACTGGTGCAGCTTAGTTGGTATGAGAACCTTGTTTTCCCACCATGCCAACTCTTTCCTAACAAGCCGAAAATAAAACACTTTCATCGGGACCAAAGTTTTCTTTTTTTTATTTCTTCGGTGGTAGATGAAAACAGAGACCAGGGGAAATGATTTTTCTGGTATTAGAACTGGCAGACCTGCCGTGGAAGAGCATCAGGCCAGGAGTGGATGCCCAGAGCATCAAGAAGAATGTGTGAACATCAGCCGTATTTTACACACACACTCTTGCCCTCCAGAGTCTGCACTCGCTGGAATGTGTCCACCTTTTGTTGGAGCTTTTCTCTGAAAATTTGAATGCAGAGCAAAGATAACACTTTAGTGGCGAATGGGGCCATTCCCTGGAAAGAGCCAAAGGCTGTTGCTGTGTTTGAATTAGAGCATCCCCTGGGGGCGGTTGCATGCCTCATTCTTGTCTCCTGCTATGGGAAATCCAGGAGTAGTTGTAACTGAACTGCAAAACCCCACAGGGCAGCAAAATAGAGCAGATCTCCCCAGCCAGACAGCCTCCCAATGAGCTGGGCAGCAACTCCCATTATCCCCAGCCCTACCTGCCTACAATGAGCGCATATCCAGAGGCTGCCAGGCTGGGGAAAGTCTTGAGATCTTGACCTCTTTATTTTCTCCTGCAGAGAGACAGTGGGATACAAGCCATTACTGTTACCGTGAGTGGTGGCTTATGGGAGTTGCAGTCCAACCTATCTGCAGAGTGCGAGGTTGAAAGGATAGTTGTAGGAAGTGTTATTCTTCATGTTCTGGAATGGCTGAATTTGCACCAAGTACTCCGTATGCCCTTGCGCTATCAGTATGCTAGAGCCTGGCACAGTTACTTTGGGGGATTATATATCTCTCACAGGCCATGGTAGTGGGGAATCAGGGATCTGTAGTTCAGAAAAGGGACTTTTCCAGTCTCTAACGTGCACCTGAAATGATGTTCCTTCAGATCACTCAGATTCTTAAGAGTATTGGTTGGAAGTTTTTCAGTTTTGTGGGTCTGGAGGTGATCATGAGAGACTCAGACTTTTCTTTCCATGTTGGAGTCAGAGGCTGTGGGGGCAATCCTTCTGTGAATATCTTCAAACACCCCTCCATACATGCTTTCTCCTTTCTGTCAAACCCAAAGGAAGGTTGTTTTGAGCTATGGTGACAGATAAAGTTGGTTTTGTGGTACTAGTCCTCGTGGTTTCTGGAAGTCTGCCGTCATCAGCACAACTCCAGCAAAAATAAATCTGTGTAATTGTTTTTGCATTGCCGTGAAAGAGGGGGCAAAGGGTTCGGGGACTCTTGTCTCCGTCGCAGGTAGAGGTCTTAATCCGAAATCGCTCGCCGCGAGGAGGAGGTAAAGACGACACCCTTTTGTTCCTGCATTCGTTGTTCCCTGTCTCGAAAAAAGGAGACGACGGTTCAGGAGGTGAGAGGAGAGACGCCTTCTGCATTCCTCCTTGCCTCAGCCTAGACGCTGGGGGTCAGGAACCCCAAGTCCTGAGGCCAAATGTGGCCCTCAAGGGTTCTTGAAATGGCCATGACACTTTCCCTGTGGCACAAGTGGTTGGTTTTCTCATTGCTGCCTGGCTCCTCAAGGCCTTTCTAAAACCTCTCTCCCAGGCAGTATCATATCTAGGGTAAACAGTGCCTAGGGCAAGTGTGGAAGTTTTACCCCTACCTTCTGACTCTTACTCCAACCCCTCCATGCAGGGCTTTTTTGCACCCTCTTGGCCTTGGCGCCCAGGGCGCATGTCCCACTTGCCCCACCTTAGATACGCCTCTGCTCCCAGGTCCCAGTGACTGGCAGCCAGAGCTTTCTGATACTCAAACCAAAGGAAAAGCTTGCCCCAGGTACCCCCTGGGGACCATGAGGGGCATTTTGCTGTATTTTTATACCCCTCCAGGGCATTTGCAGCTGAGGCCTTTCTTAGCAACTGGAAGTCGCATCCTTTTTCCAAAGCAGCCGCCTTCTGGGCCTAAATTAGCCCGTGAGGGGGTCCAAAGCATGCCACATATGCCCACCGTGCCCTTAGTGGGCATTTGGAGGCCAAAAGCTTCAAAATTGATCCCCGGGGGCACATTTTGCCCACCCCTGAGCTAGAAAGCCATGCCCTAATCTCATTCAGGGTTTCATTATCCTGTTTCCTTAATATCCCACAAAAGACCTCTATAGCAACCAATCCCAGTGTCTTTGGGGTGTGGGGGTCCCTTGCCTTCCTCGTCTCCCCCACACTGTAGGGGAGAAAAAGGGGTGTTGCTCAACATACAAGCCATAAGCGTCAGCCTCTCTCTACCCAAACCACCACGGATGGGGGCAGCGAGATAACAACCCAGCAGGTAGAGCTTTTTATCTTTGGCTTCACAGTGCCAGGGGATACCTCCTGTGGGTGGAAGAAAACGATTCGGCCTCCCAGCTCCGCCTGCGTCTCACCGTATTCTCTTCGCCACCATCCAGCCAGCAAGGAAGACACCCAGGCAGCCCAAGAGCACCCCGAAAATGATGGCCACAATCTCACCTGCGAGGGGAGAGAAGAGCGGAAGGGACCCGTGTTCACGCGCAAGAAACGTGTAACAATTACAGGAGCAGTGAGTGGAAGTTTAGAAAAGAGTGAATGTGTACTCCCCAGACGTATGACAGATAGAAACCAGGACGCACGTGGCCACGCAACATTGGAGTGGGGCCAAGAAGGCAAAAGTTATTAGTAAGAAGAACATCCCAGCCAGAAGAAGCTGCAGCAATTTGCTTTTGTGTGAGGCTCCTGGGAAAGAGAAAACTTTGCCCCTTTTTCTCCTCTCCCTTCTTACTTGAGTTAACGAAGTGCAGACGACTCAGTTTGTAGCAACTGAAGTAGGCAAAGGAGGAAAACGGGAGCAGGAAAGTAAAACCAAGACATTTTTAAAAGCAGCTCCAAAAGTGGGATGTCAGAAGATGAATCAGGACTGTCCCCACCAAATTTGGACAATTGGGGGGTACATGGATGGATATATAGCTTCCTCACAGAACTAGTGGTGTACACAGGCTGGTCTGCAGGAGAGAAACCTCTTTAATAAAAATCCAACCGCCCAGTTATTTACTGAGAAGCATGCATTCTTAAATTTTAACTAGGCCATCTTGCATCTACTTTTTAAAAAATGGAATTTTCTGAATCCATGTAGTTGAAATTCTGAATAGGAGACTCGAACCCAATGCTCGCCTTCGCCCTCAGTCCGGCTGCCTCCCAGTATTGGAACAGATGAGCAGTGACGCTGTTGCCGCCCTGGGGGAAATTCCCCTCATTATACTGCAGCCCCCATAATCCCCTACAAGCCTGGCCGCTGGAATTTTCCCAAGCTGTGGGACACCGTCCTTCCCCCTCCCACCAAAGAAGAACAGAGAAGCCAGCCTACCTGCCGAATATCCAGAAGGTGCTGGAAGGCAAAAGAGAGATAAAGAGATTTAATCTTTAAACTGTTTAGACAATGTTAAGATTCACTGAATATGAAAAGGGACGACTCCTCCATCACCAAAATCATCAAAGTTTTGTAGGAAGGACAGTCCCTAGGAAGGAATTCTGTATCCCTTTTCTTTCAGAATTCTCTGCTGTGATTTCTTTAATGGATGCCTCACAATTAATTCATCATCTAAAACCTGTGATTCGTTAATAATTATTTATTCCACCAGGTGGCACTAATGGCTAAGCAATTAAAACTTCTGGGTCATGAACAAGGTTTTGCTACAATGCAACACAATCCTAGGCATGATTATTTGGATGAAAAAATCCCACCGAGTTCAATGGGACCCACTTCCAGGTAAGGACAGGCAAAGTGGCTGCCCTAGAGTGCATATGGGGCTTTCCACCTTTCCCTTTTCCATGGAAGCAAGGCAGAGCAGGGGGGAAATTTCTTTGGAGTTGAACTCCAAAGAAAGGAAGTTTCTCACACCTTGGAACACATCCGACTGATTTGGACTTCCTTATGAGTGGCAACGGCTGAGTATACAAAGCCACTGACAAAACAATCATCACCGAGCCCTTGTTTTCTTCCTCACCCTTTGTCTAGCTGCAGGTTCCTTAGCAGCATCAGCATTGAGAGGAAGGTGAAGGAAAGCTGAAAAAACACAGGCCCAGCACTGTGTCTGCAGTAAACAATGCAACAAAAGCTTGCAGAGGGGAGAGTCTGGAGGAAGGGACTAAAATGTACTTATTGTTATGGCTGTAAGGAAAAACAGCACGTGAGCGCTTTACTTCTGCAGTGTGGGGCACTCCCGTTACAGGAAGGGAGAGAAGGAAGTTGTTCTTCAAAGCCTGCAGCCTTACGCTGTGGAACTCACTGCCACAAAATGCAGTGGTGCCCATTGACCAGGTCAACTTTAAAAGGAGCCTGGACAAATTCAGAGAGGGAGCTGATCAAGGGCTGGGTATACCTCAAATGTAGGGGCACTGAAGACAGAAAAAGGATTTTCACCTGCCTAGAGAAGGACACCATGGGAAGTGACAGTCTAAGCTCTCTAGGAAGGACTTCCAAAGCCTGGGGGCAGCCGCTGAGAAGGCCTCCAGATATACCTGGGATGCTGGTGAGAGAGAAAGAGCAGCCTTCCCAGCAGATCTCAAGATAACAGGCAAGCTTTTATTGGGCACAAGGTTGCTTTGAATATTCCTGGGGCTCTTTGAATTTGAAGGGATGCCATGTAGAGGAGGGAGAGGGCTTGTTTTCTGCTGCTCCAGAGACCAGGACAAGGAGCAATGGATTCAAGCTGCAGGAAAGGAGAGTCCACCTGAACCTCAGGAAGAACTTCCTGACAGTCAGGGCTGTCCTCAGTGGAATCTGCTGCCTCCGTGTAGTGTGGTGGGGTCTCCTTCTCCTTTGGAGGTTTTTGAGCAGAGGCTGGATGGCCATCTGTCCAAGGGAGTGCTTTGAGGGTGTTCCTGCATGGCAGAATGGGGTTGGACTGGACGGCCCCCGGGGTCTCTTCCAACTCTACGTTTCTATGATTCTCTGATAACCCACACCCAGAGGACATGCTCTTTTCTCCACAGTGTCCCCATGTGCACTCACCCATACGGAAAGATGAGTAAACCACCCGTTGGTTCAAGTTTTGAGGGGCTCGGAAGTTGTCCACCAGAAGCACCTCCGGCGTCTTCCCTTCTTCTGTAGTGTACAGGGATTTCTGCAGTTTCTCCAGCTAGAAGAGAGATGGGGGTCCGTCAAGGGACCCCTAGAAAGCTCAGTCAATGGTTTTCCCATTTCTGGAACCATTGCAAGGAGAAAAATCTCTCCATTCCCACCATTTGGTTTTCCATCACAAGACTGAGATGCCAGAGGCCCTCCAGATTGCTGCTCGACTATGGGTCCCTTTATCTCCAATCTTGCCGGCTGGGGCTGATGGGAGATGGAAGAGTTGGTCACTCTCAGGAGGCCCACCGTTCCTCTATAGTCCAAAGGAGCAGCTTCTCTCAAGCTCTGTCCCTTTTTATGAGTGATTTATTTGGAGGCCAAAGTACCCTAAAGGCCTCAGATCCTGTCTGATCTTGGAAGCTGATCTCAGTCAGCCTTGGTTAGTATTTGGATGGGAGACCGCCAGCCAATACCAGCTGCTGTGGGTTCTATTGCAGAGGAAGGAAGTGGCAAAACCACCCCTTGAGTATTCCTATGGAATTTGTGGAGTCGCTAGGAGTGGAATCCTGGGAAGCCCTTACAATTCTCAACAACACAAACTACAAATCCAAGGATTTCTAAGTCCCTCTGAACAGAAACTACAGAACCAAGGATTCCATAGGAAGGTGCCATGCCAGTTAAAATGGATTTGGCCTGCAAGTTTCCGGACTGAGTCAGCTCCTCAGAGGGCACTCATTAATTAAAAACACGTCAAAATTAAAAATCGAGGAAAAATTAATTAATTAAAACTCCTTTGTATAAAATGCCATTGGAAGCATGCACGAGAAATGATACCGTCTTCCAGGGGGCAGCGTAAGAAGCCAAAGCTCTGAAACCGAAAGGCGGCTACCTGGCCAACGGAGATGCGGGCCGGCTGGTGGAAGACGGTCCACAGGACGGTCTGGTAGCAGGGCGGGGTGGTCAGCGAGCCGTTGTAGCGGAAATAGTGGCCCAAGTGCGTGGGGAGGAGCTCACGCACATCGAAGGGTTGGATCTGTATTTCCTGTTCTGGCAAGGTCAGGAGGTGGGGCGGTGGGAAAGAGATTGAGAGGAAAAAGAAAGCGAGAGAATGAAACACCCATATAGAAAAGGGGGGGTGGGCGGTGGAGGAATCTTCCATTTTTTTGCACTACAAGCCCCAGAATCCCCCAGCCAGCGTAGTTACTTTTGGGAACTATGCTGACTGGAAAGAATGTTCAAAGCTGATTGGGAAAAATATTTGAAGCTGAGAGAGTGTGACTTGCCTACATTAATCCCATGGGGATTCGAACCCTGGTCTCCCAGTGTCCTAGTTCAAAACACTGCACCACTTTGGTTCCCAAAGGGGAGCATGCCCTGTGCAAATTTGGCTCCTTTTCATGATTCCTCTCTTGCCTCTCCCCCCCCCAAAAAACAGTTCTTTGTCTTTTGGACCCCTTTCCACACATGCAAATGGCCCACCCGGAGGGAAGCCGATGAGAGGGCGCACTTTACCTGCATACTTGACCCCATCCAGGTGGTTCAAGATGTGATCGTAGGCCGGATTCTCAGCATCCCCAGCCTGTCAGGCAGAATGAAGAAGATTCAGGTGGGACAGCTGCAGAGCATGAATATTTATTTCTAAAAGTAATGCATTACAGCAGCACTAGGAACATTTACTCTCTCCTTCCCGCAACTCCCAGAATAGCATAGCCAGCATGGCTGAAGAGGAATTGGCAGCACCATTGAGGTTTGCTGAGACACAGCAAGCGAAATAAGATGGGAGTTATTCAGCCTTCTCAACTCTTGAGCTGTCCCTCCCAACAGAAAAAGAAAGGTTGGGCATTCTTCAAATGCAATGTGTCAGAGTCTGTACGCTCTGATTTATCTCTCCATTGAAACCATTCCACCTAATTAGCCTCTCAACCAGATATAGCGTCACTTCAAATGCCTTTAATGTAATTAGTCGGCACTGGAATGCATTGAAGTTCCCATTGAGGTTGCTTCTTTCCTTGCCAGCAGGTGGCACTGTGGCTTCAAGGAACTTGGCTGGAAGGAATGCTATGGCTAGAATAGAATCATAGAATCATAGAAATGTAGAGTTGGAAGAGACCCCAGGGGCCATCCAGTCCAACCCCCTGCCATGCAGGAACACCCTCAAAGCACTCCCGACAGATGGCCATCCAGCCTCCGCTTAAAAAACCTCCAAGGAAGGAGACTCCACCACACTCCATGGAGGCAGCAGATTATTCCACTGCTGGACAGCTTTGACCGTCAGGAAGTTCTTCCTGAGGTTCAGGTGGAATCTCCTTTCCCGCAGCTTGAATCCATTGCTCCTTGTCCTGGTCTCTGGAGCAGCAGAAAACAAGTCCCCTCCTTCCTCTACGTGGCATCCCTTCAAGTATTTAAACATGGCTATCATGTCCCCTCTTAACCTTCCCTTCTGCAGACTAAACATCCCCCGCTCTCTAAGTCTATCCTCATAGGGCTTCATGGCTTCCAGGCCTCCCACCATTTTGGTCGCCCTCCTCTGGACTTGCTCCAGCTTGTCAATATCCTTCTTGAATTGGGGTGCCCAGAACTGGACACAGGATTCAAGATGGGGTCTAACCAAAGCAGAGTAGAGCGGTACCAGTACCTCCCTCGATCTAGACACCAGACTCCTATTGATGCAGCCGAGAATTGCATTGGCTTTCTTGGCTGCCGCATCACACTGCTGACTCATGTTCAGCTTGTGATCTATGAAGACTCCTAGATCCCTTTCACACGTACTGCTATCCAGCCAGCCTTTTCACCCGATAGCCCCAGAAGGCATTGTATTTCATCTCTACGTTGGTTCTGCGAGGTCTTCTGTGCAACAGATGAGCAAATGAATGCCACCCTTTCTTTTTTCCTTTTTACTAGAACTCCAAGAAGCACCACCCAGTGCAAAAGGCCAGTTGCTGAAATCAAAGCACTCTGGGCCCAGGGCTGTGTTTTGTGCACCGAAACTGAACCCAATCCATAATCTACGCACCAGACAGGGCAGGAGCGTGCAACCCCACCGCAACGGAAAAGAAATGCCACGGTGGAGGGTATGATGCAGTTATTGCAGCTTTGCTTCAGCCGGCACAAACTCACCTCTAGAAAAACGCCCAAAACTGCCAGTCCGTCGGGTTGGTGCATTGCCACGCTGACATTGGGATATTTTTCCGAATTGAAATGAACCACGTGAAGCTGAGAAAGAGAGAAAGAGAGGATTAGACGGGCCAACGGTAGCTTGGAGATTATTGGGAAAGAAAGGGGAAATATCTTGGCACCTCTCCTGGCATGCGTTATGTAAGCTTTTGCTGGAATACCGTGTACAGTTCTCGTTTCATAAAGGCTGTTATGGGAGAGGAGAAATAGAAAAGGGCAACCGGACGGATATCCTTTGGTTGGAAGGACCTTATGAGGAAAAGGTTGGGAGGTCCCGGACATTTCTAGGCTGGAAAGGGGACACCCCAGGGAGACCCTGTGGAGGTTGCGTTGGGGAGCTGTTTCTGGGGGAACACAAGATAGGGAGCATTTATTTATTTCAACAAAGTTTGTGGAGAATTCCACAACCAGATCAGGGATGGGAAAAGGGCAGTCCCGTGCGCCACATTTGGGGCCTTTTTGTGCTCCCCAAACCTCCACAGAGGTCAATGTGCCTCCAAATATCCTCTATAGGGGGCATTTTGCCACATTTTGGGGGGAGAGGCAGGCCATTTTAGGTCCAACAGTGGTCTTATTTGGAAGAGGAAATAAATGGGTAGCTAGATATTGTTCCCCTTCCTTTTCTTTTTGGGAGATTGGAGGTCCACACAGCTCCTCAAGCGACCTCCAAAAGTGACTTTGGCCATTTCCACACTGCACGGTTATAGTGCTCTTATTCCACTTTCACCATTCTGGGGAATTCTGAGCTTTACAGTTTCCTGGGGCCAAAGAGAAGTCTAAGTGCCGCTCCCTAAACTGCAAACCCTAGGATTATTCCAAAGGATGTTGAAAGTGGAATAATAGCACTATAACAGTGTAGTGCAGAAATGGCCTTTTTTTTTTTTTCCAAAAAGTAATTGGCGATAGTAACGGTGCAAAGCCTAGGAAAGTAATTTCTAGCAGTTAGGACTGCAAAAGAAAAAAAAATGTACTGCTTGTTTCTCTTTGTTGCAAAAAAATTGAAGCAAAATTGCCACTCAAAACATCTCTCTAAATGGATTAACATGGTCTTTAAAAGCAAATCCAAATGTAACCAGGAAAAGATACTTATTACTTCCCCCACGACTTGTTCCCATGCATCGTGGTACTTCTGCAATTTTGTATTTTTACAGTCTCGTTTTGGAGTCTTGTTGTTTATTTACTTCTTTAAACCGTACATTGCAAAGGGTGGGCATGATTCGTAACGTATTCCTTCCAGGTTTTTTGCTCAACCTTGGGCATTAAGACGTCTCAGACCCTGTGACTCGCAGTGGCATTTCTCACGGGCCTTAAGCCGGTTATGAGTCTGGTGCTGACGGGTCATTTCAGGTTTTCTTCAGCTTATTATGGGGGAGCAAAGGGGGAAAAAAAACAGGGTGGGTTTTTCCTCCTCCCCGTCTTCCCTGACTCTTAATTCTCCTTGTCCCAGGTTGCCTTTGCGTTAATCCTTCCACAGCCCTTTGGAAACCTGCGGAGACCTAATCCTGCCAAAGTCCTCCATCCTTCTGGAACAATTACGCAAATTAGCAAGGGCCTTGCTGCACGGCCGTCAGACTTTGGATCCCGTGGATGCCAGCGCGCTGCAGCATTGCCAGATTTGCTATAATGAAATGGCTTCGTATGGAAAGCATCTATGGGTGAGTTGGGGAGGGAATGGAAATAACACAGATTTACGGTTTTGGAGAGGTGAATTTCATGCCAAGTTAAGCATTTACTTAAATGCAAGTTGTGCTGCATGGAAAGAGGCTTACTCCTTAGTAAGGGTGTTTTGGGTTGTACCCTAAATTGTCCAGCTCAGGCACACCTACTGGATCTTGGGAGCTGTCATTCAAAAGTTATTTTTTTCAAAGCAAATAGTCACTTCTGGGTACCTTGTGAGCTTCCCTCGTGTCGGCTTTTGGCCAGCCTGTGTTCCAAACAGGAAACTGTTGTGATGTGGGCCATTTGACCATAGCCTCCAACAATTAATAAATTAAAACTGGGACACATGTGGCCAAGCAGAGTGTGGTCAAGATGCCAAAGGATATTAGGAAAAACAGACAAGCTAGGAGAAGGTGTAGCCATTTGCTTTTGCCAGAGCCAACTGGGAAGGGCACAGTTCAGTCCTTTCCTCTCCTCCCTGCTAAGTTAATTGAGTGCAAATGGACTTAGTTGGAAGCAACAGAAGTAGGTAGAAGACAAAAAGGGGAAAGTGGAAGGAGGAGAGAGAAACCGGGACATTTCAAAAGTAGCTGAGAAAATGGGATGGCAGAGGGTTAATCATCCCTGCCAAATCAAGACAGCTGAAGGGAGTGTTTGACTGATCCATCTGGGTGGCCTCATGCATGAACATTGGTGCCTGGTGATCCCAAAGCATCTCACTCACCTCCGCTGCAAAGGCGTGGCTGTCAACCTGGTGCTCTGACCCTCCAGCATGTCCCTTCTTGCCCCAGTGCAAGTGCATCTGAACGCCCGAGTAGATATGGGGAAGGCCATGCAAGTGCATGGTCTCCGGCAAAGATAGCCGCACTGTGAGAGAAAGAGGCCAGAGACATCGTTATTCTCTGACAAGGAGGTTGCTTGCTGATGCTGCTAAAAGAACTTCCAGCTAACTAGAGGATGAGGAAGGAAAAGGAGCTGGGCAGACTTAAAAAGCCTTTGTAAAAAGGAGCATCACTGTCAGGGGTTTTGTTCACTGACCTATGCCTGTATTGCTGAGCCAGCATATGCAGCATCGTAGCATGTTCTCAGCCTTATTCTTCAGGCTTTTGTTTGAAGCAAGCTGCTAATCCTCAGGGTTGCAAAGATGGGCCTTGAAATGTCAGGATATGAGCCAGCCCCATGTCAGAGGATTGGGATGTTGGGGATGGGGGTTGGATCTGGGAGGCAGCCCCACGTGTGCCATGTTTATTCCCAATTATATGCTGCCTTTTAGTTCGGGGGTGGCTGGTTGCTCCCAGGTCAGGGGGGCAGTAAAGCCATTCCAGGATTTTGCTCAGGCCTTAAAGAAACTTTCCCTGGTGCTGTGCCTGTTCCCATCATAAAATACAGCAATTTGGATGACTTTTATAAAGCTCAGGCTAAAACCTGGATTCCCTGACCCAATGACATGGAAATCAACTGTCATCACTATTTTTGTCTTTCTTTCTTCTTTCTTTCTTTCTTTCTTTCTTTCTTTCTTTCTTTCTTTCTTTCTTTCTTTCTTTCATTCATTGAGAAACAATGGCTCTTCGGATGTTGATGGACTCTCCAATTCCCACCAGCCCCAGAGCCAAGGGTTGGGGGTGATGGGACCTGTAATCCAACCAGAGTGCAGGTTTCCCTCCTCTGCAAGAACATTGATATTCTCAGAGAAGCTGAGGGGATAGCAAAAAGCAAAGCTGAGATTACTGCTCTCAGAATCTCCCCTGGCCTTCATGGCCATGGGGGATTGTGGGATATGTGGTCCCCAAAAAGCAGCTTTCCAGAGTGTGGGCAAACAACAGACTCAAGATGGCTCTTGCCAATGTAAGTGACTACACCTCACCCGTGTGCCCATTATTTCGCATGGTGAAGTCACTCCCAGGGGTCCGGTATCCCTCTGTCTCGATCGGCGGAAGGTTGGGGTCGTATTGGACTGAATCGGTTTGGATATCAATGGGCGACTGGGACTGAAACCCACAGTCCGGATATGTGTCCAGCCAGTGCTCCTGGCCGTGGGGACCTGGGAGGAGAGAGAAGCAGCGTCGGCATTAGAACCCAGAACCCTGACTTGGAGGAACCAGGAGCCAGTAAATGCACACCAACGGATGGTGCTCTTGTGTATCCTGAAACCTTTTCAACTATTTATTTATTCGTTTTTACATAAACAATATTAATTCACAAACAAATCTACATTCAGAAGAAAAGAAAAAAAAAGCAAAAAGAAAAAAGGAAAACTAACCCTAACGAAAACATTAAACTCTAACACACTGAAAGATAAAAGGCTGCTGACCTTCCCCAAACAAAACTACAGTGAAAGATAGAAAAAAAGAAAATATGTACTATTTTACCATTACAGATCCAACTAAGTAATAGTAATAGTAATAACTATACCTAGAGGTTATTGCACCGTTAGATTTCTTATTGCTCAAAAAGTCCATAAATGGTTTCTAATCCTTCAAAAAAATCTTCAGTTGGCTTATCTTTTAGCATATCATGAAATCTTGGCCAGCCGGCCCCTCCCTAAACTGCAAACCCCAGGATTCCATAGGATGTTGAAAGTGGAATAATAGCGCTATAACAAGCTAGTGCAGAAACAGTCCTTGTCACAGTCTCTCATTGTTTTCTGGGATGCTGCAAATTTTGGCTCTGAGCCTCATCTCGTCTCCTGTATCAGAGCCAAGCATCTAAACCATGGGGGGAAAAGATGGAAGAATAAAATGAATTCTTATTTCTCTGGGGACAAAAATTGTCGGTCACCATAAAGATTTTTTTAGAACTGTGAAGTATGAGGTCCCTTCTTGAAAAATCTTTGTGGACATTTGAATTTGGGCTCCTAAGCCGAACTGGATAATACAAAGTATTATTTTTCACCCTTTAGGCTTTGCAAGGAAAGTCTGGTGAGAGGGCAAGTCAGGCTTATTATTTCTTCCTTTGGAAAGAGTTTTGGCTCTGAAAATGGCATCTGATGTGAGGAAGAAGGACAGCCACACCGTGCGAGGGCCGAAGAGGACGCTTTTTTGCCCCTGAATGGCAATTGCTTTGGCGAGCTTCTCGGTTGGCTGCAAAGCTATTTTTACTTGTTCTTCCAGGCGGGGTAGCAAAGATAAAGCGGTTTGCTTTGCAGGCTCGCTCCGCCATTGTTATTCTAGTGGTCAAAGAGCTTAAAGTTCCTGCGCACATTTTTCTTTTGAACAAAAAAGTGGGGAGGGAGACCAGAAATAAAATGTCCAACAGGGATGTAAATCCTCAGAGATTTCGGACTTGCATGCAAAGGTGAATAATTACCGTCATTCTCCCTGCTGTAAGAGAAAATAAATACTTTTGGGCAAGACTCTCCCTGTATTCGAGCATCCCAGAGTGTTATGGAATTGTTAGTTGTACAGAAAAATATGTGGATTTTTATTCACCAAAAAAATCCTGCAAAACAAACCCCCAATAATTCCTACAGAACACCGTTTCCTGCACAGGAAAGCCAATTTCTGCATAGAAAATGTGTTTTTGCGCAAAAATCCACCTGTTTCTCTCTGTGGGAAAAATCCAGAAGACTGCAGGATGTTTGAATCCTGGGAGAAAACGCTGCAAAAATGTTGCTGCTCTGTTTCCTGACAGCTGAGAAACTCCTTTTTCAACTGGGAAAGGAATAGAAGATAATATTCTTTCAATGGCAACAATTGCAAAACAGATTGGGCACATAGATGGATAGCTACGCGGCACACCTTCCAATATTTTGCAGATGAAAACAGGGACATGTTTGCCAAGAAACATGCAAAGTGTGGTCAAGTGGGCAAAAGTTATTAGCAAGGAAGAGCACACAAGCTGGGAGAGGCCGCAGCAGTTTGTTGGGAAAGCCGACCTTCCACCACCTCTTCTCCTCTCCCCTCTGTTGAGTTAATTGAGTGGAAACCACTATTTCTTTTTATTCTGTACGAATTGTAAGTGACTTTTCCAAGAAGTCTTGACCGAGCCATCTCACTCGCCAGAAAAGATTCCCCGTTGTGCAAGAGGCATGCCAGTTATACAAAAAATACATATATAGAAGTGATTGTATCTTCAGTATCTCACTTTTAAGGAACTCCCGTCCATCATGAACTCCCTTCTCTTTTAGCATCCCTGACCACGAGGTCGCTCCCAGTATTTCCCTAAGTTTACCGAAACCAGCTTTCTTAAAGTCTACAACGTGCATCGGGCCATGCTTGGCTTCCCCTTTCCGCTGTATAACAAACTCCAGGAGAACATGGTCAGTCTCACCTAGGGACTCGATGGCCCTTGAGGTCTTTTCCAACTCTGTGATAATCTCAGAAGTTTTCCAAATTTCCCTATACTGGTTTGCCCTCTCCAAGGCCCACCCAGAGGCTGAAAACTAACTTTTAAGAAGAATGAATTATACACACACACAGGGCATGTGTGAGATCAAAACATAACTGAGTAGTGGCAGGAGGCTGCCGTGGGACTGCTAATTTTGCAAGCTGTGGCTTTTCCCACACAGAGGTGGGACCTGGCAGGAATGAGTCAGACCTGGGGCTCAGATCTCATTAACATTGACGCCATCTTGTTTAATTGCTGCCAGGACACAAGTGGCCAAGCAATGTCGGCATGTGATCAAGATCGGAAAAGATATGAATGAAGAAGAACTAAAAAGCTAGGAGAGGCTGCAGCAGTTTGCTATTGCCTGAGCCTCCTGGGAAGAGCAAGACTCTGCCCATTCTTCTCCTCTCCTCTCCTCTCCTCTCCATCCTTAATTAATACTCAGTTTTTGCCCTCTGAACTCAGTTTGCAGCTATTGAAGCTAATCTGGGGAGAAGAGGAGAATTGGGACCAGGAGAGAGAAACTGGGACACTTTAAAAGCCACTGAACACGGGGGCAGCAAACATCCCTGCCAAATATTAGGCAGTTGAAAGGCACAAGTGTGCGGTATGTCATGCACTTAAATGCAATCTGCATCACGATTCTTCCAAATTTTGCTCCCATTTTAAAATACGCAGGGGACGGTGACCCTCCTCCCAACAATGCCAAGACCTGCCCGGGGGCCTTCGGGGCCTTCCTGCCGACGCCGTGGCTAAGCCCTTCTTAGTCTCCCAGTAATGCCTTTGTTTCTTTTTTTCCTGTGGGACGGTAGCTCTGGGAACACTCAGGGGACGGATTACTGTCCCCCTCTTACAAAACAATCAGCCACGCTTGACTGAGCGCTGTGGCACTAAAATTCTTTGGAACGACAACAGGGGATTCTTTTTTTTCTAATTGGAACAGGGCTCTGGCACGGAGGGTGTTAGCTGGGAAAACAGGCAGATGAAGCTCGAGGAAACACACTTAGAATTACAAAAGGTGCTTTGGGGACACAGACTGAGTGAGGCCTCTGTGGGTGTAGCATGGGGACTGTGAAGAAATCGGGCGGACAGAAGCGGGAAACCCAAAATACAGGAAAAGCAATGTAAAATCCACTGACTTTGTAAGAAGAGAGATCTTTGGAGGGAAAAAAAACCCCTGCAATCCCCGCACGTCTAGAGGTGGCATTTTCTGCTTCTGGAACTAGGTTTGCCAGATCTTAGGATATGTCCCTGAGTCTCCAGGTTTCATGGGTCATCTCCAGGTGGGAGATAAGGGAGAGAAGTTCTACCCTTTTTTTGGTGGGGGGCTCAGTTTCAGCCAAGAGGAAAGAACTGGGTGCAAATAAATCTCTGGCCATTTCTGCCCTACACTGTTATAGGGCTATTATTCCCCTTTCAGCCTCCTATGGAATCCTGGGGTTTGCAGTTTAGGGAGGGGCCTTTAGGATTCTCAGCCAAGGAGCTCTATGGCCTCAGGAAACCACAAACCCCAGAATTCCACAGGAGGTTGAAAGCAGAATTGTAGCACTAAAACAGGGTAGTGCGGAAATGGTCTCCATCTCACCTAGGATCCTATTTGGCTTAATTTGTTGCTGCAGCTTGCAAAGACTCTCCAAGAGTCATAAGAGTTGTAGTATCCTAGAGCTGGAAGTGGCCATGGGCCGTGCAGTCCAGCCCCCCCGACTCAGTGCAGGATCTCTGGCTAAAGCATCCCCAGAGAGTAGCTGTGCAGCTTCCTTTGGGAAACATCCAGAGAAGGAGACCCAGTTATTTCGGTGATATTTGCTACAGAAGGCAGCAGGTTGTTCCCTTTTTCCTCTCTCTTTTCTGCAGAGCCTTTTTCTGGCCGGTTTCTCTCCTCTTGGCCTCTTTGATCTGGTTTATTTCGGTGCATTCGAGCGACCGGGAGGACGGGCGGCTGCAGCATAGTCTCCTGATGTTTGGGTTTTGCTGCAGGAGATCTCCCTTTGCTTTGCTTACCTCAAACTCCTCAAGTAAGTCAACAGGGCTTTTCAGATCTCAGAACCTTCCCGGGCACCAGGGGAGAAGACACAGGAGAGATCTATGTACATTTTGCGTTCTCCTTCCCGCCTTTGTTTGTGGTGCCAGGGCTCACCCTCCACTTTGCTTGGCATCCGCCTTCTGGCTAGAAGCAAGGAGGCGAGATTAAATGTCTCTTACCCTGTCTCCCTAAACCAGCGAGAAAAAAGAATCCCCTTATTTCAGCTCGATTTGGGAACAGCCCTTTTAGCTTAGATTTCCATCTTAATTTCTAAACATATATATATATTCCCCTCTCTCGATATGTGTGCGCAAGATAAGCTGTGAGCACCTGTGGTTGGCACTTAATGCATAACATTAAACCACTTCTGGTTTTGCCATATGAGCATTTTAAAACCAGTTTGTTAAACAGAGCTGCCAGGAATTGTCACTTTCCGGGAAGATTTCAGGAGAAACAACTAACTCATCCTTTTCCACCTTTCTTTTCTTCTTCTTTTCTATTTTGCTAGGAAAGGGGCAGTCTGGCAATTTAGGAGAGTTTGAGGGCGTGCAAAAAAGTTGGGATTGCTCCCAGGGTTGCTCTTTGCCCACTCCTGTATTAAGATGCCTGGTTGCCACTGTCTAGGGTCAGTGATTTTCCTTTTCTTTGAAAACAGATATTTCTTGAAGAT
This sequence comes from Ctenosaura bakeri, assembly GCA_948474755.1. Lineage (NCBI taxonomy): Eukaryota > Metazoa > Chordata > Lepidosauria > Squamata > Iguanidae > Ctenosaura > Ctenosaura bakeri. The sequence continues at coordinate 272,876 of CAOLHI010002406.1, read as the reverse complement.
ATGCAACAAGCAGCCGGAGCCTGGAAACTTCGGCGTATCCTCTCTTCTGGGAGCGTGCGGACGATCAGGCAAGCCACAGATCCTTTGTTTCAAGAAGGGCCCCCACAAAAGAGCCATCCGTGTGGCCACCCGGCCTTTCCTCGGTGCTCATTCAACGGGTTTGGCTCCGGGATCTGGCAGGGCCTGGCGCTGTTATGGTCAGAAACACGCAGCCGATGGTGAGAGGGAAGGGCAACTCGGGTCGTGTCCTCCCACCCCCTAATGAGTGGGGAGAGAGGAAAGTAGAAGCTTCTGGGGCTTGACCAGAAATGCACAAAGATCCCTTGACTGATCCAAAATCCCATTAATTTCTGCAAATGCGCACGGCCTGTTGATTAGCCCCCAATTAACCCTTCCAAGATGTGGTGGCGGCGCTGTAGCGCTCATGCTCACAGGCTCTCCTTATTTATTGGTATGGTTACTATTACCATTCTATTTGTTTATATACATCCTGCCTTTTTCCCAATAAAGGTTGCAAGGCAGCTTGCAAGTGTTAAAACACGTACACCCAAAAATATTTACATCGTGCAAAAGTCTCTGAAAATGTAATTAAAAGTATTAATACAATTAAAAGCAAGACCATTCAAAAGGAGAAAGATAAATATAAATATAAACACCACAGCGCATGGAAGGACCTTTCCCCACAACCAAGGAACCCGTGAAAGCCAAAACAGAAAGGACTTCCCTTGCCCACAGAAGGAAAGCAAAGAAAGCACCAGGCTAAGTGTCTAGGAAGGTAGTTCCCGAGTCTGGGGGCAGCCACCAAAAAGGCCTGTCTCCTGTGCCCCCCCACACACATGTGAGGTACCTGGGAGGGCAGAGGGAGAGAGAAAAGGGCCTCCCCAGAAATCTCAAGACATGGGCAGGCTCATACAGGGAGGGATGGTCATTCAGATAACACGTGTCTTCTTAGCATTGCGTCTCTCTCCCTGGGATCCTCCTGACAGAGCAAATATGCCTGGAAGTTGCAATGTTTTTTAATGTAGGTGGGGGGAAAACCAGATGAACTAAATGGGAAGGGAGATTCTGCCCCCTTCCCTTGTCCCTGCTGAGTTAATGGAGTGCAAACTGCCCTTGCACTTTCGAATTCAGTTTGCAGCAATTGAAGTAAGCTGAGGACAAAATGGGGAAGGGGGAAGGAGGAGACAGAAACTGGGACATTCGAAAAGCAGCTGGAAAAGTGGGGTGGCAGAGGTTTAACTGAGAACGTACCTACCAAATAGGGACCCTGGAGGATATGGCACGGCCCATTCCCTCACTGACATTGCAGGGGGGCTTGAAGTCGAATTTTGATAGGAAGCAGTGTCAATACCGCTGGCCAGCAGTGCAGCTGGCTTAATACAGGATGAAAAGAACGTATTAGAAGTCTGGGAGGGCAAACAACCAGAGAACCCCAAAAAGATGGAGGCAGGGAACAGGGGCAGGGGGAGGGCATTTCTTTTAATATGTTGTTAAAATATGTTTCAAGTGTTTTTAACTGTTGTTATTCATGTTTTTCCAGTAGTACTGATGTTTAATTCTTTTTTAAAACTTTTGTAAATTGTTTTAGCTTGATGTTTTAAATTATGGTCAGCTGCCTAGAATCCCATGTTGGAAGGAAGGCAGGATATTGATTCAAAAAATAAATAATAATAATAAATATATTTTTTCTTCTTCTTACCTTCATATGTCCAGTGTGGATCTGCAAAGGAAGAGGAGAAGAGAAGAGACTGAGTGAGTCAGCCTGCAGGCAAGTCACTAAGTTTTTGGAATTTATTTTATTTTTATTTTAATAAATAAAGTTTGCTGAACTTAGAGTCCAAAAAGACCTGGACAGATATGTTCAGAGGGGGCTTGCCACCCTTGCTTCCCTCTGAGGTTGAGAGAGTGTGACTTTCCCAAGGTCACCCAGTGGGTTTCCCATGGCCAGGCAGGGAATTTGAACCCTGGTCTTGCATCCTAGGTCAGCAGTCAGACCATTACCCCACACTCTCCAGGAGGGCAACCCTTCCTGGGTTTCTCTTGACAAGATTTTTTCTTTGGGGAGGGGGGTGCCATCCGGTTCCCTTGAGGCAGAGAAGTCTCCCAGTTCCTAATCGCTGGTTCTCCGGCTCCGATTACACCTCCAAAATATCTCCTGTGTAATTCCCCCCCCCTTTTTTTTGTTCCTGTAGCTATCTTTGACAGGGCTCTTTTAACTTTATTTTTTACAAATCTCAACTTGAAACTTAACTCTTACATTCAAAGGGGGAAATCTGAGCCATAGTTGATAGAGAGGGTAAGTGGATCCGAATTTGTTCCACTCTGAAAAGGGCAACTAGTCCCACGGCACCGAGACGTGATCTTTAGCCGCTCTTTTCCTCCTCCCGCTGTTGCTAAATATATTTCGGTGAGGTGAACAACAGACTTAGCCATGGAGAGGTGTCCCCCCCTCCTTTTGCTCCTACAGTTTGGAAAAGATTTGGGGACACAGAGAGGAAGAAGACACCCTGAGACATCCAGATGTCCCTTCTCCTAAACTCTTGCTTTCCTAACATTGGGCAAATCTTCCCACAGTCTAAAAGTTTGCATGTTTGTTTTTAACTATACATTTAGAGCCTGCCTTTTTCCTCAGCATGAACACGGCTCTCCTTCCCATCACTCCGTCGATGTTACAACCCTGCAAGGTAAGCCTGAGGCTGAGACAGAGTGACCCAAGTGAGTGTTATGGCTCAATTTGCCCTCTGCCAGGGAGGCGTCCATCTTTCCTGGCCAAAAAATGGACACTTGTGCAACTTTAAGGCTGCCAAATTTAAAATTGCCATTGCATGGGCACAGAGTTAAGCTCTGCTAAATTTCTTTGGACAAAAGGATAAGCGATATTCAGAAGAATTCCTTCTTTGGAAGGAAATCCCCACTGGCTGGGAGATTCTGGGAGTTTTAGTCCAACTAGGAGAATTCTCCCAAGCATATAAACCAAATAGGCTGAGCAAGCATATAAACCAGATTTGTTGTGCTGGAAGATTGTGTGCCATCCTCCAGAAGCCACAGGGTCAGATGCATGATTCTGGCATAATGTGTACAACTGTTGCACTAAAACTTATGGAAAAGTTTGATTCTATTTGCCTAGGGCTCAATCAAGACAAAGGTTTTCTCTTTCCACTACAAACATTAATTAACAGAGTAATTGCATTTATCCCCAATGTCTGCTGCTGTGAATGGTCATTGCAGTTACCGTGCATAAATTTAAGCTGCACGCAGAATTGCAGGGAGCATTTGTGCAGCATTGAATTCATTTCCATGTGACCTTACTGTTGGCATTCCCTAACCTCACTGACTTGCGTGTGTGTCTGCCTCAGTTGAGAATAGGATTTACACAACGGATGAAATGAACTCTGCTCCTTGGAAGCATTTGCCACAGTAAACATTTCAAAGCACTACCAGGTTCATTCTAGTTCTCATCCACAGAACATTCAGCAAGGAATCGTGTATGACTCAAAAGCATGCACTCCTAAAAGGGAATGCAATGTTGTTTGAAATAAATCTTCCTTTTTTATTTTCTTCTATTTTTCTTCTACTTGGAAGTGCCTGTCTCTCCCTTCCGTCCTGGGTTAAGCTAACAGTAGTCACTGGACATTTCAAACATGAAAAGTCAGTCCAAAAAGGTACATCGTGAAAACTTTCCTGTAGTTTCCACATTTGTATTGTTTCCAAATTGTCAGGTTAACGTTTCTCGCAGTTTGTCCCTTGTCTGAGAGCCTCAGAAGATGATCGAATATCTTTTACTGGAGGCTTTTTTTTTAAAAAAAGCAGAGGTTAGACGTCCAGTTGTGAGCAATTGATCTCTGGAGTTACTTCCCATCTCTACAATTGTACAATTGTTTCCAATGAGGTTGGAAACACTGATTGAGGAATTATTTCCTCTCCTGTAACCATCTCCTTGGGAGAATTTTACTCGGCCATTAAAAAATCTGGGACCCCCACTTTTCAGTTAGGCTACAGAAAAATGTATATTTTCCCAAGACTGCATCAGCTGCACTTCACTATACCACTCCCTCTACTTTTGTCTTGCAATGCAATTTTTCCTTTAATTTTACCAAAATTTCCCTGGTTGTGTGAATAGTTCCAGGAGAAAAAAGGATTCCATGTGTTGCTCCCAAAAAGAGATGTGCCAAACTGACTCCAGCCTGAGCTGTTATAATTGTTCTTTCCCTGCTTTTTGAGACTTTTGGGAATGAAACATTTGTGTGTGTTTAGGAAAAGCAAACTTTTGCCAGAAATGTCGTGTTATTTACATGACTGTATTTACATTACTTTTCAACAGAACGTCGCACGAGCCGTACCCAGATTGGGGATCTGGACATTAGAAATGTAAAAGCCGTGCCAGTTAAAGTGTTACCAAAGTGTTACACCTGTGTAGCTGTACCATAATTGTATCCCTTTGATCCCGTTTTAACTTCCATGGTGACATCCTATGGGATCCCGGGATCTATAGTTTTGTGAATTCCTGTTAAAGGAATTATGAAACCCTCAGGGAATAGGAAATCCTAGGATTCGATTCGATGTGACCACGGTTTATTGTGGTTGAGGTGTGTCTTCAGATTCTGCGTGGCTTACGATGACCCTAAGGTGATCCTGTCACAAGGTCTTCTTGACAAGACTTGTTCAGAAGGAGTTTGCCATTGTCTTTCCCACGACGGAGAGAGGACAGCTTGACCAGCATCAGTTACGGGTTTTCACAGCTGAGTGGAATTCAGACCCTGGTTCCCTAGAAGTTTACTCCAACGCTCAAATCGCTACCCTTGTAGAATGGGGTCCTCTTGGCCCAGTTTCTACAGAGAAGGCTTGCCATTGCCTTCCTCCGAGGCTGAGAGAGTGGACTAGGGGTTTCCACGGCTGAGTGGAGGGAACGGGAACCCAGGACTCCCAGAGTCCAGCACTCAAACCCAGGAAGGATGTTGGAGAAAGCTCTGACTCACAACCGGCACAGTCCCTGAGGCCCTCCTTCCATGTTCCAACTGCCGCTGCCGTGGCCCCTGAGGGGAGAGAAGAGCATCTGAGTATGGCTCCATCTTGCCTTGGATCCAGCGCATGAGGCGAGACCCTCCTTCCCTGTCCCAACTTTCGCTGCTGCGGCCGAGGAGGGAGAGAAGAGCGGCCAGGAGTAGCGCCATCTTGGAACTGGTGGCCTCCTCCCTTCATGTTCCAACTGCCGGGGGCTCCGAGGGGGAGGGAGCGCAGCCGGCTTCTGCGAGACCCAACCCTCTGCCCAGCTGCCGTTCCCTTTTCCCCGGGCGTAGTGCCTTGTTCGGGTGGTAAGCCTGAAGGGCAGGGGACCGTCCTTGGGAATTTGTAAGCCACCCTGGAAGGCTTTGGGGCTGAGAGGTGGGGTATAAATAGGATGGATGGACGGATAGATGGATGGACGGATAGAGAGAGAGAGAGAGAGAGAGAGAGATGGAGAGATAGATAAATGGATGGATGGATGGATGGATGGATGGATGGACAGATGGATGGATGGAAGGATGGACGGATAGATGGACAGATGGATGGATGGACAGACGGACGGATGGATAGAAGAACGGATGGATGGACGGATAGATGGACGGACGGACAGACAGACAGATAAATGGACAGATAGATAAATGGATGGATGGACAGAGACAGTTAAACTGAATAAGTTCTTTGGCACTGACGCAGCAACCAGCGCAAGAGCTCTGCTGCTGCTCTGGATCAGGCAGGTCTGGCTAAGAAAACTTTTTCACGGATCGTCACCCTGCATCGTGTTCATGGGAAAGGGGGAGGATGGAGGAAGGTTTCCTGGGATTTAATATCCATGAACCAGCCTGGTGTAATGCTTTGAGCACTGGACTGCGACTCTGGAGGCCTGGATTCAAATCCCTGCTCAGCCATGGAAACCCACTGGGAGGCCTTGGACGAGTCACGCTCTCTCAGCCGCAGAGGAAGGCAAAGGCAATCCCCTGCTCAACGGATCTTGCCAAGAAAACCCTGTGATAGGTTTGCCTTGGAGTTGCTGTAAGTTAGGGATGACTTGAAGGCAAACAACAAGAAGCCAAGATCCATACCCGTTGCTTCCAAACACCAGAACCAAAAGCTGGCCGAGAAACACAAACCACATCGCATCGTTTGCGTCACAGGCCAAAATATCTTTAGAACAATGCAACTCTGGAGTAAATATGAACATAGAGAAGAGGAAATGTTTTCAAAACAGCCCCCTTGAGTCCCAACTTTGGGAAAAAGGTGGGGTATGGAAGAAGAGGAGGAGAGACCCTTCCAGACTTTCTGGACTGCGCTTTTTGTTGGTGTGGCTCTCCTGGGAGTTTTTGGGAATATCAATTTGTCTTTTAAATGGGCCATTATCCCCATCACCACTATGCAGAACACTGTAAATTTTCTAGCTGCTTTTGTTTTGTTTTTTAATTTTATTGACAGCCTGCGTTTGTCCCCCAGAAGTTCCTAAGGGTAGAAAATTGGCCTCTGGACCTGTTCCTTTTGCCCACTTTTGTTGTGGTTACTACTACTAGTACTATTTGGGAGTAATCCGCCCTAAATTTGGCAAAAGTTGCTTCCAAGCAAATATGGAAAGGATGGAAAAACGTCTTTTGTGCAGGGGAAAAAAACGCCACTTTGTAGCCTCTTTGGGGCAGAAGCCTAAATGCATTTTTAAAAGAGAAGCAAACAGGATGCTTTGCAAACGTCGCTCAGGACCAACAAAGTTACGATGTTGTTGCTCACTCGGCCAGCAGTTCTAGCCAGACACAAACATCCCTTTGTGAAAAAATACACTTTGTAGCCTCTTTGGGGCAGAGGCCGAAATGAATTTTTAAAAGAGAACCAAACAGCAAGGAGAGAAGAAAGCCACAGTGTTTGCAAGCTTGGCCAGCAGCTCTAGCCAAACAGAATTAATTTGGAACTGATTAGCTTTTTAAAAAGTAAAGAATAGGGCTGACTTTTTTTTTTCCTCTTTTCTCCTTTGGAAGAAGAAAAGTTCGCTGCAGCTGCCAGCAGTGGCTATAATGCCCAGGCAGAAAAGAAACAGCCAGAAGGTTGTACCCCATCTCCAAAAAAAGCCAGTTAGTTGCATCCAAATCACACTCCCCAAAAGAGTAACTCAGAGGCACCCTGCGAGGGGCAGAGGAAAAGCAAAAAGAGAGGCAAACTTACCACCGCCTGCAGCCAAAGTTTGGGGCAACACTTGCAAGACGATGAGCGCGAGGAACATCTCGGAGCTTTGCAGAAGAAGCAGGTGGTATAAGAAAGAAAGCAAGCAGGGGCTGGCAGATGGAATTTAATTTTTCCACTCCTGGACCAGAAAGGATGTCTCTGGCTCTCTCCTTGAATTTCTCTGTCCTGCCCTGGTATTCGGCAAAGAGGGTTCTCCCACTCCCAATACAAAAGAGAACTAATAAAACTAATAAATACCCCCAGCAAATGGGTCTACCCCCTGTGTGCCCCTACTTTGTCCTTGTAGAGGGGCGTCATTGGATTCCCCCAACACCAGCAGCCCATTTGCCACCCAGGGGGGAACAAAAAAATAGAAGCCGGCCGCCGTTTCCTTTTTTAAGGTGGCTCTAAGCGCCAGAAAGCGTTTGCCCAGCGCCGGAGGTCCCTGCTCCTTAAATACCTCCATCCACTTGTCTCTGAAAGTCCCAACAGTGTTTGGACAGGGCGAGGGGGACGAGGAGGGGGGCGCCTGGAATTTGGCTGCGGTTCAGGCCTGTGCCAGCCAAGTCGCTGGGCGAAAGGCCGGTGCCTTTCTTTCACCGAGGGAATAGGAAAGAAAGGCAGAAAAGAGAAGGGCTGGACTGGAGTTTTAGAAGATGTTTGGGACTGGTGTCTTTCTCCCAGATATTTCTGATCCAGAGCAAGAGTTCCTCTAGGCATACCCAGAGTACACTTTATAGCACAAGGAAAAACAGCCCCTGCACCCTGCCAAAAAGACTGCTTTGGGACTGGACTGGACTGGACTGAAGTCTTACAAAATATTTGGGACTGGTGTCTGTTTCTCCCAGATATTTCTGATCAAGAACAAGAGTTCCTTTGGGCATACTAAGAGTGCACTTTATAGCACAAGGAAAAACAGCCCCTGCACCCTGCCAAAAAGACTGCTTTGGGACTGGACTGGACTGAAGTCTTACAAAATATTTGGGACTGGTGTCTCTTTCTCCCAGATATTTCTGATCCAGAGCAAGAGTTCCTTTAGGCATACCCAGAGTGTACTTTATAGCACAAGGAAAAACAGCCCCTGCACCCTGCCAAAAAGACTGCTTTGGGACTGGACTGGACTGAAGTCTTACAAAATATTTGGGACTGGTGTCTATTGCTCCCAGATATTTCTGATCCAGAGCAAGAGTTCCTTTAGGGATACTAAGAGTGCACTTTATAGCACAAGGAAGACCGCCAACCCCCTTTGCCCTGCCAAATGGCCTAAGTCATTTCTTTTTTTGTTTCCTTTTTAAAAAATGGGATTAATGCCTTTATTAGGAGCAACCAAAATGTCACAAAGGACATGCAAGCTGATTCCATAGGAGGTTGAAAGTGGAATCATCGCACTATAACAGACTCGTGCGGAAATGGCCTTAGGGTTGCCATAATAGGGGTTAAACCTCCCCTGATGCAAATAACCCACTTCTGGGAAGATGTCTGTTGCAAATGAGAAGGTTATTTTTTTCCTATGACTGGCCATTACCCTTAAATAATTACCCTTAAGTCAACTTAAATTCAGGATTCCTTTGCTCCAAGACCTATTTATTTGTCTTTTGAGCCGTTCGGGATATCTGTAGAACTTTCTTCCACGTTTCAAAGGAACTGATTCTCTTTCTTCGCTCTCCAGCTTTCGGCGCCGTACAAAGAAATTGGACACACAATGGCACAGACCATCCTAACGTTAGCATTCAGTGGTAGATCTTTACACTTTGGTGTTTGGTCTTGTTCCTGCGGTGCTGCCCTTCCAAGTCCTGGCCTTCTTCTGATTTCTTGTCTGCAGTCTTTATTTGGATTAATGGCTGAGCCAAGGTACCCCGATTAAGCCTTGTTTCCTCTCCATCGGTCATTCACCGTCTTCCTTGTGAGTAAGGCTGGGATGCTGTTGACAGTCGACTGGTAGGATCTTGGGGGTTAAAAGGTGGTCTCCTGATAGCCAAGAGTCTCTCAATGTATTCAAAGAAGGCCTCCTCTCAGCCGTAAGATATCCAAGATATCCGAGGATCTTTTGGCGCCGTAAACGCTAACCGGATTGCAGCTGACATTTTCTTGGCCTCACATCCACAATTACTTCACCCAATGCATGGAGCATGATTTCAGCGCACGGGTTATACCTGCGAGTGCAAAACAGGCAGAGAGAAGTACGGTCAGGAGCTTGGAAAAAGGAGATGTTGGGGTTGCAACTCCCATTCTCCCCATCCGGATGAGGAAATCAGGAGTTTAGTTTTAAAAAATGTAACTTTCCAAGCTCTTGAGAGCCAAAGACTAGATACAGCACAGGGACCGTCCAAAAAAGAACTGGTGATAATGCACGTTTCCCTGTTTGGTTCTGTTAATTAGTACCTGGGAGGGAAACCCTTGTCTCTGGTAAGTCCTAAACAAACAGAATCAAAGGGAGCAGAAATTCCAATTCAACAAATTCCTGATGAGGTTTTCCCTTGCTGAGAAACGGCAGCAGCTGGGCTTAGAAAAGTTCCTCTTTTTCGGATGACAACCCTCCCAGACAGCTTCCTGGGAGATGCTCTCCAAAAAACTAATGATGTCATATGAAAGACGGGGCAAGCTTATTTTCTGCCGTTCCAGAGACTAGGACATGGAGCAATGACTCCAAACCTCAGGAAAAGAGATTCCATCTAAACATTAGGAGTACCTTCCTGGCAGTAAGAGCAGTTCAACAGTGGAATCTGCTGCTACCTCAGTGGAGTGTGGAGGAGCCTTTTCCTTCTTTGGCACATCGTGCTTCCATCTTTGCCATCTGTCTGCAGATATGATGCCATTTTTTCTCTCTCTTTCTCTCTTTTTCTCTCTTTCTCTGGGTCATTGCCATTGCACGGCAGGCAAGGAAAAGAAAATAACAGCCAGTCCTCTGATCTCTTCCTGGGCTGGTCTGTGGCAACCTCAAAGAGAGTCCGAAAGGGTCAGGGTGCCCCAATTCGTCTTAACAGCGGCACACAGCAACTGCTGCCTGGTTTGTATCCGGATTAATTTCCTCCCCTCTTTTAAGAAAACAGAAAAAAGGGGAGGGTTTTAACTGAAGTAATGAGACTTTCTCTTTGGGGACCAGAAGGGCAAGGAGCGAACTGCAGCATCACTTTAAAAAGAGATGAAATCAAAGTCTTCATCTCGCTCCCTGTCCTGTTGTGAAAAGTACAAAACTGTAATCTCCTTGCAGGCAGGGAACAGCAGTGTCAGTATGCAAGCAGGGCTTGCAGAGCTCAAGGAACTTTTTTTTTGAGAAGCAGAAATTAATTATTTTTTGCAAAATTGTTTATGTTCCACTTTTCTCCCAGTACAGGACCAAGATAGCTCACAATATTAGTTGAAACAATATACAGTCAAAACACTACGTTTAAAAAGCAATTAAATAATTGTATTGAAAGCACTACAAAGGTTAAAAAGCAATTAAATAGCCATATGATAGATACCAATTTAAAACAGTTCTAGAAGGCAGCTAACACATGATAAAAATGGTAAAATTACAGCACGCCCCAATGCAAGGACTTTCTGCAATGGCCGGTTAACAGTCAAAAGTCCCGGAAAGTAAGGAAGTCTTTGCCCACGAATGGAAAGAGAGGAGAGAAGGGGCGGACAGTGGGAAGGAATTCCACAGCCTGAGAGCGGCCACTGAGGAGGCCCCGTGTGCTCACCGGACTGGCCAGTGGCAACGTGGGACACATAGGGCTGGAAGAGACCACAAGGGCCATGAAGTCCTATGAGAAGCAGCATAGGGAGCCAGGCGATGTTTAGCTTGGAGAAGACAAGGTTAAGAGGCAACATGACTATGTCTAAGTAGTTGAAGGAATGTCCTAGGGAGGATGGAGCAAGCCTCTTTTCTGCTGCTCCAGAGACTAGGACGTGGAGCAATGGCTTCAGACTTCAGGAAAAGAGATTCCATCTAAATATTAGGATGCATCATGAAACCAAGATAATAGCAACTTTCTCCCTGACCCTCTCACTCTCTTTGGAATGATCACAAAACCATTGCATCATACATTGTCACAATGTGGAGAGCCACTCAGAAACATGAAATCCTGTTTTACTTACATGGGGAAGTTGAGCTTGTCTTAGTATAGCCAGTTATATATGCTCACTCCCATAGGAGAACTTAGTACAGACTAATTGAAAGATGCTGATTGAAAGATCCCTGAGCGCATACCTTAAGGAGATCAAAGAGGAAATGCTAACAGATGGACTAAGAGAGAATTTACGAAACATCGAGGAAACAAAAGAGTTTTCCAGGAAGAAAATTGTGAACAATTGTTCATGCAAAATGATCCAACATGATGTGGAACCTCTTGATCATGGAGAAAAAAGAAACAAAACTGATCCAGAAAACATTAAACTGAATTCTTTGGTTGAATATCTGATAATGTGGAGACAGAGAGATGGGAGTGAGCTGGTTGTCGCTTGCATTTAGCCTTGAGCTTTAATTGGGATTATGGATTGCATTCCAAATTGTGTGGGTTGCAGTGCCCTCTCTTGGTGAATTAAAGCACAGGATCCGGGAAGAAACTGGTAAAGTGGAAGGCAAGGGTACTGAGTCAATCAATTCATCTGGGAATTTTTCCTTTGCCTCCAATTTCTAGCAGTGCAGGGGAGACACTGAAAATCCTTCACACCTAGAATTCCTCTTCTCTGTGCTATATTTCCATTTCCTGGGCCACTCAGCTGCCCCTTTTCTTTGGATGCCTAAACTTCTGAAAGCTCCACTGAAGATTTAAATTACTGCAAACGGTAGAAATTTGGGGACTGAAGGAAGATTTGTTCCGAAAACCTTCTTTGCAGCGCCCTGCCTTCATTTTGCAGCGCCCCACCTTACAGCTCATCCAGGCATTCAGATCTCAGCACAGTCACGCTTGGTTGCAGAATTCACACCGAGGGCTACAAGAATTCAGAAACACGGACCGCGTTCGTCTGGATCCGTACGCAAAGGGATCTTGCAGCACCTTCGAGAATGAGAAAAAGATAAGCTTTCACGGACATAAGCCTGCTTCATAAAATGCAGGGAGTGAAGGGCCTAGGAAGGATTTTTATGAACCAGATGCTGCATGTGTGAACGGCAACAAAAATGCAACACCTGTCAGTATGGTGATGAGAGGGGACAAACGGAGTTTTGTGAGAAATAGCTGAAAAGACTCATAAAACAATTTAGCACAGGATTGGCTGAAGCATTAATGTTTATTAAAAGTACGTTCCTGCAGAAGCGGGTGCTCCCCAGGGAGAAGGACACACCCCAGCGTTGAATACCACATATTTTATCCCCTGTCCCCGTCACAGCTTTTTCCCTCCCCTGGACCCCAAAGGTTCCAGCCCATCCGGATCGCCTAAGAAGTTACATTTCCCCTTCCCCATATTCACAGTATGAGTGATCACGCACTAATCATGCATTTCCCTTGTGCATCCTTAATTCTCATTAGCAGTTTCAAAATGCCCCTTGGTGTCATCACCCTAACCATTTCTAACCACCCCTACTTCTAAGCAGTGCCAACTTTTTTTCTTATATTCCTTATCAACCACTTTACTCCTTACAGACGGCCTTGTCCTGTCTGGTGTGTTGTTATCTGAAACACACCAGCCACCCTAAAGATCCAAGATCTTGGAGGCCCTCCTTGGTTCAGCTGCCAATTTTAGGAAGCTGTTTTTCTTAGACTTTGTGTATCACAGAAGCTCAAATATAAAATATACTGAAATATATGTGTAAATATATCTAAAATATGTGTTATACATGTAAGCTAATATATACGCTTCTAATGCATGTTATTAATATTGTGTATCCAGCGCAGAAGCTAAAATACTTCTCACTTCTCTCCGTTTTAGTGATGGTTGTTGGGGGACAAAGTTGGGAGGAAAGATGTTGGCCGAAGCCAAAGCAGGTGGATAACCTGGAAAGATGGAGGTGGCTGTCGGAAGGTAATATTATGCTGGCTGGGAACAAGAAAAGGGGTGTCATAAACTGGACAAGAGAGCCCTCCTGAGACCGAGTGTTCATTGCGTTATCATTTGTGTAGTGTGCTTTGAAGCCACTGTCTCTGCCCAACTTACCGTCGATGAACTGGAGTTTGTGGGTAGATTCCAGTTCTGTTGTTTTCTCTTTCCAATCTTCCTTTGTAGGTTTCTAGTTGTGTTTCTTCTTTTTTGGAGGGGGACACTGTTTTTGTTTGGTTCGAGGGCTGCTGTTCTGGGTTCGAAATGGAATGCCCAGACACCGGACGCATGGTTCCTGGCACAAATTATTTGCTGGATGTGCATTAGAAGAGGTCAGGCAGCTAACTTAAGCATTGCCAGAGTGAGTTAGAGCTCCACAAAGTATCAATTGCCCATTGTTGGTTGGGGCTGTGTATCTGGTTGAAGCTTGTTTGCGTATTCCAGGGGATCAAATGGTTTATTGCTTTTTTGCTCCCTGGTACAATGTATCCGGGAGAGAGGAGGAAAGGGGGAAATGAAAGCACGGAACTGTGTTCTGAGAACTGGAAATGCACAAAATAAGGAGGCCGGAACCTATTCCAGCCTCAGGGACGAAAGCTGGGAAAGTGTTTGGAATCATAGAATCATAGAATCATAGAAACGTAGAGTTGGAAGAGACCCCAGGGGCCATCCAGTCCAACCCCCTTCTGCCAAGCAGGAACACCCTCAAAGCAATCCCGACAGATGGCCATCCAGCCTCTGCTTAAAAACCTCCAAAGGAGAAGGAGACCCCACCATACTCCACGGAGGCAGCATATTCCACTACCAGACAGCTCTGACTGTCAGGAAGTTCTTCCTGAGGTCCAGGTGGAATCTCCTTTCCTGCAGCTTGAATCCATTGCTCCTTGTCCTGGTCTCTGGAGCAGCAGAAAACAAGCCCTCTCCCTCCTCTACATGGCATCCCTTCAAATTCAAAGAGCCCCAGGAATATTCAAAGCAACCTTGTCCCCTATACAAGCTTGCCTGTTATCTTGAGATCTGCTGGGAAGGCTGATCTTTCTCTCTCATCAGCATCCCAGGTATATCTGGGAGCCTTCTCAGCGGCTGCCCCCAGGCTTTGGAAGTCCTTCCTAGAGAGCTTAGACTGTCACTCCCCATGGTGTCCTTCTGTAGGCAGGTGAAAATCCTTTTTTCTGTCTTCAGTGCCCCTACTTTTGAGGTATACCCAGCCCTTGATCAGCTCCCTCTCTAAATTTGTCCAGGCTCCTTTTAAAGTTGACCTGGTCAATGGGCACCACTGCATTTTGTGGCAGTGAGTTCCACAGCGTAAGGCTGCAGGCTTTGAAGAACAACTTCCTTCTCTCCCTTGGGGTGATGTCAGAGTTATGATCCTACCCAAATTGCAGCTTTGCCGGCCCAAATGTGTATGCAAAGGTATAAAACCTGTAACCACCATTTATGCTTTAGTCTCTTTGGACGAAGCGTGCTTGCTTTGCTGCAGGTAAATAAACTCTGCTGTCAACCTCTGAGTGAAGTTTGCAGAGTGCAAGTAATCCAGGGCATGACATCCAGGGGGGCTGAAGTGCTGTGCAACTGGTCTTTTGGTGTTTTCCCATTCCTAATGTCTGATTTATGTCCGTTTGTCCTCTGGTGCAGAGACGGCCCTGGGCATTGTTGACAGAGGATGGCACGTGTTGCATTAGAGGATGATGGCCAAAGTACCTCTGATATCGTGGGTGATGTGATTAGGTCCCGTGATGGCATTTCACGAGTAAATGTGCAGGCAGAGTTGGCATCCGGGTCCGTGGCCAGGTTTGTGCCACAAGATACTTTTGCACACTGGACTGCAAGGCTGACACTTCAAGTGGAGAAAGAAATGGACTCAGTGTAACTAGGTGAGTATTTTTATTTCCGTAAAGGAGGGATGTGAGCCGGGGGCGGGGGGGCAAGCAGTTTATCACACTTTGTCTTGTAATTGTGATGGACGGGAAAGCAAGTGATTTCGTGCATTGCTTTGCCAGTCTGTTCCTCTGACCACCAGAATTTAGCTATTTATCTCCTTAGGAGAATAAGTAGACTTTCAATATCCTATCTTTTGGGGCCATAACGTGACTGATTGCAGCCAAGACAACTAAAGTTAAACATATGTGGAAATATAGTGCATGGAAATTTTTGGAAATGAAATTTTTCCAGGATGCTTTTGCTCCTCTCTCTGTGTCCTGCACATCTTGGTTGTTTTCTCCAACCCTGCATCCAATTAAAAGCCTAAATTGCACCTTTATCTTTAGATCCGATGCCAACCTTTTAAAAAATGTCAAACCCTGGCACAGCTGGCCGCTACCCAGGGCACCACCTGACTGGTTTGCCAAGACCGTGCCCGTCTTTAATTTCGGGGGCCAGGCTTTTCCCTGCCTTGGAGAACCGGGGCGTGTTGGCAGCCGTGGTTTTTGCAAACGCAGCTACTTCTGGGGTGGAGCACAGGTGGATCTGGAGGAAGAGGAAGAATAATGAGAGAGAGAGAGAGAGAGAGAGAGAGAGCTTTTCCAAGGAAGGCGCGAGAGGTGATGAATCAGAATCCGTGGCAAAGTTAGTCCAGCATCCAAGGAGCCCACCTGATTTGTACATCAGCTCAATTTCTCCCAGTTTCCAGGTTAGTTGCCTTCTGGTTGACTTCTTCTCCTGGTGCACACACTTGTCTGGTCTCCCTTTAGAGCAGGAAAAGGCATCCTGTGCCCACCAAGCCTATTTTGTTCAACTGCAGCTCCCATCATCCCCTTTGTCAGACTAAGCAATGGGCAGGAACTCTGGGTCCTGCAGTCCAAGAACACCTGGAGGGTTGTAAGAGTGCCTACTTGGCCAGGGCCTTGAATGGCTCCTTTACAGTTCAGACTAAAATCCAGCACTGATTCACCATCATCCCACTGGCTTGGGGATCATCATCCAGGGCTGTTCCTGTCACCCGGAAAGTAACTTCGCCCCACTCCTTTCTCGTTACTTTTCAGACTGTTCTTCTGTCAATCCCTCATTATTACTGGTTTTAAAAAGCATTTGCACTGGATACCTTGGGCTCAAATGAATTTTAAATGAATTTTAGTTTACAATTTGGAGTCACTGCGGTGAGTTTTTTCATAGACTTGCATTCCCACGACCCTAAATCTTGCGTGTCACGGGATTCCCCCCTCCACCAGCTCTGAAGACACGTGACGCAAGGAGAGAACGAGAGGCCCCGCCCCTTTCTTCCTCTTACGCAACCCTCGCTCGCGGGTTGGACCCAGTGAGCAGCTCCGCAGGGCTCCCCTCATTGGTCCATCCTCCGGCGTTGAACACCGCGCCATTGGCCACCTCCTCGGCATGGGCGTGGCCTGAGTCCATTCATGGCGTGGCCCTCCTTACTCCTGCTGATCCACACGTGTCTGCGTGCGTGGCTGAAGGGAGGGAGGAGGAGCTGCGCCCTGTTTCTCTGCCAGGAGGTTCCTGTCCTTCCAGATGATGATGATGCCATTCCTATCCATCATCATCATAATTATTCTTTTGGAGATGTGTATACTTTCCAACATTTCACAGGGGAAAACTGGGACTCGTGTTTCCGAGCAACGTCAGGATGTAGTCAAGAGGCAGAACTTAAGAACACACAAGCCCGGAGAGGGTGCATCGGGTTGCTTTTGCCCGAGCCGACGGGAAAGGGCACAATCCCACCCCAGCTTCTCCATCCTTAATCAAAAGCCAAGGACTCGTGCGTTTCAAACCCAGTTTTCAGCAAGCTGAGGACGAAGGAGGAGAGAGAAACCGGGACATTTTAAAAGCAGATGAAAAAATGGGAGGGCAGAGGGTTGATCAGGGCTGTCCCTGCCTAATCAGGGCTGTCGGAGGATACGGATGTGGCAAAGGAAGAAAGCAGCAAAGTTTTGCTCATTTAAAAAGAAATTAAGATGCCTGCAGTTTGGAGAATTGTTGAACTGCCTGGGGGTCTCCAAAGGCCATCTAGTTCAGCCCCTTCCAGCGCAAGGAATCAAGAGCTGTAGCACCCCTTGGGGTGGGCCTCGGGTGTCTTTTTAAAGAGAGAGAGAAAGGCAGGTGCACCGCCTTTTGAGGGAGTCTAGGCAAACACAAAAGGGGGGCTCTGGGAGTTATAGTCCAAAAAGTTGAATTCCCAAGCTCCCGTGGAACAGATGAATTAGTGAGCTAAGGCAGATCCATGGCAGTAAAGAAAAAAAAAGGATCAGATTGCAATGGAGACAAACAGCCAGCGGCAACTGTTGTGGGGAAAACCGTTTTATTCCAGTTCCCGGGGGATATCTCTGCTCCCCATGAGCAGCATCACTGGACACTCGAACGCAGAGGCTGGGCTGAAGGTGGAGAAGCTGAGTGGATTCTAAGTGTTCCAATTGTATTTTCATGCTCCATTTACCAAGGAAACAAAGACATCCAAAGTAGAAACTGACCCACCTGAGCCTCTGCCAGTGGACAGCTAGCTCCTCAGGCTATTCCTTTCCTGTGCTAGCTTTCTGCTTGCGGTGACTTCTGTTCGTTTGTTTTTTTTAAGGCAGGAGAATATGAGAACTTGCAACCTGAAACAATGCAATATGCTAAATATATGCTAACAATATGCTAAATATAGATTTAGAAGACGTATAAAGATTTCTTTTCCTCTTCTGTTTTTCCTTTTTCTGCTCCGCTGAAGGGTTTGCTTGCTGCTCCACTCTGTCTGCCTCCTTCCGGCCAAAATCCAGCCCAGCTGCCAGGATTTTAAAATACATTTATGATCTCTGACGATGATGCCCACTGACTCACCTCCCCGGTTCCTGGCAGCTGGTGGCCGAACGAGGCCCCGGCAGCAGCTCAAAGGACGGCGTGTCCTCTGTCGGCTCAGCGAAGGATGACTTCCACCCCCCCCTTGCCTCATTTAAAGAAAGAAATAAAAGATAGAGGCTACTGAACTTTGCAAACGGGCCGGTTACGTAATCATGAATTCCCAAGCTGGGGTGGACAGAACGTCATACTGCAAATGCCAGTTTGCTTGGCAGGCCTGGCGTTTGGCTGCTTCTTTTACTATTATGGCGGGGGGTGGGGGTGGGGGTGGGATTGCAACTCCCAACATCCCCCAGCCAGTCTGGTCAATGGGGGATTCTGGGAGTTGTAACCAACCTCGGCTGGTGATTTCTGTGTCTGTCGGAAGGTGTTTCTGCTCCTGGTGGACTCATTTTTGAGCAAAACGACAAATGAATTTGGAGTTTGGAGTAGGGATAACCCTTGGCTTCTAAGTTCAGACTAAAATCCAGAGCAGATTCAATGCCATCACGCAGCATGGGGGCCACCCGCTATGGTGCAGCCCATAAAAGGAACTTTTCTAAGCTGTGGATCAAGGTTTGGGGGGCTAAGACTTAGATCCAATGGGAACATGGTCAATTAACATTTCAGTAAGCTTCTTGATTCAATAGGTCTCCTCTAGGAGGGACTAAAAAATAAAAAGTTAAATTAAAAAAAAGGAAAAATTAAAGCTAGGCCTAAATGACAGGGCTGTATGCCTTTACACAGGAGTAAGTAAGGAGCTTTATTGAAATTTAGTGAGACTGAATTCTGAATCAGTCAAGTCTGTTGTGCAGAGATCGGACTAAAATTTTGAATGGGTTTAACGGACGGCTGCAAGGAGGGACATCTTTCCGAGCAAACAGCCTCTCTGGGGTGCCACAGCTGCCAATTTCCTTTTGTGATTTATCGTGCAGCAATAATATATTGCTTATTGCTGTAAATGTGTTATAATAACAGAAGAAGTAGGCTCAGTTCTCTGCCCCAAGGGGCTTACAGTTTTAATGGGAGCAGAGAACCAGGAAAGAGGATGGCTGGGGAGAATTGTCAGTGTTTGCATCCCAAAAAAAAACGAGCAGTCTCTGCGTGCTGCAAATGAAGCATGGAATGAAGGGGGGCCTCTCTCCAAATCCATCCCCCTCCCTGAAGAACCCCTGCGTCACGGGAAGAGGAGTGACTCATCCGAAGTCTCTTCCCGGCTGCCCTCCTTCTTTTCGTCCCCTGGGCTCATCCCATTGTCGTGCACCGAGAAGGCAATGCTGCGCACGGCCGCTTTTCACCATCCAGGCCGCCCCTTAGAAATTCCTGAATGAGCCTCGTGATGAATCACCGCCGTCACAAATCGGTCGTGATTTGTGCGAGGCCTACGCACACCGTACCTCTTTCATCCTTTCCGTGCTCGCTTTCCCTTCCAGAATGCACCGAGCAGGAGGAGGAGCAGCGCCTGTCTCTCTGATCCAGGACAGGTTCGGCTGCGCTCATGCGCCAGAGCATGGTGGAGACATGCATTCACCCAGCCTCCGTGCCACACGATGCCCAGAGGAGAATGAAAAACAGCTGGGTGGGTTTTGTTGTGAGTGTGAGTGTTCTCCGGGTTTTAGTCTGAACTGTACCGGAGCTCTCTGAGGTGTGCTGAGCAATATCCCCCACCCAGTTGGTTCAGCACACCTTGGAGAATTGTGTTTTGGTTCCAACTCTGGAAGGGATTTGCTCCTCCTGCTGATGTGGCAGTATATTGTTGCAGTACATTGAGGTGGGCAACCGTGGTGTACCACATTGCCCCCCCGGGATGCTGGAGAGCTGCACCCTCTGCTTCATCCCTCCATGGGAGGTATAGGTGTCCTACCTTAAAGGGCTGTTGTACGGAGCGTCCTGAGGAAAGCGTACAGAAAATGCTCCAGGGCGTCCCTGTCTTGCTTGGGTGTGGAGGAAGTGCAGGTGTCAAGGTTGTTGTGTGTGTGTGACTCATCCTCATAAGATGTTAGGAAACACCTTCACTACTGGGTCAGCACGCAACATCGCTGCTCCAAAGAGGTCAACCGCTTACCCGCCGGCATCGGCACCCAGCTCTTTTGTGCCACGTTCAAAGGCAGGTTCAAAAGGGGCACCCATCGCACCATGCGCCAGCGGCAAGCAAGCCCGGCCAATTTTCTGCCCCCGGGCACCACATCGGCTGCGCGCTCTGCACCTGAAGGCTGCAAAGGTGGAGGGAAGCCACCGCCAAGGCAGGCCAGATCGCCCGGATGTTGTCAAGGGAAGTCATCCGAGATGCAGAAAGGAGCGGGTGTAAGGTCTCTTGCTCTTCCAGAATCCCCCGTGAGAAGCTGTGGTCAGGCCTCATCTGGAATGATCCAGTGTCCAGCTGTGGGCACCTCATTTCTAGGAGATGGATGCGCTGGAGCATGTCCAGAGGAGCGGTGGCCAAAATAGTGAAGAGTCTGGAAGCCATGAAGCCCCATGAGGAGCAGCTTAGGGAGTTGGGGATGTTGAGTTTGCAGAAGAGAAGGTTAAGAGGGGACAGGATAGCCATAATATTGGAAGGGATGCCATGTGGAAGAAGGAGCGGGCTTGTTTTCTGCTGCTCCAGAGACCAGGACAAGGAGCAATGGATTCAAGCTGCAGGAAAGGAGATTCCACCTGAACCTCAGGAAGAACTTCCTGACCGTCAGAGCTGTCCAGCAGTGGAATCTGCTGCTGCTTCCTTGGAGTCTGGTGGAGTCTCCTCATGTCATGTTGAAGATAGAGCAAGCTTGTTTTCTGCAGCTCCAGAGACCGGGACAAGGAGCGATGGATTCAAGCTGCAGGAAAGGAGGTTCCACCTGAACCTCAGGAAGAACTTCCTGACGGTCAGGGCTGTCCGGCCGTGGAATATGGAATGTGGTGGGGTCTCCTCCTTCTTTGGAGGTTTTTAAGCAGAGGCTGGGGGCCCATCTGTCCAAGGGAGGGCTTGGATGTGGGTTGCTGCATAGCAGAAGGGGGGGTCAGACTGGATAGCCCCTGGGGTCTCTGCCAACTCTGTGATTCTGTGTGGGTGCCATTGCCCGGACACCAGAGAGTGCAGAAAAGGCCCACCTCTCAGTAGTAGCTGCTGGAAATGACCAGGAGGCCGCCGGCCTTCATGACCCACTTGGGAGTTGCCCCACATTGAGCCGATCCAGCAGCAGATGATGGTTCCACAGTGGCCTCCCACAGCCATTGCTGGACTTTTTATTTTCACTCCTTTGCAGCGTGACTCCTCCTGTCCCTCAGCTTGGAAAAGTCCCACTTCAAAGCCACTCCCTCCCCCAGCAGGGCCCCCCCCCAATGGCGGGTGCTGGGAGCTGGAGTCCAAAGAGACCCCCACTCTCCCAGCCCTCTTTCCGTCTCCCGGCCACCCTCACATCCCTTGGGACGTCTTCCGCTCCCTTCCACACCGGCGCCAAGTTCCCCCTTGGCACCGGGCTGGACTGGATGATCTCGCGGGGTCCCTTTCCAAGTGGAAGAGAGCCCGAGAGGCCCCCTCCCTCCATTTCTGCATTCCAGATAAGCCATCAGGGACGGAGGAGGTCCTCCAAAGCTGCCTTTCCCCGCTCCTTTCCGAGGAGCCTTAAAATCCGCGGTCTCTGCCCCGCTCCGCCTCCAGCGCAGCATCCCCTCCCTCCCTCCCTCCGGGGCGGGGGAGGTGCGTGGCTCCGCCCCTCGGGAGCGCACGCCGCGGCCACGTGCGGAGGCGGCCCTCCCTCCCCCGCGGGCCACATGTCCCCACCTGCGCCTCCCTCCTCCGCCCGCGCCGGCCGGGCCCGGCCAATGGGAGCGCGAGGCGCCGGGGAGGGGGCGGCGCCCCGCGGCCAATGGGCGCGCCCCGAGCGCGGGGGGCGTGGCCCGGGCGGGCACGTGCGGCGGCGCACGTGGCCGCGTGGCGCCCGCCCCGAGCCCCGCGCCCCGGCTGGTTGGCGGAGCCGGCGCAGAGCCGCCCAGAGTCGCCGCGGAGCGAGGAAGGAAGGAGCGGAGCGAGCGAGCCCCGGCCCCTGGAAGCGCCCTGCCCTTGGACGAGGGGCCTCTGGGCGCGTGCAGAGCGCCCGCCCGCCTGCCTAGACCCCGACGGCAGCAGCAGCCTCGCCGGGCCAGCCAGCCAGCCAGCCAGCCAGCCAGCCGGGCTTCGGACTCTTCCCCCGGGCTTCTCCTTCGGGTGAGTAGCGACGTCTTCCTCTTAATGGATGTCCGGGAGGGGGGAGGCGGGGGGCGAGCAGGAGGGCGCCCCAGCCTCCCTCCCTTGGGGAGGGGGCTCCGCTTGGCCCGGCCGGGAGCCCAAGGTTGACGAACACGAGCGCCTGGACCGGGGTGCCCGGGCGCGCCGATCCCCCTCCCAGGCTCTTTCCGCACCGGACCCTTATAGCGCGATGGTTCCCCTTGCAACCTCCTCTGGAACCCTGGGGTTTGCAGTTTCGGGAGGGGCCGGCCGGCCCCAGGATTCCAGAGGAGGTTGAAAGTGGAATCATCGCGCTATAAGGGTCCGGTGCGGAAACGGCTTTGGCGTGGTTGGGCACCGCGGCTTCTTTGGGAGGGTTTGAGAGGCACGATTTGCCTGTGGTTGGGCTTAGCTGCAGGGTGGGTTCAGAAAGGGGATCCAGTTTCTGTAATAATAATAATAATAATAATAATAATAATAATAATAATTAATAATTCTTATATATTGAGAGGAATCGGTTTGGGGTGTTAGATGTACCTGGATCAGCGTCTGGACAGACAGGTCTCTTGTGGACCGTTCCCGTAAGCGAGTTGTTTCCTTTTGGCTTAGTTGCACCTTTACAACTGCGGCTGTGGCTTCGTTATAAGTTTGTAACTGAAGTTATAACTCCGTTACCAACTCCTGCCAGTAAAGCCGGAGGGAACGGATTGCAAACGTGGCCTTTATGGGGAGGGTGGGATCCCTGCTGGTCGGGGACGCCTGGACACCGTCAGCATCCCCCGAAATAATTTCCTACCCAGCGTTTCCAATGGCATTTAAAAGTCAAGGGAAAGTTTCAATTAAGGGCAGAAATGGTGTGCTTTGCGCGCTGGCAGGTGGAGCTGTAGGGCTCGGTGGGTTTCCTCGGGAGTAAGCCCAGGATCGCAGCCTCCGGGTTAAACTTAGCATTTCCAGGTGCCAAAAGTTTTTGCTTTTCTCCCTCTGGACACAGGGTGCACAGTGCTAGACGTTGGGTTATGTACAAATATTTTTCTCCAATATATATATATACAAAATATATAAATATACTATATATATATATATATACACACACACATAAATACATATACATATATATACATTTTGTGGTATGTATAGATTTTTTTCCAATATATATATATATACATACAAATATACATAAATATACTTATATATAAATTTTGTGTTGTGTATAGATGTTTTTCTCCAATATATATATATACAAAATATATAAATATTCATATATATATATACTTATATATAAATTTTGTCTTGCATATAAATATTTTTCTGCAATATATATATATATATACAAAACATACAAATATACATATATATACTTATATATAAATTTTGTGTTGTGTATAAATATTTTTCTCCAATATATATATACGAAATATATAAATATTCATATATATATACTTATATATAAATTTTGTCTTGCATATAAATATTTTTCTGCAATATATATATATATACAAAACATACAAATATACATATATATACTTATATATAAATTTTGTGTTGTGTATAAATATTTTTCTCCAATATATATATACGAAATATATAAATATTCATATATATATACTTATATATAAATTTTGTCTTGCATATAAATATTTTTCTCCAATATATATATACACAAAATACAGAAATATTTTTCTCCAGTATGTGACTGCAACGTTTTGCTGGCTCCTCAGAGGCTTTGGGGTGAGCAAAACAAAGCGCAGTCCCTTTTTGTGCCAAAGAGCCGGTCCTGTTTGTTTCCTTTGAATGCCTGGCGGATGACCGAAGATAGACTGGCTAGTCAAACGTGTTTACGGACTACTAACTTTGGCGGACCTGTTTTCCCGGCTCTTCCTTTTGCCCTAAATATCCCTGTGGCAGTTCCAGGTCCCGACGAATCCTTTGCAAGGCTGGCTTTTCCTGGGTCAGAATTCTGCGTTATTAAGTATGCTTTAGAAAAGGGGGAAAGCATTTGTTAGCTTTTGGAACTCACCGCCACAAGGAAGGAGGGAGGTCAGTGGGTTAGATTAGGATTGCCAGGTAAAATAAACAACAGGGCTCTTGTACCTTTAACAGTTGGGGAGAAGGGGGAAGTTCAACAGGTGCTGCTCAGGCAGCACCTGTTGAAATTCCCTCTTCTACCCAACTGTTGAAGGCGCAGGAGCCCTGCCCCTTAGTGCATTCGGCAACCCTAGGTGAGATGGAAGAGGGGGTATCACTCAACAGCTCTTTGCCACTGGTTGGCCGTCCCGGAGTCTGAATTTTGCTCCGACCCGCGGCTCTGCTGCAGATTTTTAATTAAAGCCCGATAACAGTTTATTTGTTGTTAATTGTCATTTTTTGCAAGAGAAGGTCAGGTTTAGGCAGCCTTCCGTTGGCCACACAGGGCAGCATCCAAGGCTGTGTGTGATTACTCGTGAGTAAGCTTCACTGAACTCTCCGGGGTTTGTTTCGAAGAAGGGACGTAGGGGGGTGGATTTGCCCCTCCTTTGGGCGCCTCCTGCTTTGGAATCTTGGGAGGCTTGGGGAAGTTGCGTTTTGGACTACAGCTCCCAGAATCCTCCGGCCCTCTTGGGAGTTGTACCCCAAAGTAGAACTTTTCTGAGCAGTAAGCACGGTTTTCAAGCAGGATTAGCTTTCAGGCACTTAGAGAGAAACTCACTGCTATTAAAAAAAAAAGTCTCCTATTATAGCCTGAGCGTATGTGTGTGTTTACTCCGGAGTAAATCTCTCTTAGGCCATTTCCGCACGACACTCTTATAGTGCGATGATTCCACTTTAAACCTCCTATGGAATCCTGGGGCTGGCCCCTCCCGAAGCTGCAAACCCCAGGATTCCATAGGAGGTTGAAAGTGGAATCATCGCGCTATAAGAGTTTCGTGCGGCAATGTTCTTAGAAGGGAGGTTCTCGGATCAGGGTGGGGGGTCTTTAGGTCTTTGGGGTGGGCTTTTTCGAAAAAGCAGTATTTGGGGCTCAAGGTGGGTTGAACTGCCTTTGTGCCGGTTTCAAAACGCAGCTGGTTTGATCGGCAGAAAAAAACCAGGGAGTGATTTGCCAGAGGGCAAGAGCGCAGACTGCGACGTGGGTGTCTAATGTTGGAACCCAGCGAACGTGCGCTAAGACCTGGAAGCTCATTGTACCATAACCGGCACAGCAGGTGGGACGCAGTGTGCGCCACAAGCCAGCCCGTGGCACACTGGGGGGGGGCAGCCAGCACGCAGGGATGAATGAAGAGAAGATGAGGTGGATTCTTGCATCCCCTGGAGGGGGAGTCATGCGCAGGAGCGCCACTGTGGGAAAGGCGTAGCAGTGCAGCTGGAATTCTGAATGCTGGCGCCACCATTGATTCATGTGTGGTGGCATATGCTGCAGCGAGGCTAGGGGCAGTGCTCTGCTTACGTACATAGCAGCCCAGGAGGACATACACATGAACTGAAGTGCTCAAGGGTTCCCCTTGTGAGGGCATGGATGTTGCCCATTGAGGGGACCAGGTTTCCCAAACGCCTTTTCTTCTTTCGGTTGTGAAGTCTGCCACGTAACAAAGAGGGTGAGTCTCCTCTTGTGGCCCTGCATGTCCCATTAATCCCAAATCTATGGGATCTCCAAATTAACGCCACACCCACAACGATGCGCAGAGGTTGCACTCCTTAGCACAAGGATCAGCGGCCTCCAGAAGCTGCAGCCTCAGCAGAAGCAAGAGTGTTGTGCGTGTCGCTTCCATGCTCTGTCAGGCTGTTGTTTTGGAGAGGCAGTGGGTACACCGGGTAGCCTGGCACCATCCCTTGTAGGAGGTTTGTGTTCAACCCTGCATGCCGCTGTGGGTCATTACCTGGGTGTGGAAGCCGAGCCTTAAGGGAAAACATGCGCAGCCGTCTGACTGGAGGGCGTAGCCTGGCTTGGGAAGGTTTGGAGAGCTCAAAGCTGGTCTCCCTTCCCCTCCCGCCCGTATTTGGGGTTCTGTGGTTTATGCCCCAGTGTGCAACTCCAGCCTTTCCACACATGGGCCGTTGTTGTTGTGAACTTCATTTATGTCCCACCTTTTTTGCAAGAATTGTTTGTGGGTGTCCATTCTCCCTTGGGTGCGGTTTATGGTCTGAAGTTTCTCCACCACGTACACTCCTGAGTCATTCAGATCGTGTTGGAAATGATTTCTTTTTTAAAGGAAGAAGCCAATACAGACCTGCAAATACATTTTTGCACTTCACTATGGATTGTGTTGGACATGATTTCTTTTTTTTAAAGGAAGAAGCTAATATAGAACCGCAAATACATTTTCACACGTCACTACCCTGGCCATTTTTGGTTTCCTGCCCACCATCAGAAAGGGTTGTGGGTTGACTTGTGGCAACCTCAGAATGGGGTTTTCTTAGACAAGGAATTTTCCAAGGTGGTTTTGGCCAGTTCCTTTCTCTGAATGCAATTCTCGGCTGCATCAATAGGCGTCTGGTGTCTAGATCGAGGGAGGTACTGGTACCACTCTACTCTGCTTTGGTTAGACCCCATCTTGAATCCTGTGTCCAGTTCTGGGCACCCCAATTCAAGAAGGATATTGACAAGCTGGAGCAGGTCCAGAGGAGGGTGACCAAAATGGTGAGAGGCCTGGAAGCCATGAAGCCCTATGAGGATAGACTTCGAGAGCTGGGCATGTTTAGTCTGCAGAAGAGAAGGTTAAGAGGGGACATGAGAGCCATGTTTAAATATTTGAAGGGATGCCACGTAGAGGAAGGAGAGGGCTTGTTTTCTGCTGCTCCAGAGACCAGGACAAGGAGCAATGGATTCAAGCTGCAGGAGAGGAGATTCCACCTGAACCTCGGGAAGAACTTCCTGACAGTCAGGGCTGTCCGGCAGTGGAATATCCTGCCTCGGAGTGTAGTGGAGTCTCCTTCCTTGGAGGTTTTTAAGCAGAGGCTGGATGGCCATCTGTCGGGAGGGCTTTGAGGGCGTTCCTGCATGGCAGAAGGGGGTCGGACTGGATGGCCTGTGTGGTCTCTTCCAACTCTACATTTCTATGATTCTACGAAAAAGAATCTATCACTTGATATTCCTGGTGGTCTCCCATCTAAGCGTTAACATGGGCTGACCCTGCTTATCTTCCAAGATGAGATGGGATCTGGTGCCTTTTAAGGTACCGAAAAGGAAAAAAAAGTTGATTGATACCTTGCCTGTCTCCCAAGATGGGACTCAAAGTGGAAAATTCCCTAGAACTCAAGCTTAGGAAAGATTGGTTAAAAGCCACAGCTGATCTGAGATAGGAGAAGGTGTCTGTCTGAGGAATTTGTTTTCTTTTTTGGTTTGCAGCAGCTTGCAGAAGGTGCTGAACTTGTAGGTGTGGAAAAGCCAGGACTGGGTGTCACTCTTTGGGTGTCTCTCTGTTGTTGCAGAACGCTCTCTTCCACCCAGCACAGGCGGCTTTAATCATTTTTCCTCCTGGCTTTCTGGCACGGAGAGCCAGTGGGATTTCATCACGTGCTTTAATAGCTTTCAGGTGGAAACGCCATTGCAGTGGCTCGGCATTTTTGCAAAGTGTTGCCTCGTAACCCGGAGGGAGTACTGCATGGCCCTCCAGATGGGGTTGGACTGCCACTCCCAGAATGCCTCACTTATGCTGGCTAGTGGTTGCTGGGACTTGCAGTCCAGCAGCATCCGAAAGGCTACGTGATTCTCATCTCTGCCCTCCAGATGTTTTAGACGAAAGATTCCCTTGGCCAGCGTCACCATATCTGACAGCCACAATTCCTGTGTAAAAAGGACATTGCAACCGAATGGTGGGGATTGGGCCGGAGGAGACAAGGTGAGCTTCCATGGTGAGGGAGTGATTTGAACCCAGCTCTTTCTTATACACCCACCCTTTGCAAACCACAGTCAGCTAACCTACACTGGCTCTTGAGTTTTGATCCAAAGTAACTCACATGTTCTCTTTTTTGGCTAGGATGCCCACTCAAAAGTAAGACTGCGTTGTTGTCTTGTGTGCCTTTGTTTCCAAGTTATGGTGACCGTAAGACAACCCTTTCACGGGCTTTTCTGGGGCTGAGAATGCGTGACTGCACCCAAGAGTTTCCATGGTCGAGCAGGGAATTGAACCATTCAGGGCTGAGCAGGGGCTGAAAAATTCCCAGAATTCCTCACAATCAGCTGTCCTTGGTCAAGGCAATGGGAATTGGAGCCTGGCTACATCTGGAGGGCCATGGGTTCTCCATACTGCATTACACCAGTAAAGTCATTGGGTTCAAGTGGTAGCTGTGCTACTTGTAAGGAATTTACTTCCAAGCTTGTATACCTTTTTGAGGGCTTAAGTACCCTAAAGGCACCAGATCCTGTCTGATCTTGGAGGCTAAGGAGGGTCAGCCCTGGTTAGTACTTGGATGGGAGACCACCAATGAGTTGCAGGCTCTGGAGGCTATATTTAAGGGGAAGGAGCTGGCAAAAACACCTCTGAGTATGCCTTGCCTAAGAAGATTCTGTGAAATTCATGAGTCACCATTAGCCAACAAGCAACCTGATATATGCACATGCATATCTGCTTTCCTGCTTGTAGGGTTTGTTTGCTTGAACATCTCCCCAGGGCACAAGCGTTGACCTTCCCCTGCTCCTTTCTTTAGCCCAGGTATCTCAACGGCAACCATGGAATCCTCCAACAGCATCTCTTCCCGCGAGTCTCTGTATTCCGTCGAGAGTGAGGAGGAGGAGGAAGAGCAGCCCCGCTGCGGCGACTTTGAGGTCTTCCTGTCAGACAGCGGGAGTGACTTGGAGAAGGAATCGGCACCCCTGGGGCACCAGCGAGAGGCGCACCCAGACGGACGGGGCTGCTGCTTCTCCCCGAGATCGGGACGGACTAATCCAGCCCTGCTTTGCCACGACCGCAAACGCCGCCCCTGGAAGCCGCGGGGCTTGCTGGCTTCAGCCAAGCCACAGCCTTTGAGCCCCTGTTGCCATTACCCCGTAGCTGTGGAGGACACGTACTGTGACCGCTTGGCGGATACAGCCAGGAGCCCACTCAGGCAGGTCACCGGCCAAAAGAGGTTGGAGGGAGCTGGTGGACGTAAGCGTTCGAGCAGCACCCTGAAAGGCGGCCTGCCCCACTCTTACACGACCCAGCTGTCTGCACGAGAGAAGAAGAGGCTGCGGCATGAGGAGCCGGAGGATCAGGAAGTGTTACACTCTCCCTGTTGGACTGAGAAGGACCTTCTCTTTGCGCAAAAGGTTGGTTCAGCCGCAGCAACCGCAGAACTGTGGGAGGCGGGAGGCCATTGGCTTGCTTGGGCTTTAGCCCCTCTCTTTATTCGGAAAACATCAGGGGAGCCAAGTTTTCAATCCTTATGACGGTCAAGATGTTTTTGAAAGTGCCAGCGGAGGGGGATCCAAATGGGTATCGGGGTTTTTAGCCTTGAGGGTGTCCCTATATAGACTCTCTTTTGTTTCCATGACCAGGAGAACATGCTCAGTAGTAGCAGTGATGCAGAACAAGAAATCTCTGCATTTGGGGCTTTCTTTGCATAATGGATGCAGGTTCAGGCAGTTTGACCTCTCTGGTGAAATCTGGGTTATTTTTGGAAGTATTCCAGAATTTGTTGCTAAGAGAATATGTCTCTCTTGACCAAACTAGTAACAGATCTAGAAACCAAAAGCCCCGTGAGGATTGACTGGGGAATTTGGGTATGTTAAGTCTGGAGAGGAAGTGATTGAACAGTGATAGGATGGTCCTCTTCGGATATCTGAAGGGCTGCCTTTGCATGAGAGATGAGCTAGCTTCATACTGCTCCAGAGGGGCAAGGCTGAGTACGGTGCGTTCAGATTTTAGCAAAAGATCATTCCAGGTAACCATTAGGAAGAACTTTGGGTTGGTAAGAGCTGTCTAACAGCAGAACTGACTCCCTCAGAAAGTGGTGGGATTTTCCTGCATTGGAAGTTTCTAAACTGAGGTTCGAGGTCTACTTTTCAGCTATAGGACCCCTTCTGACTCTCCTTCTGTGACTCATTGTGTGTAGATGAGGCTGCCTTTGAAGGCAATTTTGAAAGCACGGCTATTGCAGAACCCATAACTCCTTGGTTGCAAAAGGAACAGTGGTGTGGGTGTGAAGCTCAACTTGTACCCGGTGTTTAATTCCTGGTGTCATTAGCTTGTATTTGCAAAGTTGCTAGTTTTTCCTTTTTGGTTCTGCCTCCTTATGTGTTCTCTCTCTTTTCTTCACCATTTCCGCAGTGTTGGGAACTTCAAGGCTTTGTCCGCCCTCTGAGGGAGCTTCTCCACCAGCTGAGAACAGGCCGTTTCAACCAAGGTAAGGATCCAGCACAAATTGTGGGTCTGTTATGGGAAAGGAATATATTGTTTCAAACTGCAAGTGTTGGGTGGAGAGATTCTCAGTGGCTCAAAAAGCAAAGGGGGGGGCAATTGAAAAAAGGCACATGCACACGTCCCAAATTATCAGATGTTTCCTGGTTAGGATTCCTAATATGCTCTTCTATGGTCAAAAGCCCTGCCCGAAGGCTGGACTTGAGAGTCCAACCTCCTGATGCTAGCCTCCAGCCGACAAAAACTGGTGGCTGTAATCCCCTTGCAAGACCTCTTCTGCTTTCCTTCAGGTCCATTCTATCTCCTTAGGAAAGCTTGGAAAAGTTCCTCTTCTTCTGGATTGCATCTCCCCAAATCCCCTAGCCAGCTGTGCATCTAGGACTTGCAATCCAAAAAACTCAAGCAAGGAATTTTTCCAAGCTCTGGGTTTTTGAGAAGACCAAAGAGAGAGGGCCCAAAACTTGTGGCATAGGAGGAAACTCAACTTTCATGGAAGCTCAAGTGTAACTCTTTCCCCTTTGCACCACCAACACCCCAAAAGATCAGGGAGGAGTAGCTTTGGTTTGGCACGTTGCTTTGAGGGTCTTTGTTTTAGTTGTATTAAGAAAGAGCTTAGCCACTCTGGTGTGGGTGGAAGATTCGATCCCCCTCCATATCACCTTCTGGTCCACACCCTCCCACACACTGAGCCAAAATACCTCCATTTTCCTCTCCTCTCCCTCTTGAAATAGTGACAGGAAGGGATGTCTCGTTGCCATTTTAAGAGGCTCAGTAGAGGAAGGTGCTTCCTGTCACCATTTTGGGAGAGACTGCAGAGGAAAATGGAAGCACTGGGGGTGTTATTATTGTCGTCGTCATTTGTTTTGTTTCATTTCCCTAGTTTGGAACTCTAGGTGGCTTAAAAACCGACATAGCTAAAAATTAACGCCATTCAAAGGCTAGAGAGCAATTAAACTGTCATAAAACTTGAAATCAATTAAAACGATCGCATCTAGAAGTCCAGCACAGACCAGAAAGGCTCTAGGGATACAGTGGCCCTTCCTTTATCGCAAGCTCTGCAGGCACAAGGTCTTCCAAAGTGTTGTGTCCCGTCCCATCCAGGGGATGTGAACTTGTGCACGTTATGGCCATTGACTGTAATGGGACAAAGCACTTCATGTTTTTTGTTTCACCTGGGGATTCTGGGAACAGAACCCTTGTGTGTGTGGGGGGGCACGCTGTACCTGTCTTGGTATTTTTGTGTGGTTGGGGGGCTTTCCATCTGGTTTGGAAGCAAAAAGTGCCCCAAAATCATGCCAAAATCTTTTGAAACAGGGAGGGGGTTGTCCTGGGGGCTTTGGGGGACCAGTGGAGAACTCCTGGAGCCACAAATGTGGAAGGGGGCACACTTTACTCGCCAATGTTTTAACGTAATTCCAAAGTGTGCTTTAAAAAATCTCACTCAGAGTTGTAGTTCCCAGAAGACTCTGAAAGGAGCCGGTTATGTAATTCTGTTTGCTTTTTGCCACCTGATAGGGTGTGCAGAGAGGGAGGGGAGAAGAATTATGTAAGAGACGCTCCCCAGGGAAGAAAAGGGCCGCTCCCACTCCTGTTGCAAGCTGGAGCTCCGTCCCGGCTGCTGGTGGCCCTCCTCTCCGTGGCCCTCCGGCTGGACCGATGTGCAACCCTCGGGGCTGGAGGGGTAATTTATCACCCTCCTGCCCTTCCCTCTCCTTTCACTTAGCTCCTGTCCAGGGCATATTCTTTGCTTTCAAAAGTCCTGGCAGGATGCTGTTGCTCCCCATAAAATGCAAGAACTTGTTGCCACCCTTCCTAGATGGGGAGGGAGGAGGGAGACGTGTGAAAAGTCTTTTAGAGAAAAACAGCGAGGAAAACAACACACAGGGTGTTTTTATTTTATTTTTAAAGGCCTTCCTCCCCATCTTCTTCCAGGACAGGCCCCATAAAGATGTTTTACAGCCCAGCCATAATCTCCATTGAGGATAGAAGGGGGGATGTCAGAGTTACTCCCTTTGTTTCTGAAAATGGAGAGAGAGAAAGGTGTATCTCACTTTTGGGTCCCAAATAGCCTCAGGCCTCCCTCCATTGCCTTCTTCATTTCAATTCAGTTTGTTTACTTGTGGTCACAGGCCAAATAAAAATATGAGAAAAAGATAAAATAATACTAGTACACAATTACAGCTAAAGTTAAATATGAGTGCACTGAGTATGTTGCATTTGCATCAGAAGTCCAAATACAAAATTTAAGATTGGTGAGATTCCAAATGTAATGCTTGTGGTTTAAATATATCTAAAATTATGCATGCCCCTGTATTATTTTTCTACGAGTAGTAATGCCATTTTAAATTCAGCCTTAACATCCCAGGAAAGGTGGGGCTGTGTGACCCTCCATCCTCACCTTTCTTACCCTAAAATGACTTTAAACACTTGGGCCTGATGAAGAAGCCTGTGAGCTTTGAAAGCTTGCATCATGGATTTTGCCCCTTTTAGTTGGCCTAATAAAGGCATCACTACTCTTTTTGTTTGATTTTTTAAAGTATTTTATTAAAACTTTTCGAAATTCATACAGACAAAGCATACGCTACAACCACATAGAACTGAAAATAGATACAAGACACAGATTAAAAGAAAGAAAAATATAGACCAAAAATAGTAGGTACTAAGTATCTAAAAAGAGACAGCTATAAATATTTTGAAAAGGTGGTTTCCACTTTTTTGTTTTTGTTTAATTTAGTTTGCCATATTTTGCTATATGGTCAAAATGGCTACCCATAGATACACATACTTGTTTATGAGAGCATTTCCTAGTGATAAAAGCAGAAGAGGAGGAGATTGGGGATCTATAGGGAAAACCAGCATTTTTTCTCCTGGGAATCATGGCCATCTTTGTGGGATTCTGGACGTTGTAATCCAAAAAAGGATCTTTCCTGAGATTTTGGGCTGACGTAGCCCCACAAAAGGCTGCAAAGGGGAAAACCTGTAATAGAAAAGAAGGTGTTTCTTCTCCATCTGAGAGATGTGCGTTTCGCTCGGGGCGCATGCAGCTCGAGTCTTTTCTGATGCCCCTTGATGGTCATGTCGTTCTTCCCTCTCCCCACAAGCTCACACCTTAAAAAAAAAAAAGCAGGGTTTGCAAAACCGGTCATTCTCATTCCTTTTCTGTGTTGCTTTTTCTCCCCCCGAAGGGAGGACCCAACTCGCCTTTCTCTTCCGCTACGCTCCCTTTGTGCCGGTCTTCTTATGCTCACATGCTCGTGCACACACGTGCGTGCCAGCGTGAGCGCAAAGGCACGCCTCTGCTAGCCGCACGGGGCTGCCTGCCTGCCTGCTTTGCGGCACGCCCCTCCCTCCCTCCAGCTTCCCTTCAGCCGAGCAAAGGGCAGCTGCCCTGCCCGTGTGTGTGTGTGTGTGTGCGCGCCTTGCGCTCTCTTTCCTTGTAGCTTTTGTTTCGGCCACCGCAAGTCCCACAACCCTCCAACCAGTGCTGCTAGTTCTGGGACGGCCTTGGCACGGCTGTGTTTTTCCACTGGAAAACCATAATAGGCCAGAGTCGTCCTGCATTTGGAGCCTCCAGGATTTCTGAATCTGCTGGAAATCTGAGACTTCAGCTGCAGGAGGGCTCTGGGAGGCTCCAGTCTCCCTACCAGGGCTCCCTGTGTACCCTCTTTCTTGCTTTCTTCACCCCAAGGTGGTAGAGCAGGGCCCCTGAGTGCCCCCTCCCCAAAGAACCAGACCAGAAGGAGGGGGAGCTGGCCAGATGAAGTTGAATTTGCATTCCTTCTTCCTAGCACTGCTGGACTCTGTCATTCTCCTTTTATATTTTTCACATTTTGTTCTCATGTGTCTTCAAGCCCTTGCCAACTTTGTGACAAACTTCTTACAGGGTTTTCTTGGCAGGAAAGCGGGGGTTGCCTTTTCCTCCGAGGCTGCGAGAGCAGGACTTTCCAAAGATCACCCAGTATGTTTCCATGGCTGAGCAGGGATTCTAACCCTGGTATCCAGAATCAGAGAGTCCAGTGCTCAAAGCTGGCTTTGGGAGTTAACATTATTGTGATATAATTAAAATAATTACAAAAAGTCAACATTTAAATAGGATTAAACTACTTAACTGTGTTATGGGAATTTAAAAACATACACTTCAAAAAGATTGTTTTAAAAAATGCAGAAGAGTACAATTGAAGACAATACAGCACCTGTAAAAATGTCTTTTTTCTTACAATCTGTCAGCTCTAAAAGCCGGCCAGAACTTTTTAAGGAACTCTTCACCTGCCAGCAGAAGGAGGCTGGTCTAGCCTGTCTAGGGAGGGAGGTCCAGAGCCTGGGGGCAGAGAAGGGCCTCTCCTGAGGATCTCGGGGCTGGGGCAGGCTCATAGGGGGCAATATGGTCTGTCAGGTAGCCTGGACCCAAACTGCAGAGGGTTTGCAGGTCATGAATTGGCACGAAAGCACTGGTTCTCCTCCACACCCATTCCTCTTAATGCACTTTGTTATACGGTAAGAGGATGAGAAGTGCATTATTAAAGCTATTAGAGCTTCCCAGTCATCAACAACGATGAGCTAATTGCTGGGCCTTCTTCTTTCTCTGTCCCTCAGGGCTTAGTAGCTTCCAGCAGAGCGTGGCCATGGATCGGATCCAGCGGATCATTGGCGTCCTTCAGAAGCCGGAGATGGGGTAAGGGTCTAGTAAAGGTTTATGTTTTCTGGTCCCTTTGTATGCCTCAGGACACAAAACCTGTCACAGTGAAGCTCTTTTTAAACAAAGCCTTTTTATGTCCACCCAACCTCCCTTTTCCCCAAGCCAAAGCTGGTTTGTGGGCAAGTAACACCGCCACCAAAATCCTGCAGGTCCCCTTAGGGCTTCTCTGTGTTCTTGCCTCCCCCTTGTGCTTATGGTTCTCCTCCTTCTCTTTTTCAGGGAGCGTTACCTGGGCACCCTACTGCAGGTAGAGAGGATGCTGAAAGTCTGGTTCCCTCGTGTGGCTGTGAAGAACTCACCTGCCGACTTTGCTGGGCAGGCCGCAGAGAAGAAGGGCGAAACAACAAAGGTGAGGGATGAGGACTCCTGCTTTCCTTCAGGCTGGCCTTTGTTAGGATTAATAACTTCTATTCCCACTTCTGATGGCAGTAGGGTTGGGGGAAGTATTAGCGTGACACCTCTGTGCACACAGTTATAGCATTGTGATTCCCCCTCAGTTACCATGGAATCATGGGATTTGCAGTTCAGAGAAGGATATGTAGAATTCTCAGCCAGAGACCCTCTCCAGGAATGCTGGAGGTTGCAATCAAACAGCACTTGGAGGGCTGCATGATCACTGTTTTGAATGGTGGAGTCAGTTGTGAACTGCCCTTGTTTATGCATCAACCTGGGTACAGGCCACAGCCCTGATTTCTTGTTGACAGAGACGAGATTGTAATGCTGCTTCCTCTCTGTGAGCGTGCTAGGGCACCAAGGGGAAATAACAGAGGGCGGGAAGGGAAGAAGTGATCCACCAACTTCTGTTCTTGTTGCTTTTTGTGCCTACACCATTTCAGGAGCCAGCTTCCTCTTAAAACTGAAATTCCATAGCAAGCTTTTGCGATCTCCAGAATTCCTCATCAGGCTAGAGAGTAGTGGTTGGGGGGGGGGACAGGGCAATCCAAAACCTTTGCCAGATGTTGCAGTTGTAAAAGTCTACATTTTGAATTTACTGCTTGTCCCCACTTCCTCTGTATTTTTTGCCCCATCACGTAGGCTGGGTAAAGCATTCTGGAGAAATTGAAAGTTTGCACACTTGTGCTGAATTCTAGTTGGTGTTAAATATTGCCTGCCTGCAGGTTTTTGTTTTGTCCCCGTGGAACAACTTGACTAGCTTTACTTTGCCTTTGCTGTATTGAATTTTGGTTTAAAAAAAAAAATACCAAAGTGCTTTGAGTCTTGTGTTTTGCTTTTCCATTAATTTCATGCTATTATTCTTCCTCCTCTTTTTTCCTCACCAGTCTTCCGTGGCAGAGAATATAAGCGACAAGCGGGCAGCATCCATCCAGGAGTCTAGGGAAAGCCCCCCAACAGAAGAACTCTTCCAGACGCACCTCACAGACTCAGACGCACCTGATGACACAACCAGCCCTCAAAGGGAAGAGCCATCACGCTCCCTGGGGAACTGGCCAGCCATGAACTTAACCTGGATCCACACCTCGCCCATTCCGAACCCTCCTTTGGGGCACGTGGACTTCAACCGAGTGAATTCCGCCTTGGGGCAGGCTTTCCTGCATCCAGACACACAAGCCTATGGGGTCATCGTCTTCCTTCCGAACCCAACTGCCCCAGGAGTCTTTGCCCGCACCACACCCCTGGCCTCCGTCCCCACCTCTCTGACCTGCTGCCACGCCACAGTGCCCCTTTCGGGCTCTAGGGAACACCCTCGGTGTCAGAGTCTGCCCAATGTGGGAATGGCGAGCAGCTGCCCTGCAAGAGGGGCGCTTGGGTATCTCTCAAGGTCTCTGCCTAACTTGCCTGCGTCCAGCGCGGCGGGATTAGAGCGACAAAAGATGCCCCCCCACAGAAGTTATGCATATCACTCCAATTGCTGAAACTTCCAATTGTTTGCATCTCCCAAAATGTGTGAATTTCTTTTTTTAAAAATATTTTCTTTTCTTTTCCTTTTTTAAAAACTTTTTTTTTTAACTTAAAAACATTTTATGTACATCCAAAAGATGATGCAAAGCCTGACGGTGTCCCCCAGACCTCAGGAGAATGTTTGGTTTCAATAAAAGTCACTGCGATGGTTGGCAAATGAGATTTTGCAATGTGTGTGTGTGTTATTTTCCGCCCGTGTTGTCTTTTGTTCGTGAGTGGGGAGGGAATATGTTATGTTGTAACAGAAACTTCCTTAAAATATACTTCTGGGCTGGTGTTCCAAAGCACTAGAGGCAACTTCACCCTGCCCCATCTCTAAAATAAAATAAAATAAGCTTCAGGCAACAGAATCTCTTGGTCTGTCCCACTGTCTGCTTTTTCTTCACATGTTTCTCACATTCATGCTACTCTCACAATTGTCATCCACAAAGAAGACTTAAAACTGTCAAATTATTTTCTCCTTCTTTATCAAAACCTCCTTCATTCCAACCAGTGTGGTGGCACTCCTCTCAAATTCTGCCCCTTTGATACAGGATATGCAAAATCCCCCTTTTTGGCACTACAGCTCCCAGAATCCCCAGCCATAGCATACCCTCCCAAGATTTCACATGTAAAAACCAAGACCCAAGTGATCGAGCAACATCAGGGCATAGTCAAGCTAGCAATAGTTATTAATGAGGAAGGACAAATTATCTAGAAGAGGCTGCAGCTAATGAAAAGCAACAACTTTTGCAGTTTGAACTCAGTTTGCAGCAGTGGAAGGAAGCTGAGGACAAGGGGGAAAGTGGAGGCGGAAAGAGAAAGGACATTTTATAAGCAGTTGGAAAAATGGGATGGCAGAGAACTAGTTGGAGCTGTCCTGGCCAAATCAGGACAGAGGAGGGGGTGATACGCCACCGTGGCCAGAGTATTCTTGGAGATTTTAGTCCAAAAAGGAAAGTTTTAAAAACCTGGGACCCTTTCATGCTATGCAATTCTTGTTGACAAATCTCTTTGTATTCCTGTATGCTTTTTCCTTTGCTGCTGGATACATGGATTTTACTTAGGTTTTTTTTTGCTAAACATTTACTTCCAAGCTTTGCTCTTCAATAAACTGAGTAGTTTTTAGACATCAAGTGGCCTCCTTTACTGGCAGCTTTATGGGACTTAAGTTTTTTCCTTTGTATTAAGGACAGCCTGACTGTGGGTCGTGCTCACATTTATGTAATGCTACCTCGGCTTTTTCTGACAATTCTATATTCCATTGTAATTGCTATGGCTATGTCCTGAGGTCTGTAGGTTGGAAGAGGCACTACAGCTCTCTGGCTGAGAATTCTAAGTACCCCTTCCTGAACTGCAACTCATAGGAAGGAACCGCAGTTAAAGAAGAATTGCAGTGTTCGAATTCTGCAACGCGAAGGGGCCCCTGGTGTTATGCATGGAACGGTGCCTCTGCCTTTTTGCTAATCACAATATTCCCGACACCAATAACAGAATAAGGCTAGCTAGCTCCACCTGCTGCTACCTGAACGAACATCTGCCCAACAACATTAATGGCTGTTACTAAAAGGCACTAAGAAAACATACAGCGACTTTGTTTTCAGGTCCCAGCCTGGACAAGAAAGGGGGTTTTGAGGATGGCCTTTGAGGCCCCTCCTGAAACTGCAAACTCCAGGATTCCAGAGGAGGTTGAAAGTGGAATCATCGCGCTATAACAGACGAGTGTGGATACAACCAAAGATTGCTAGGGTCACAACCGGGCAGGGTTGTGTAGAAGGGAATTTTGGCAGGTGTTGCAACCAGGTAACACTTTGCTGAAATTCCCTTTTCTACGCCACGGTCCAAAGGACCGGAGGCTTCTCCGGTTTCCAGTGTGGCAACCCTACCAGCAAGATAGAAGTTGGCGAATTAGGCAGGCAGACTGTTTGCATGATCTGGAATACATGGGAGGGTTGGGGATGATGGTGATTGCTGGAGCTGAAAAACCACTGCTAAGAAAAACAACGGCCATGTGTTTTATTTTTCATTAACATGGTCACTGGGTCACACTGGAATATCCCCAGAATGTTGGCTATGAGTTAAGAGGGTACATGATAGCCATGTTTAAATATCTGAAGGGATGCCACGTAGAGGAAGGAGAGGGCTTGTTTTCTGCTGCTCCAGAGACCAGGATAAGGAGCAATGGATTCAAGCTGCAGGAAAGGAGATTCCACCTGAACCTCAGGAAGAACCTCCTGACGGTCAGAGCTGTCCAGCAGTGGAATCTGCTCCTGCCTCAATGGAGTGTGGTGGGGTCTCCCCCTTCTTTGGAGGTTTTTAAGCAGAGGCTGGATGTCAGGAGTGCTTTGAGGGTGTTCCTGCATGGCAGAAGGGGGTTGGACTGGATGGCCCCTGGGGTCTATTCCAACTCTACATTTCTATGATTCTATGAAAAGAGACCTATATCCATATATCAGGAGAATGTTGTAAAATGCAAAGATTCTGGAAGGAAATGAAACAAGACAGGAGTAGAATAATTGGTAGGAAATTGGAATCGACTAAAGATGTTTCCCTGTAAATGTTAGAAACTGAGGATTAAATAGGGATGAGGAATATTGATTAAAACAGTTATTAAAAGTGGCACAAATATTATGCCTGTGGGTGGAAGAAGACTGGACCTTGAATGGAAGTATTATATAGCAGAATTTGATTATATAGTGGGGGAAAAGAGGGATTTGTATAGAGCATGTAAGAGAACATTTCTGCACGACACTGTTATAGCGCGATGATTGCACTTTCAATCTCCTATGGAATCCTGGGGTTTGCAGTTCCGGGAGGGGCCGGCCGGCCCCTCCCAGAACTGCAAACCCCAGCATTCCATAGGAGATTGAAAGTGCAATCATCGCGCTATAACAGTGTCGTGCGGAGAGAGGAACAAGGAAGTGGACAAGGTTGGTAAAGCAATATCCCATATGACAGGTAAAGGAAATAATTATTAATTACACTGTTCCTGGGGGAAAGGCAGAAAGGACTGGATGGTATCAAGCCGAAAAATAGTATGTGTGTGAGGATTTATGGGCAAATGTAATGAATTGATTGTGGTGTGGAATGTATTCGTGGATATGTAGAAATGGCTGTGATAGTCCTGCAACAGCTGTGTTTATATAAAAAACGTGGTCCCACTGGAATTTTAAGTGTCAGGTAATGCAAAGGAAAGGAAAGCAACAGGGAGCAACTGGCAAGTCTTTAGCAATAATACCCGCTGGTGTATTAAAGGCACGCACGAAAAGTAGATGCCTACATAGGATACGTTTCAAAATCAAAGCCGGGGCGAGGGAAGGCCTGCAGCGGCCTCCCCGTTGCCATGGTGACCAGGACCAGGCCGCAAGCCTGAAAGGGGAGGAACGAAGGACGAGGACGACGCTTGGATTTCCGGTTCCGGTGTTGCGCCGGCCAAATTTTCGGCGGCGAAGAGTACCCGGGGGTGCTGGTGAGTAGTCCCAGGTGGGTTGAGAGAGCCCGGAGGCGCTTTTCGGTCCTCTTTTTCCTTTCGGACGGGGTAGGCCGCGCGCATCCCCGGCCTCGATTAGTCGCTGCTGCCGCCGAGGGGAACCGGCGGGCGGGGGAGAGAGGAAAAGAGGAGCTGCTCTTAATTTTTTTGGTAAACTGTGCTGCTGCTTATGAATGAGAGGATGTCTCTTCTTTCAGGAGTGAAGTGATGAGGGGCAGCCTCCTCATTGCCTGCACAATGCCCAAATGCCTAATTTTGCCATTAAGGAGAAAGGGGAAACCATCCCATAAACCTCAACTGGTCCAAGGAGGAGGAGAATCCCATAATAATTCTGCCCAAAGGAAGGGGACCTGACTGGAAGTCTCTTAGCTGCCCCGTGTGTTTTATATATACACATATAGTTAACAATATAATATCCATTATATATAATTTTCATTGATCATTAACTCAGAACTGGGGAACTTGTAAAATAAAAGGGAAATCTGATAAGACAAATGGAAGAATGGGACCCAATTATGAAGTTCCTTGAACAAAAATGGGGTAATTTAATTACTGAATAAATCAGAAGGATCTGAAAGTTATGTTAGAATTAGATATGTAGTAATTGTCTCGAATTTTGTCTCATATAAATTCTTTAGAGGATGGGTATGAGAATGCTGAATATTCAGAAGTGGATATTTAAATAGGTAATTAAATATGGAGGAATAAGATC
Organism: Ctenosaura bakeri; assembly: GCA_948474755.1. Classification (NCBI taxonomy): domain Eukaryota; kingdom Metazoa; phylum Chordata; class Lepidosauria; order Squamata; family Iguanidae; genus Ctenosaura; species Ctenosaura bakeri. Next base: position 231,665 of record CAOLHI010002406.1, on the reverse strand, counting down.
AACTAGAAGACAAAGAAGAAGGCTATATAGTGAAAGGAAGTATAGATTTAGGTAGTTTGTTTTTTTTCCAAGGAAGGGTAACAAGAAAAGAAAAAGGAAGTTGAGACACAATCTATTGGGTTTTATTATATTTAGATTTAAAAGGTGTAGAGATTTAGAAACCCATAAATGCAAGTTAAGAAGATTCACAGAAAATAATTCATAGGAGGAAGCAATGGAGGATATTTGAGAAAAAGGACTGTAGATAACCAAAACTATTATGCATTGTTAGTCTTATCTTTTCTTATTCTTTTAATTAAAAAAAAAACCTGGAGAATACTCTGGGACCATTCATAGTCATGTAGGAATGGGAATTATATCAGGAGTTGCTTCTTATGCACCCATATAACAAGTTTTCACTCTGGCAAACCTCATAGACCACAAGCTGAACATGAGTCAGCAGTGTGATGCAGCAGCCAAGAAAGCCAATGCAATTCTTGGCTGCATCAATAGGAGTCTGGTGTCTAGATCGAGGGAGGTACTGGTACCACTCTACTCCGCTTTGGTTAGACCCCATCTTGAATACTGTGTCCAGTTCTGGGCACCCCAATTCCAGAAGGACATGGTCAAGCTGGAGCAAGTCCAGAGGAGGGCGACCAAAATGGTGAGAGGCCTGGAAGCCATGAAGCCCGATGAGGATAGACTTAGAGAGCTGGGGATGTTTAGTCTGCAGAAGAGAAGGTTAAGGGGGGACATGACAGCCATGTTTAAATATTTGAAGGGATGCCACGTAGAGGAGGGAGAGGGCTTGTTTTCTGCTGCTCCAGAGACCGGGACAAGGAGCAATGGATTCAAGCTGCAGGAAAGGAGATTCCACCTGAACCTCAGGAAGAACTTCCTGACAGTCAGGGCTGTCCAGCAGTGGAATGTGCTGCTGCCTCCATGGAGTGTGGTGGAGTCTCCTTCCATCTTTGGAGGCTTTTAAGCAGAGGCTGGATGGCCATCTGTCGGGAGTGCTTTGAGGGTGTTCCTGCATGGCAGGGGGTTGGACTGGATGGCCCCTGGGGTCTCTTCCAACTCTACATTTCTATGATTCTATTATTTCTTTCAAGCAAACCTGACTAATTTTGCACAGCACGGAGACAGCCTTGAAGAAAGCTAGTCCAATGTACACCCACAATTATGCAACAAAATTAAAATGCTGGGTAAAAGTAATATTTAAGGGTCGCTTTCTAGTTTTAATTTCCAGGTTTATACAGAACCAGAATCAGCATATACTGCTAGAATCCTTCAGCCATGGAGGGAGTGGATTCTGGGATTTGTTTTCCCAAACCCTCACCTAAGTTTTGAGTTTCTGTGTGCTTGAGTGCTGGGAGCATTTAATGTAACCAGGCTGGTTATGAAATGCAAAAATTGGAGGTGGCTAAATATGTGGGGTTGGAGAGTTTAGAAGGGAGATTGTAATTCTCTCTGTATTGGAATTAAATTTTGTGTTGGTGTAGGGAAGGATTTAGCAGGACATTTTGAGGGAAAAAGAATGAAGAACAGATGCAAATGAATACATTTGAACCCCAGCTTTCAGTTTTAAGTGTCACAGCCTTGGAAGGACTGGCCATATCTGAAAATTTTCAGGATAGTTAAAAGTGTTCAGGGGCACTTTGTAACTGTTGTGTGCCTTCAAGTCATTTCCTACTTATGGTGACACTATCATGGTGTTTTCTTGGCAATCTTTGTTCAAAGGGGATTTCCCTTTGCTTTTGTCTGAGGATGAGAGAGTGTGACTTTCCCAAATTCACCCTTAGCTAAGCAGGGATTTGACTCTATCTCCAGAGCCATAGTCCTATAATGCACATGGAGGACTTGGGGGGGGGGTGTCAAAATTTCTGAGTATATGGTGGGAAGAAGATCATAATAATTAGGACTTTGTCACTCACCCACACATTACACTAGCTGTAAGTGATTTTGGTGGGGTATACTCTGATCTCTCTTTGTGTGTGTGGAGGGGGGGGCTCCACCTTTAAAATCTGGTATCTATCTGAGTCGCCAAGTGAGCCAGAAGCTAATGTCCTTTGTTTGCTTGATGTAGGAACAGTTGCAGACAAGATGTCTCATCACTTGAAATTCGTCGCCCGGACAGTGATGGTCCCGAATGGCAACGTGGAGGCTGCCTACCGCGTCCTCAACAGGTAAACAGTTTCCTTTGATCCTGCTCTGCTCCAAAGGCAGCCATTGTAATGATGTCAGCAAATAGGGTGCTGTTTGCTCTTGCCTTATGGCAGTGCCTTGAGCAGCCGTAGGTTCGTACGATCCAGGTTTTGGGTGCAAGCAGTGTCGCTCCTCTCATTGCTTATCAGTGGTTCTGTGTAACTTTTATTCAGAGAACAAGGGTTGGAATTGCAGAGTTGGAATGTATGATGCCCTAGGCTTTGGAGCCTCTTCTTTTGTCATACTTGGTTGTAATGCCCCCTACTGGTGGGGTTCCAAAACAGAGGTTTAAAAAGGTCTGGGATCCACAAAAAGGAAATTTCAGGGTTGAATTCTCCATGAAGATGTAGGGCAGCATGTGACCCTTGGAGCTAGCTATTCTTGTGGCCCTTGACCCTTCCTGACCTTCCCTTTTCAGGCTAAAAAAGATGGAACTGTCTCTTCAGAAAGCCTCTTGGAGTGTTAGTTCATCTTTTAAATAAATTGTAAAGTTTCCTCTGTGCTGTGTGTGTAGCGGGGGTAGGGGGTGTTAAATAATGTGGACTTCTAGCCAATCCCTCCTCCCTGCCCCAGAACTTTGTCAGTTCCAGGGCAAAAATTTGGCGCCTGGAACTGCAAAAGTTGCCCACCTCAAGATTAGAAGGCATGCCAAATTGAGCCCAAGAGGTTAAGAGGTGGCACCCTTTGGTATCACTTGTTCTGGTTTCCTGCAGTTGCCTTCCCTCCTTTATTGAATTGCTAAAATGTCACAAACAAGGTAAGGTTCCATGTTTGCCAGAATTGTTCTTTGGGCTGAGATGGTACATAATTTGTAAGAAGGAGTAGAAACTCCCGAGATGTCTTGGCTGCAGCCTGCATAGGGAGACTTGCATGATGCAAAGAAAAAAAAAATCAATAAGGTATCAGTGATCTCCCAGAAGCTGGCTTGAGGTTCTGGGAGATATAATGCAACCACATCTGGAGGGCTGCATGATTATCACCCTCTGTAGAGACTGGATCAAGTCCCTGAGGACAGTCTGTTGTCCAGTGGACATTGACCCATCTCTGTACCCATCTCTTACTTGCTTCGGACGGCCTGGTTTCTGCAAGGTGTGGAATACTTTCATCCCATCTGGCCCAGAGATTTTGTTGCCTGAGGAGGAGCATCAGAAAGCTCTCCTTCCCAGATCATAGTACAGAGTAGCTGACGGAGGTCAAGGTATTTTGGCATAGGAGGCATAAAATACCCTAGGTGACACTCCACAGCAATGAAAGTAGAACAATTAAATACTGGCTGGGTATCCCTTATCTGAAAATCCAAAATGCTCCAAGACCTGAAACTTTTGAAAAGCAAAACCCAGTTGTCTTCTTCCATAGCTCCCAAACAAGCTGCCAGAATTCCCTCATGTTCCCTATAGGAAGAAGGCAATGGGAGAAGAACTGACAAAAGAGCACACCCTACATTGAAGAGATGGTGCATGTCTATAATTTACAAACATTGAAAGAGTGGAACGTCAAAAAGTGGGTCATCGAAAAATGGGGGGGGTGTCTGTAGATTGAGGAAGATTCTGTGGTTGGTGTCTGGTTCCAGAACTGGGTGTTCTTCCAGGCCTCTGCAAGGGGTCTTTTGGTGCCAAGCACTGACCCACATTATTGCCATAAGATAAACTTTATTGATCATAAATGATTGAGCAGGGGGTCCACAGCAGAGAACCATTGTGGCCTGTTTGCTGGTGGGTTCCTGCATCCGTCATTGCCAAGGGGAGAACTGGCCCTCCCAGCTGGTCTCCCCCCTGCCCTTGCTGTTCCAGTGAGGTGGAAGGTGTGGTTGGAAAAGGAGAGCAGTAGAGGAGACGGTGGGAGGCAGTGCAGAGAGATTACCACTGCTGGGGCAGCCTCTGTCCGGCCAGCATTTTTGTGGGGGGAAACTAAACTACGCTTGGCCTGGAGCTGTGACCCATCCAGGATTTCCCCAGGAAGATGTCTGGCGGATCGTTAGAGGGCCAGGTGTGACCACGAGTCACAAGCGAAGCAAATGTCTCCCTGGGGTGGGAAGAGGCTTCTGTGTGTGAAGTTGCTACAAGCCGCTGCCGTTCTCTGAGGCCTCTCCCTCTTGTTCTTTGGACGCTTCAGCCCCAATTGGTTTAAAAATAGCTTGAACTGCAGTTGCTCTGCTCCACGTCTGTGTTTTGCTGACTCTCGGGCGGGCGGCACGTTCTCCTCCGTTGCCTGTGTTGTCAATGAGCCAAACATGTGTCTCCCTCACCACGCCAGCCCATGAGACCAGAGGAAGAGCAAGGACGCACATGAGGTTGCATAACTCCCATTCCGAGAGACCCACTCGCTCGGGGATTGGCTGGGCCGCTGGGCGGGTGGGGGACGTCACGGCTCCCTCTCATTGGGAGCCCGGTGCCAGTGGGCGGGGCTTGCTCTCCATTCACGACTGTTTTTCACACACGCCTTCCAGGCTGACACACCGCAGCTTGCAAAGCCATGTGAATGCGAACAAACGATCCACCAAGGCGGGCATCTGGAAACGTGCTGAACCCTGCTAAGCCTTCTAAAAACAATAATAATCCGATACTTGTTCCTTCTCGACTCCACTGCGTGGAAAGAGACAGATTGTGTTTAGATTGCATAGAAAATCTTTTCCTCTTGTCGTTTTCAACTTTTGGCCACCCTGAAGTGAACCTATGACAGGTTTTCCTTGGCAAAATTTGTTCAGAGGAGGTTGCCTTTGCCTTCCTCTGAGGCTGCCCAAGATCCAGTGCTCAGACCACTGCACACTAGCTCTGGATGCAGTGTAGCCTATGTGTATCTTCCAGCTGTGTGGCATGGACAGCCAACCTCCATAAAATTTATTTTCAGGGAAAACTGATAAAATAGCCTGGTTTTGTTTGTTTATTTCAGGGGTGGGGAAAGTGTGGCCTGTGGGCTCCCTGTGCCCTCCCCTCCAGTCCAGAAAGGCCCAGAGAGGGCCCAAAACATAGCAGAATTGCCCTCCCCCACCTTCGGGGAGTATTGGGTTGGGTGAATTCTAAATGTACCACACTGCAGGGGTGTAGCCTTCCAAGTCCCCTTGGGGGAAAGAGCACCCCCCCAACATGACAGTTGCCCACCCCTAGATTACACCTAGGAATAGGCACCGATATGAAGAAGAGAACTTTTCGGGTTTCCATGATCCTTTTCATTTGGTTAGTGACAGTGTTCCAGCAGTGGTTCCTTCATCAGCTCTGCTTATACTTTTCTTTTTAAAAATGCAGAGAAAGGTATACATTTCCATGTTGTTGTTGTTGTTTAATTGGGAACTGGAGATCTGACAAACCATCTTGTGTTTGGAAGGGGGGAATGTATGTGCCTCTGTGACACTGTGGCTCCTTTTTTCTCTTCTCCAGGGTCCTGACGATGGACGGGATCATCGATGAAGCCAAGCGGCGTAGGTATTACGAGAAACCGTGCCGCAAGAGGCAACGGGAGGCATACGAGACATGCCGGAGGATCTATAACACTGAAATGGCCCGGAAGATCAACTTCCTCATGCGCAAGAATCGCCCGGACCCTTGGATGGGTTGCTAAGCTTAAAGACTTTCCACAATGGAGACTTAGTCATGCGTCCTTTCGATGGGGTTGTTTTTGAACACAGCTGTCCGAATAAGCAGAGAAGACAGGGACTCTGCTTTTCCCCTTCAGTGGATTTCTCTCTTAAGACCAGTGCTCCATTTTTTGTTCTTTTTTTTTAAGGTCTGGAAATAATAAAGCTCAAAAAGCCAACCATTCCGTAGCATTTGTTAACAGCAAGTGAGTTAACACCCTTGTGAAACCACATGTTCAAAAAAAAAGGTTTGGTGATCAACTCTGTGTTGAGTCCTTTCTGTTTGTAGTGAGATTTCTCCATGGTGTCACTAGAGACCAGAGTTCAAATCTCTGCTTGGCCATGGAAGGCAGTGATAACTTTGGGCAAGTCCCATTTTCTCAGCCTCAGAGGAAGGCAAAGGCAAACCCCCTCTGAAGCTGTTCTGCTTTCTCTCTAGCAAAATAATGTTTTGTGCAATACAAGCTGAATCAAAGGGCCCTCCCTGGTCTTTACAGAATCTGATGTACCTCATATCCAGAAGCAGTTTGCTTCTTGCCCCTCCTAAACGAGTGTCGAAAGTGAGATCCAACATCAGGATGAAACAAAGGATGGTTAGGTCTTGATCTAGGCCAGTGGTAGACAATGGCCCTCTAGGGGTTGGACTGAAACTCCCCTAACCCTTTATGGATTAGGACTGATGGAACTTGCAGTCCAGCAACATCTGCAGACTTGTATGGATACCATGGGCTGCCACAGAAAGAAAATCAGAACGAGGTTGGCTGTGGTTACCCGGAGGACCTTCTCTTCTGTCGCTCCCAAGTTATGGAACAGCCCAGCACATCACCAGTCTTGACTGCTTTAAAAAAGCAGTCAAGACTGTTCTCTTCCGACAGGCCTTCCCAGACTAGTGTTCCGCCGCCTCTCATCAATTGTCCTTTTGTTTTTAATTTGTTTTAATAATTAATGTTTTAGGGGGATAGAAGGGTTGGTGGGTGGGGAGGATGGGGTACATTTTAATGTTTTAATGTATTTATATATTCCTGTAATGCCGCCTCGATCCACTGGGAGAGGCGGGATAAAAATAAATTATTATTATTATTATTATTATTAAAATGGGCTGAAGAGCCTGGAATCTCTCTAGAAGCCAAGACGACTAAACTGAGCCTGTTAAGCTTTGGACATAGGGTGAGATGACATATGACTTATTTAAAAAAAGAAGATAATGCTTGGTAAGAATCCAATAAGAATCCAATTTATTTGTCTGTGGAACAACGTCCATTACAAAATACTGCAAAAGCACTACAGGAAAATTATAAGAATGCAGCCAGCCTGCTTACCAATAAGCATTGAATTTAAACTGCTTGGTGAAGTGGGAGTGGGGAAGGAAAGGGGGAAAATGCAGCTCAGGTGGATTGACTTGGGCCAAAGAGGCCCGGCTGTCCTGAGCCTGCGAGGCCAGAAGCGGGTCTCACAACAGGGTCCCTGGGAGGCCTCTTGTTTGAATGATTGCTGGAAGTCAAAGCCACAACAACTGGAGGCCGGTCCGTTCCCCCTTTACAGGGCTGCCCGTTGTCCACTGCAGAAGCCACACACCCGCCACGGAGGGAGGGGGGACGGGCTCCCATTTCCGGACTGTTGCGGGACTGCAGCTCTCGTCGCTTTGGTCCCAGGCCATTTCCGCACTAGCCTGTTACAGCGCGATGGTTCCACTTTCAACCTCCTCTGGAATCCTGGGGTTTGCAGTTCCGGGAGGGGCCGGCCGGATGTCCTTTGAGGTCCCTTCCAACTCTATAGAGACCAGCCCCTCCCGAAACTGCAAACCCCAGGATTCCAGCGGAGGTTGAAAGTGGAGCCATCGCGCTATAACAGTCCTGTGCGGAAATGGCCAGAGAGAGGGGAGGGGGGTCGATAGGAAAGAGAGGCTCGCAGGAGACCCCCTTACAGACAGACAATTACGTTACAGAGACGCCGATGAGCAGACAGAGGAAAACGATTAGACGGATAGATTATTGGAGGGGCAGCAAACCCTCCCCACAAGGGCCCTTTCCGCACTGGCCTGTTATAGCGCGATGATTCCGCTTTCAACGCCCTCTGGAATCCTGGGGCCGGCCGGCCCCTCCCGAAACGGCAAACCCCAGGATTCCAGAGGGGGTTGGAAGCGGGATCATCGCGCTATAACAGGCCCGTGCGGAGATGGCTCCAGTCTCTCCCCGCAGCCTCCCCAGTGGGCTCCACCGCAGGGGGACTGCGGACTCTTGCTCCGCAGCAACGGTTCCCCGGGGCGGGCCTGAGTCTGCAAGACTACCTAATAAGAAATGCTATTATTCTAAAGCCAAGAGCCTATGTCTTCATTTTCAAAAATGAAGCGTTGGCGGCTCCCAGGCGTCCGGCGAGGCGCCCTCCCTCGGCCAGCCGGGCCTCGCCCATCAGAGGCCCGCCGGTCTTGGCCTGGGCTTGAGCCATCACCGTCCCCTTGGGTATTTTCTTCACCTTGACTGTCCCCCGGGTCCGGCTTCACGCGGCCTTTCCGCCACTCCGGCCAAGGACTGCAGCTCCCATCATCCAGCGGTCGGGGGAGGGGGGTTTCGACACCACGACAGCCGAGCGGCTCCGGCTCCGCGCGGGGTGATTTCGAACAACTTCAGGGGACGGTCCTCAAGGGACGTTGCTGCCCGCCAATCAGGGCCACGTCGCCATGGCTACCGCGCGGGCGACTCTCGCTTGGGGCGGGAGGATGGCCGCCTGGACCCACCGCCCGGAAGTCCCGCCTCCCAGGGGAGAGACCGACATACCGTAGACGTAGGAGGGCGGCGGGAGGGCTCTATGGTTCGCGGCCACTTCCGGCCGCCTCTCCTTCCCTTCCTCTCGCGCCCCCGCGGCTTCCGCTTCCGCTCCGCGCGCCGACGACGTCCCAGCTCCGTCGGTGGGTGTCGGTTCGCCCGCGGAGCCGCCGAGGCCGCTTCCCTCCCCTGCCGGACCGCGGACGAGGGAAGGCCGCTCGGGCGGGTGAGTGAGCCGGGAAGGACGGGGTCGGCCGCAGGGAGGGGGCGCCGGCGGGGGGCGGGGGCCCCTCGAGGCCCTGGGTCGGGGGGGCGGAGGGGAGGGGAGGGGGCGTGGCCTTCCCGGTGGGGGGCTGAGGACCCCTCCCCTCCCCTCCCCTCCAGCAGGAAGGGCTGCGATGCCTCTCTCCGACGCCCAACCTTCGGGGCCCGGTCCTTTCTCAGTCCACTGCAGGTCCCATCATCCCCGAGCCGGCATGACTAACGAGAGCCGCGGCTGACGGGAGCTGGAGCTTCCCCAGAACATTTGGAAGGCCCCGGTTGGTTCTTCGTGCCAGGTTGTTTTTTGGCATCCAGGAACCGCCCTTTACAACTGCATACCCCATCGTCCCCCTGGCGGTGTGGCTGGTGATCAGGGATTCTGGGAGCTGCAGGTTCCCGAAGCCTCTGGAGGGTTGGCAGGAATCAGGAACGGCTGCCATTAGTACAGCATGACCTGGCACCCCCTCTTCTTGCTCTCCTTCCTCCCTTATTTTCTGTATTCCAAGTTTCCTTCCAAGGTGGGGTTCGTAGGGGCCCCCCTGTGGCTGAGGATGATGGGAGTTGAAATCCGACACAGCTGCGGGGCGCTGGTTTGGCGAAGGCTGGGGTGGCCTCGATGGCAGGAGGGCGCGTGGAGACGAGATGTTGCTGGGCTGTGTCTCCCAGCACTTTTAGGTTTTGCTTGGCCTGGTGGCAGAGATGGTCCAACAGCACCGGGAGAGCGGTGCTTTCCAGCCCCCCGTAGTCTGGGATGGGGAGGGAGGCGGCCTCTGGACCCGGCAGTGCCGTTCCTAGTTGATGCGGTTCTGCCACAAAGGTGGCGCTTTTCAGCCTTGTGTGGCTCGTCATGTTTTTGAAGCGAGTCCAGCAGTCCATTAGTGCATCTTAAAGAACAATGGTGTGGGCAGGAATATACCAAGGATTAAAGAATTCTGTGTTTTTTAACCATCAACGTCTGTGTATTTTCTCACTGTCCAGTTTCTCTTCATTTTTACATATTCCTGTAATATGTTTTCCTCCCTCTAAACAGAGCACTTTAGCTTCTGCCACAAACAGATGAACCTCTAAGCCTTCTGACCGTTCTAGTTTTCTTTTTTTCTTTTTTTCGGTATCAGTTTTGAGATGGGCCAATTAGCCTTATAGAATCATAGAAATGTAGAGTTGGAAGAGACCCCCAGAGGCCATCCAGTCCAACCCCCTTCTGCCATGCAGGCACACCCTCAAAGCATTCCCTTGGACAGGTGGCCATCCAGCCTCTGCTTAAAAACCTCCAAAGAAGGGGGAGACCCCACCACACTCCATGGAGGCAGCAACAGATTCCACTGCCGGACAGCCCTGACTGTCAGGAAGCTCTTCCTGAGGTTCAGGTGGAATCTCCTTTCCTGCAGCTTGAATCCATTGCTCCTTGTCCTGGTCTCTGGAGCAGCAGCATCCTTGGTCTTTCACAGGCTACCACGATGTGGGAAGGGGGCCTTTAATAGTAATATTTCTTTGGGAGGTGTTAAACTCTGAATACAGGCTGACAATGAAAGATAGACAACGAGTAAGGAAAGGGAGAAAGAAAGATGAGGGAATGTTGGCTTAGAGTTATGCAGCTCTTTCTTTTCCTTCTTGCTCACTTTATCTCTTGTGCCATCAAATGTGAGTTCCAGGCCCCCTGAACAAAATGTCCTGTCCTTATGTTCAAAAAATACACAGTGAGGGACAGGAGTGAAGTTTGCTTTTCTAGAAGTGCAGTTAGTCCGTAGGTGGGCGCTCCGAACTGGCTGCGCAGATCTCTTGCTGACCCTTCTGCCTGGCATTCTGATATATTCGAATCTGCTTTTACAGGGAAATTGAATTTTTCCTTTAATGTAATATGCTTTGGTAGATACTTCTTTTGTTTTTTGGAAATGGTAACATTGTGGAAGCCTCTTGGTACACCAGTAGAGCTGTGCAATGAATGGGAGGTGGGTTGGAGGAATTTGGAGGTGGGGGAATTACTTTCCTGGGCTCCAGGTACCCAGAACTTGTGGCCTATAATAGCTGCCTTTGTCGGCTGTAGGCATGCCTTCATTCTTGTGGGAAGAAGGGGCAGGGGCAGGTGGTGAGAAGGGAGCACTCTCTGTACCATTTAGGAGTAGCCTTTGTTGATGGCTGCAGCTATCATGACGGAGGCGGGCGAATACAGAAGAAAGCCAGAATATGTCCAGAGGAGGTGACCAAAATGGTTAAAAGGCTGGAAACCAGCTTAGGGAGCTGGCTGCATTTAGCCTAGAGAAGAGAAGATGGAGAGGAGACATGGTAGCCATGTGTAAATATTTGAAGGGATGTCATATGGAAGATGGGGCAAGCTTGTTTTCTTCTGCTCCAGTGACTAGGACACTGTGGAACAATGGCTTCAAAGTTCAGGAAAAGAGATTCCACCTAAACATTAGGAGGAACTTCCTGATGGCAGGAATTGTTCAACAGTGGAATACACTGTTGTCTTAATGGAGTGTGGTAGAGTCTCCTTCTCTGGAGGTTTTTCAACAGAGGCTGGGTGGCCATCTGTCGGGAGTATTTTGTGTATACCTGCATGGCGAAATGGGGCTGGACCTTGGAGTCTGTGATTCTGTGGTGCTGCACTTCTCCTGTCTTCTGGGAAGTTTGAATCTCAGTAGGTTTTTATATGAACCTGATGGCAGCAGCCATTCTCAAAAGTACTGTCTTTCCTTTCAGGCCCAGCCAGATTCTCCTAGCGATGGCGCTCTCCAAGAGGGAGCTGGATGAACTTAAGCCATGGGTGGAGAAGACAGTGAAGCGAGTCCTGGGCTTTTCGGAGCCCACTGTGGTCACTGCTGCCTTGAACTGTGTGGGGAAGGGAATGGACAAGAAGAAAGCAGCTGGTAAGTCTACGGCAGCATTTCTGAAGGGACTTGGGGTATTAAAAATGGATTCCTCCTGACTTTATCTCTTTCATGACTTGGAAAAATTCAGGCTTTGGTAACTTGTGTTGGGGAACATACAAAGGGGTTAGACTGTGGGACCCAGACATGGTGGAAATACTTCCACACCTCCCCAGAGGGCATTTGGGGAAAAATGTTTGATTTAACCCTGGGTGGGACCCCAAAAGGCATCCAAAGAAGGAGGAAGTGCTCTCATCACCCCCAGAGGGCTTTTCAGGGCATTTTGGTGCAAACTTTTTTTTAAGTCCTGAGATGGCACAAAAACAGCCTAGGGGGATGCAGCCATCTCCTTAGACAACCACCTTTTTTCCAAGGGTAGCTATGAAACCTGGGTTCAGGTTAGCAAGAGTGAATCTCTGTGATGTCTGGAGTTGCCTATTGTTCATGGACAGCAACTGTAGGTAGTATGGGATGGAATTCTTTGGATCTCCTCAATCATCTCCTCATAAAGTAACTCTCTAAGCATAATTCACTTTCCCACCCGCTCCATCTTCCTCAGATCACCTCAAACCTTTCCTGGACGACTCCACTTTGAGGTTCGTTGACAAACTCTTTGAAGCGGTGGAGGAAGGTCGAAGTTCTCGACACTCCAAATCCAACAGCGACCGGAACCGAAAGAGAGAGTTGAAGGTGAGCTGAAGCTTCGGTTGGTTTTTGCCAGTTTATTACAAAAGGTGCCAAGGTTTAAGGAACATGCGCATGGCAAACCCATCGCAGCTGGTTTTCCTTCCCCAGGGAGAGCTCTGTACTGTCACAGCTAAATGTTCAAGAGAAGAGATCTTTTTCTTGGCAATAAAAAGGGTCTGTACTTTGAGTTCTCTTAAAGGTACTTCCTGTAACCATTTTCCTCTTCCTCTCAGCCTCTGAATCTTGAACTGCCAGAAATCTTAGAGCAGCAGGGTGGGCACAATATGTGGGCCCTGTGGTTCTGTCATCCAGAGTGGCACTGCTTTTAATAGTGACAGGCCAGAAGCAGGTTTCCTTGAGGGGAAAGCTAGCTTTCTGTTCCTGTCTCTCCCCTGAAAGAAGTGTGGATTCCCAAGTGCTGATGGGAAGGGTGGCAAGTCCAGTGCTGCACATGTGAGAAACCCAGCTGCTGTAATAGCTTCACGTGTTGTCAGTTTAGCAAAACCCAGCAGGCTCGTGCTTTTCAGAGGCAGAAGTCAGAACTTGGAAAAGTAACTTCTTTGCATGGCAACTCCCATGATTCTGTGCTGGCTGGGAAATTCTAGGAGCTGATATTCAAAGCAGTCACTTTTCTGAGCTGTGCCAATAATATCCAAATCTGCCATTATAGTTCTCACCAAGCTGTTTGAATTCTTGTTCCCTCAGGATGTGTTTGGCGAGGACTCTGAAATCTCCAAGGAGTCATCTGGGGTTAAGAAGCGCCGCATCCCTCGCTTTGAAGAAGTGGAAGAAGAGCCTGAAGTGATTCCTGGCCCACCAACAGAAAGCCCAGGGATGTTGACCAAATTGCAGGTGGGTCCTGAGAAGCAGAACCTCCAGCTTCTCATCTGGGTCAGGAGAAAAGTCTTGAGTGCCACTTGTTCTGTGCTGAAATTGGGTTTATCTCCAAGCTTCCCCACACAAGGCTTCATTTACTGTCAAGCATTGACAAACGTTACTGTTCTAAGAACAGCTTTATTGGTGGTAAACAATGCAGCAGGTGATGCCTAGCAGAGAATCATTCCAGACCTTTTGCCAGTGGGATCTAGCATCTTCCCACAGCCAAGGGTAGAATCAGGCACTTAAACAATGACTTCTTCCCCAGCTGGCGATCCAGTTTGCCATGGCTGGCTAAATGGGGAGCCCCCTGGGCTGTGAGGCACCCCTCCCCAGGCCAAGGCTGATGGAAGATTGGATACCGAGGCTTATATAGTGCAGAAGCAAATAAAGAAGATTGGTGTGTAAGCGTGATTCATCTCCCCCATAGCTATGAGAGTTGTGCAGGCAGGCCAGAAACAGAGAAAAATGGATTGCCCCATCTGCTTCCATCCTTCATAGCTTTTCCCAGCCTCTGACTGCTGAGTTATGAATGAAGGTATCCAACAGAGTCACTAATACAAATTGCCTCTTTCTCTCTACTGGACAGCTGTTCTTGTTTAGCCACAGTGCTGACAAAGGGTCCCAAACCCCTCTGCCTGCCTGGCAACAGCAACCCAGCTTGCTATGCCATGGCAATGGGCTCAGGCGCTGAGGTTACTGCAGGGAGGCCAGAACCCAAAGCTCATGAGATTGCAGCTCAGCTCGGTCACTGTTGTGAAGCCCACCTCATAAAGTGATGGTGGTAGTTGAGAAAGGGAGAGAATTGTCCATTGTGTACTGAGCTGATGAAGTGGGAGGCTGAAATGCCTGTGTGGAAGCAAGATGTCCACTCATGCTAGAGGCAACTCTGGTGCTCTTTATGTGAATGTGGCCAACAAATTTTGGAGTGGCGCAAAAAAAAAAAGGAAAAAAAGTCACTCGGGGCAGCATGGTTTCAATACCTCGTACAACCCAGCGGGGGCAAAAGAGTTAGTTTGAGGCAAAGAGGTTCTGCCTACAGTAAAAAAAGAAAGAAAGAAATCAAACCAGCTTTTAACTTCCCTTCTTTTTCCTGTGGCCTTCAGATCAAGCAAATGATGGAAGCAGCAACACGGCAGATCGAGGAGAGGAAAAAACAGCTGAGTTTCATCAGTCCGCCTCCGCCTCAGGTACAGCCTCTGACACAAACAGCAAAAGCCATTCAGTTGAGAGACTGTTGAGGGCCAGGCTCGTCCACCTCAGAATAATCACATTTTATGACCCCCCCTACGATCTCTGGGATTGCTTCCTGTTCACTTCCTTTTTTTTTTTTAAAAGGAAGGCTTTGTTGGGCCTAGGGAGGGGAGCAGAAAAACATGGCAAAACACCTCACTTTTGGAACACTATGGGGCAGTTCCTTTTTTAATTTGGGGGGGGGGTTGCTAATTTTTTTAAGGCCTTGAGGGCCAGAAAAAATAGCCCAGGGGGCCACGTATAGCCCACTGACTATGCTTTGTCTATATTTGTTCTTTGGGTGACAGGAAGAGGGGCTCTGGTGAGGTTCAGGGCAGTCTCCCTCTTTTCTTTTCCCTCAACCCACTTTGCCATCCCACCCCCCAACCCCCCACTGCCTGCTTTTGCCTGAATTCCATGGCCCAAAAAGCATGGTGGGGCACGGAAATGACCCCAAGCTCTTCTCTTCTCTTCCGCCCTGCAGCCGAAAGCTCCGACGACAACGACAACCCAGCCCGAGCGCCTCCCCATTGGCAACACCATCCAGCCCTCCCAGGCAGCTACCTTCATGAACGATGCCATCGAGAAGGCCCGGAAGGCTGCCGAGCTCCAGGCCCGGATCCAGGCCCAGCTGGCCTTGAAACCTGGGCTCATTGGCAACACCAACATGGTCGGTTTGGCCAACCTGCATGCCATGGGGATTGCTCCGCCGTGAGTATCGGAACACGCTGTCACAGGGGCAGGGATGCCAAATTGCAGAGGCATTTCTCCACCCTTTCCTGTTGCTGTCAGTGAGCAAGTGGTGTCTGGCTCTTTGCAGCAAATGTAATGCAAAGAGTTTTGGCACCTTCCGTGCTTCCGGTCACTAGTTTTGCAGCGGGTGGGGAAGGCAGACTGCTTGAGGGATGCATCCCCTCCCAAATTGGGTTTGCATTATTTCCCCAATGTGGCCTAGCAGTTTGAATGATGATTAAGACTCGGGGAGAACAGGGTTTGAATCGCTGCTCCATCACAGAAGCCCACTCAGTGACCTTGGGCCAGTCATGCTCTCTTGGAGGAAGGCAGTGACCAACCTTCTCTGAAGAAATCTGTCCAAGAACACCCTAGGAGGAGAGGATCACTAGAAGTGAGGGTTGACAACAACAGCGCAGCAGTAGCAAAGCTTGGGAAAAGATAGTTATCTATATTGGAGCTTCCAGGTCCCCACACCTCACCCCACGGGAATTATAGTACCTCCCAAAAGTAACTTTTACAATCTCTGACATGTAGCCACTCCATGTAAGGGCAGCACAAGTCAGTCATCTTTGTGTTATGTGGGACCACCAGTTCCTTGAGGAGAGGGGAGGCAATGAAGTTCATTCGTGTAAGTAGCATTTCATTTACTGTAAAACCCAGGTAAGATGCTGGAAAGGTCTATAGACAGGTTGGGCAACTTCAGTAGCTCAGGGAGGGGGCACAGTTTTGAAGCCTTTTTGGGCATAAGCTGTCATGGACAGGAGCCCGCTGTTTCAACTGAAGTGAGCTGGAGGCCATGAAACTATATGCTGAATAAACTGTATGTCCTTGAGCCTCTTTCTTGTTGAAGCTTTTTGTTTTTTTGAAATGATCTATTATCCTAATCAGCCTTTTGGCCCCATTGTATGGCCTAGTGTTACATAGAAGTCTGAAGAACCCCAAGCCCCTCATTCTGTAGACTGTAATTCAGGACAAACAGACTGAGAACCGTGCCCCTACCCAGCAGTGATAACTGGTGTCCCGAGGGCTGCGTTGTAACCAGAATTATGTTTTTGGGGATGTCTTGGCCCAGGAAAGTGGAGCTGAAGGACCAGACCAAGCCAACGCCGCTGATCCTGGATGAGCAGGGGCGCACCGTTGATGCCAGCGGCAAGGAGATTGAGCTGACACACCGCATGCCAACCCTCAAAGCCAACATCCGGGCTGTCAAGAGGGAGCAGTTCAAGCAGCAGCTCAAGGAGAAGCCCTCTGAGGACATGGAGTCCAACACCTACTTCGACCCCCGCGTCTCCATCACCTCGGCTCAGCGGCCGAAGAGGACCTTCAAGTTCCACGAGAAGGGCAAGTTTGAAAAAATCGCCCAGAGGTTGCGAACAAAGGTACGGGCAGCTTTGGAAGTGAGAGGAAGCCTCTCTTACTGAATGGGAATGATAGGAATGGAAGGCTGATCTGAGGCTGCTGCCATCCCATTCGCCAACGGGAGAGTGCCTTTCTTAGCTTGTTAAGAAACAAAGAAAACAGAGGAAGAAGAAGAAACTGCCTCCCATTTTATGGCTATTCTCATGTCTAGGTGGCCTTGGCAGAATCTCCGTTTGCCATAGGTGGCCAGACTAGTGGCTCTTTGCATACCTGATGCTTCTCTTCACTGTCTCCAGTGGCAGCGTTAGTTTACTGTTAAGAACAAATTCATTGGCATATGATAAATTGCTTGGCAAATAAGCTATGCTTACAGCTGCATAACATTTATAGTTCTGGTACCATTGCCTCAATCAGAAATGCCCCCCAAACTTACCTTTAAAAGCTATTCAACTGTCCTGAGCGGTGGAGTTCTTCAGCCCTGGTGTGTGAGATGCTGTAGGATGTTGTGACCAGCCCACTCCCACCAGGAACAGAAGCCTTTGGCCACTCCTTGTCCATACCAGGGCTGGTGACATCATCTTGCAACCTTCTGCTCACCAGCACCACAGAACTCTGTCCCTGTATGTGGCTGACCAGCTTTTAAGGTGGATTTCAGGGGTTGAACCAGAGATGGAGCAAAGCTACAGTATCATAGCCACTCCTCTGATGTAGAATCTCAGCGCTCAGTTTAAAGGAAGCTGCTTATTGGTATTGTTGTTGCTGTGTATTATTTCAGTTTTTAGCTGCCTCAATAAAATGACTCAGGTTGTCATAAAATATTAACCTTCTGAAATGTTTAAACAAGAAAAAACAACATATCTACAATGTAGTACTACACCCCCCCAGCTGCTATCTCCTGGAGGCAGTCTCTACTCATTGTAGGTGACCAGGCACCTGTGTGGCAAGGTGGCAACAGAAGGGCTGGATAGAGCCCACCCCCTCCCACATCTCTTGCAGCCTCCATCCTTGGCTGCTAGGAAGCCTACCTGAGAGAATCCCACCTTTCACCCAGCTTTGCTTTTAAGTAAAAAATAAATGTTTATTCTCCTCACAAGCATTCCTGAAAGGATTTCTCTCCCCATCAGGCCCAGCTGGAGAAACTCCAGGCTGAGATCTCCCAAGCTGCCAAGAAGACCGGGATTCACACCTCTACCAAGCTGGCCCTCATCACACCCAAAAAGGAGCTGAAAGAGGGAGACATCCCTGAGGTAGAGTGGTGGGACTCCTACATCATCCCCAACGGCATGGATGTGTAAGTTCTTTGGCCTTTCCGTTATGGGAGTCCAGGGAAGAAAATTTTCACTGCTAAAGAACAGCTGAGAACTTGCCATTCAGGGCTCAGCTTTGGTTTTCCTACATCTGTGTACTGCACTTCAGAGAACTCGCACTGTTTTCGTTCTCAAATAATAGAATAAAAAATATGTCAAAGATAACATCAGAAGCCTGGAAAGTGCTAATTACAAGTTAGAAGTAACTAGCTGCAAACAAAAATGTAAAAAGGCAATACAAATGAGCTAACAAATATATATAATCAAAGTAGACAAATTTATGAAACTATAAGTAAGTTGAAGTTCCAAATACTTTGGAAAACAAGGGGAGAAGGATCAATCCTCAAAGCCTTCAGAAATGGGTGAGTCTCCTTTCAGATAGAAGGCAGCCCCCATCCCCATTTTTTGGTAGCCAGAAATAACCCCCAAAGGGTCTCTGTGAATCCAGAAGGTATAGGATTACATGTGGAAGTGGCTGGTGTGGGAGTCCGTGAAGGCTTTAGGAAATGTGACTGCAGGACTTATTCATCAAGCAGAAATTTGCAAACAGGAAGTTCTGAGCTAAGGATGGGGCAGAGGACCAGACTTATTTTATGAGGTTTTTTTTTTTATTGTTTGAGCTGTCTTGAGAGGACTATGTTTGCCATCTAAAAATATTTAACTAACATAACTGTGGGAGCATTTTGTCTACTGAGTCTTAGCAGAAACCTTGGGGGAGATACAAACAGCAGAAGGACTGGGAAGGGTGGAGGGAATTGTTGCTGAGGTGGCTCCAGTGTCCATGCAACCTTTCTCTCTCTCTCTCTTTTTTTAATTTTAGGAAAGCGGCTGAGTTCCTTCAAAGAGAAGACTACCATGGCATCACAAACTTGGTAGAACATCCAGCTCAGTTAAACCCGCCAGGTAACTGGTCCAGATGTGGGGGTGAGTGTGGTCGTAGCTGAGGGGTGGACGGTGGGTATATCAGTCATATGAAATAGAGCAGAATTTGGTAGCTGCTGTGGGGATGTTTCATTGGGAAAGCAGAGAAGGGCAAAAGATAATGGCTAGAGTAGGGTTGGGCTTTGTGTGGTCCTCCAGATGTCGCTGGGTTACATCTTACAGCATCTGGAGGGGGCCACACGAAGCCCAACCCTGCCTCAACCTTTTCTATTCGCAATCACCGTTTTATCACAAACCCACAGTGTTGGGAGAAATAAAAGGAGTCATCATGAGGGAGCCACACTGTACCCGAGCCCTGTCTCGAGAACAGAAATTCCTGCCCAATGCCTGCGTTTCCCCTTCTTGAGATCTTGCTTAGTCTGCCTTTTTTCTCCTCCCCCCCCCCCACAACCTTCCAGTGGACAAAGACACACCAGTGACCCTGGGGGTCTATCTAACCAAAAAGGAACAGAAGAAGCTGCGCCGCCAGACCCGTCGGGAAGCCCAGAAGGAGCTGCAGGAGAAAGTGAGACTCGGCCTCATGCCGCCTCCAGAACCAAAAGGTTAAAAAAAAAATCCTTTGTGACAAGCAGATCTTTGGGTGCCAGTAGTGGCTAAACACAGTTTGGTTGGAGTTTTTTCTAATTAGAAATTTTCCAGTATATTAAAAAAGAAAGAAAAAATATTAAGTATACAGATTAAAAAAAACGAGAAAGAAAAAATAGCAGAAAACAGAAGAAAAGATATTTACACTGACTTCCAATTTCCCTAACAATGGTGGTACATTTCACTATGTAAGTTAACTTTTCCAGCTAAGATACTGTTTGTGCATTTCTTCAGCTTAATGAAGCCTATTAATTATCAGAGCTTCCAGTTAACATGTTATTTTCATCTTTCTGCCAAAAAAACAATCAAAGGTTCCCAGTCTTTCAGAGGAAGTCAGTGATTTTTTACTCTAATCGATGTTGATAGTATAGCCGTTTCAGCTTGGTCAGTCAGTTTCAGCAGCCAGGTCTCATTTGTGTTTCCATTTCTATGCATACCCAGTCTGGTTGGAGTTGAAAAGCTGTCCTTTTTCTCCCACTGCAGTTCGGATCTCAAATCTAATGCGAGTTTTGGGAACGGAAGCAGTTCAGGACCCAACCAAAGTCGAGGCCCATGTGCGAGCGCAGATGGCAAAAAGGCAGAAGTAAGAACAATGTATATTTTGTCTACTGTTTTCTTTCACCTGCCATCGCTTCTTGGTATTCCATTGATTTTTCAATAAAATACCTTTCCTGTCCTGTTTCATGGAGTTGAAAGAGGGGGCATGGAGATATGTTGTAGTGGTCAGTGTGCTTGATTTGCTGTGTCTGTTGTGTCCCACAGAGCTCACGAGGAGGCAAATGCCGCACGGAAGCTCACGGTGGAACAGAGGAAAGCGAAAAAGGTGAAAAAGCTTAAAGAAGATATTTCCCAGGGGGTTCATATAGCAGTTTATAGGTGAGTGGTCCCCTCTCCTCAAAGCTAGAGGCATCTTGACAAGGGCTGTGGAGTTGGGAAGCCAAACCTTCAACTCTGACTCCTCTGTTTTTCTGCCGTCTGATCCCAACACCTTCGTGAAGGGCAAATGTATGTTAATTAACACAGGTTGAATATCCCTTATGCAAAATGCTTGGAACCAGATGTGTTCTGTACTTAGGATTTTTTTTAAAGATTTTGAAATATAGTACCTTTTTGGAATAGCTTTGCTTCTCATTTGTGCGATTTCATAGATCCCCAGTTTCTCTCTTTTTTTGCTACCAGACACCCACTTCTGCCTTCAAGGTGGGGGCTGCCATGCTCTTCAGATCTGCTAAGATGAACAAGCAGGAGCCTCACAGCTGCTGCCTTAAGGGCCAGCACAAAAAGTTTCAGTGTTTGGAGGATTTCAGAGTTCCAGATAAGGGAAGCTCAACCTGTAATAACAAATTTACTGTAGTGAAATGGTAGCACAAGGCATTTCGTCAGAATTTCAGGAATCATCAGGCTACGTAGAGAGTATATAAAATACATTTATTTGATTAGAATTCCTGGAAAAGAAAACTTTGCTAAATTCTGTGAAAGTAAGTGTGCAACAAATGAGGCATGAAACCTTGTTAGTTTTTATTTTGCAGCCAGAGTTTGTACGTTACTACCGACTCTGAATAGATTTTTACTCCACATGACTCGAACTCCACAACCCTGATCTGAATGTCCTCTCTCCCCTTCAGTCCGCCCTCTTCACCGCCATCCCCTGTAATGCATTTCTCTTTCTTTTCTCCAGAGTGCGAAATCTGAGCAACCCAGCAAAGAAATTCAAAATCGAAGCCAACGCCAACCAGCTGTACCTCACTGGAGTTGTGGTTTTGCACAAAGATGTCAATGTGGTGGTGGTGGAAGGAGGTAAGATGGCAGAGAGTGGCAGGGTGGGACAAGTGTAGAATCCCTGAGGCTTCAAATTTTAATAGTTTGGGTATTGCTGGATCCTGCTTTTACGTACTATAAACTTTTACAATGGCAGTGCCCACTGGCAGAGGATCACTTCCGAATCAAAACAGCTCTAGGTAAAAGTCTCTTATTTCCTGCCCCAATTTTCTTTCAGGCCCTAAAGCACAGAAGAAATTCAAACGGCTCATGCTGCATCGAATAAAATGGGATGAACAGACATCAAATACAAAAGGAGATGGTAAGGACTGGCATCTTCAGTGCCCTAGACTGGGCTGTGTGTTAAGTGAAGAAGGGTTTCCTTTTATCACTAAACGAAAATCTGTGTCAGTGGAGCAGTGAATCGGCTTTGGATTTTAGCTGCCTTTCCAGGAGCTCTCCAGAGTGCTGAATCTGGGGAAAGGGAACACTTTGGAGAACTCCTTTGGTCCTGGGCCCACCTGCTAACTACTCTTGGCCTGAACTTCCATACATGTATACAGTGGGTGAACTTTTAAGTTGGTGGCCATTGCTTCATCCTCTCTGAATTCACCCAGTTCCCCCTTTTAAAGGCTGGTTCTTTTCTCAGGACACCTTTGCAAGAACATTAATTCAGGGGTTGATTTGGAATCTGTTTTCCAATTACAAACTCCTTTTTTTTTAATAAGTTCCTGAAACAATGAGCACCATTACCATCACACTGCTTTGCATGGTAAACCACATGAGATAATTTTTATTTTTGTTTGTTTAGATGATGAAGAGTCTGATGAAGAGGCTGTAAAGAAGACAAATAAATGTTCTCTGGTTTGGGAGGTGAGTTATATGTCTTGCTGTAATGAGGCATGTTGTCTCTAACTTATTAAAATGTTGGACAGATAGTCAAATAGCCTTTTTGAATACATTTCTACAATTTGTATTCCTTTTTGAAATGGGAACAGGCAGGAGTGTGTACACCATATTACATTACAAAAGCAAGAAGTGCTATAGAAATGTTGGATTGTTAGGTTGACAGAAAAATTCATTAGACATATTCAAGTGGAAACACTCCTAAAACAGATTTTTTTTTCTTTTTCAAATATGATATGCTTATATTGACTTTATTTTTAAGAAAAATGCAAGGAAAAACTGAAGAACTGGAAATATACAATCCTAGAGTTGGCAGAGACCCCAGGGAGCATCCAGTCCAACCCCATCCTGCTATGCAGGAACCCACATCAAAGCACTCCCTTGGACAGATGGCCATCCAGCCTCTGCTTAAAAACCTCCAAAGAAGGAGGAGATTCCACCACACTCCATTGAGGCAGCATATTCCACTGCTGGACAGCTCTGACTATCAGGAAGTTCTTCAGATAGATTTTTAATAATCTAATTTTGATTTTTAAAAAGTGTATTATGAGGTCGGTTTTGTTGAGTATTGTATGGGAGTTCTCATTTGTTGAATTTAATTAAGGACTGTTGCATCACTTTGAAAAACAATATTGTAAAACAAATGTATTTATTTTTAATTGATCCTTAAAAAAAAAAACCTATATTTTTCATTCGGCTACATAAAATTCCATGAAACTGAATTACTGAAAATTGTCTAGAATGTCCTGAGCTTCATTCTTAGGGTACCATTTAGCTTGGAAGGCCATCATAGTTAACTCTGTGTTTGTAGCAGAGGTGGGTCAGTTTGGCAGGTTTCTGTCCCTGCAACCCTCCCAGACTTGCACAGGTTTCCCCAAAGGATCCAGAAATGAAAAGGAATAAGACAGTAGATGTGGCCAGAAATTCACTTCTGGTATTTGAAAAAATTGGGCAGATGTGTTGATGGCTTTGTAACCTAAGGTGAATTTCCACTCCCAGACGCTTGCCAGAAAAGCAAGTCATCCATTAGGGGTCATAAATAAGGCAGTGCCAGGGAGCCCTGAAGGGAGAGTTGGTCTGCCAGTGTGATGTAGTTGTTTGAGCGTAGGGATAGAACTCTGAGAGACCAAGGTTCAGATTCCTCGCTCAGCCAGAGAGACCTTGAGGAGGTCCCCCTCTCTCAGCCTAAGACAGCAGCAACACTTCCCCCTACCTTGCCAAGAAAACCCCATGATAGGCTCACTTTAGGATCACTCAAAATGCCCTCTTGATGGCACCCCATGTTTCTGCCATTCCACCAGATCCTCTTTCTCTTCTCATGTTTTCCAGGGCACCACCAAGGAGCGCAGCTTTGGCGATATGAAGTTCAAGCAGTGCCCCACCGAAAATATGGCACGGGAGCACTTTAAGAAACACGGAGCGGAGCACTACTGGGACCTGGCTCTGAGCGAGTCAGTGCTAGAATCCACGGACTGAAGGGCCCCTTCTCCCCGACCCCTCTCTCAGCTTCTTTCCAGCATTTGTGGGTCTTCGGTTTTGAGCTCCAAGAACTCCGCTGAAACATTGGACTTAGGACCTCCCCCAGGTTCCTCTTTTCCCCCTCTTGGGTTCCTCACAGTACAGCGCATTATGATTAAAAAGAAATATTTTTTTAAAAAGAAAAGACATCAAAACTAGGGTTTTGTTTTTGGCATTTTGGGATGGGGGGGGGGGGGGACTGAAGCCGTTTGTGGATCTTGATGTGTGCCCTTTTAGCTTTTCTCCAAAAAGGATTCGGCTTCGAGGCTGAGGGAAAGCAGCCGTCTCTTCCTTCCAATCCCATCAGCCTCTGAAGACATGCAGATCCTCTTTTTGCTGCTGTTGGTTTTTCTTTTTTCCAGTTCAGTAGATTTGTTTGGACACTAGGCAATTACAGCAGGGTGCCTCCACGAGCGAAGAGGGGCAGGAGGGATGGAAGAAGGAAGGAGAGAGATTGGAACAAGGAGGAGTCACAGCGTTTTTATGGACACGAGGGTGCCATTTGCAAAGAGTAGGAGCTGGGGATTTAGCCCGCTTCCTATCATTACATAATAAACTTCTTCTTCTTTCTTTTTTTTTGTAAAAAGATTAAAAAAGCAAACCAAGTAACTGTATTTTCTTTACCCAGCATTTTGAATGGTCTGCTCATGCTTGGCTTTAAACCCATTATACGAGTTTCCAGCTTTGACACGAACAAGAGATGAAGAGCCACGGGCAAGAACCGTAAAAGCACTGTGGTTCTGGATCAGGCTGAAGGCAGCGTATAAGGAAGGTACTTTCTTTTTGGGACTGCAGCTCCCAGCATCCCCCAACTTGGAGAATCTGGGAGTTGTAGTCCAAAAGGTCTGTCAGCAGGACTGAGGCAACAACTCCTTCCTGGTGTTCAGATCATGGAGGGTCTGGTTAGCTCTGCCTCCCACTCATTGATAGACACCTTCTTTGGTGATTTGCTCGAGAAGTTTCATTTTTCAGAGTTTTGGTCTACAGCCTGCACAGCATTTTAGAAGTCTTATTGGGAGATAGAATGTTTTGACTGACTAACCACATATACTGTGGATGGATATGTATGGATAGCAAGGTCCCAGAACTTGGAGAAGTTACTTTTTAAAAGTTATTCATGATTTTTTTTACTTATAATGTGTAGAGTTTTAAAGGTTTTCTGTAGTTACCTATCGGATCCTTTAAAAATAACTTGTTGCATTATTTCTTACTATTTTCTACCTTAGAAAAAAACCAAGGATTGAGATATATATATTAGAACAGTTGAAAAACTCCACTCCAGATGTCTCTGAAAACGCCTAAAAATGCACTTGCAACATAATTTTGGCAGTAACTGGAACCATGCTAAGCTATGTTTTGTAAGGAGATTTCCTTATGCACCTTGAAATTAACCTGTTACAGGTAACTTCTGAGATTTCCAAGTTCTGCAAAATAGTATGTCATGCCCAGCTGACGGTTTCTTAGGCTGTAGCAGGCCAGCTTGAGTCCCAGACTGAGCAATTGAGTACCACACACTTGTGACAGCATAAATGAATTTGATACACAGCGGCAAGATGTTAGTGCTCAAGAAACATTTATAGATGTCTGTGTGTTTGTACCTTTTCCTTACTATCAGGGTAAGCGTTGAAAGTAGTCCTGGTCTTACGCTGTATAAACCTGTATGCAGAGCTGGGGACTTAAGTCTGTGCCTCTTAGACAAAATGTCATTCCCTGGGCCTGTGGACAGAACAGCAGGGACTAAAGCAGTGGTTCTCAACCTTCCTAATGCCGCGACCCCTTAATACAGTTCCTCATGTTGTGGTGACCCCCAACCATAAAATCATTTTCGTTATTTTTTTATTTATTTATTATTTAGTTAGTTAGTTATTTCCAACATCAAATAGATTGGAAACACTGCCCTAAATCACTGATCTGGATAGACTTCTAATGCTTAAAAACTGGTAACCCTCCCCCCTTTTTTTAAGCACAGAAAGCGTCCATCAGTGCCAGAATTAAGGCTGTCGTTCTAGTTCTGAATGTTGGGTTTCCACAGTTCAAAAAGCCAGTCACTCCCAAAGGCAAGGCCGAAACAGCCCCCATTTTACACGAGGCGCAGGGAGGAAAGGACCGGGAGAGAGGAAAGATGGCGGCGGCATAAGTGGACGCGTTTTGTTTCCCTCCCTCCCTTAAAGGGAGTGCGGATGCTGAACATACAAAAAGGAAGGAATGCAAGACAGTCAGGGCGAAGGACACAACACGTGCGTGTGGCGAGCGCCAGGGGTCCACGCACAACAAAAGCGAGAGGAGAAGGTCATCCTGGCTATTTCTGCACTAGACTGTTATAGCGCTATTATTCCACTTTCACCATCCCATGGAATCCTGGGGTCTGCAGTTTGAACCCCAGCGCAGGGGTCTCAGAAGCACTGCTCCCATTGGCTGTGAGGCCGCCTTCTTTTAAAAGGGGGGGCAGGATTGAGGAGCGGCGACCCCTGTGAAATGGTCGTTCGACCCCCAAAGGGGTCCCGACCCCCAGGTTGAGAACCACTGGACTAAAGAAACTGTGTGTCTTGTATTTTTGGGGGGGAGGATTTGAGGGGTCTGAGACCTGGGGGCGACTGAGCTAGTTTCACATTTACATTCTTAAAAGGCAGAAAGTGAGGAGGGGGTGAAGGTGGAATGACACCTTTCTTGTACTTAATTATGTTTAATTCCAGGCTTTTTTGTGTCTGATGCTCACAGGTACGAGGTGCCCCCAAACTCATTGGGGTGAGTGGGGGGGCTCCTAGGAAACACATTTGATCACAGAGGAGGAGGAGGAGGGCCACGTGCTGAGGGCGAGGGTGTGTTGCACCCACTCCTGCCGTCCCGATCAGGCAAGGACGGCCTTGCTCAGTCCTCAGCCTCCCCGCTTTTTAAGCTGCCCTCAAAGTCCCCTGGTTTCTCTCTCCTCCTCCCGCCTCCCCCTTTGTCCCCAGGTTGTGTCCATGGCTGTAATCTATGTTCAAAGCGCAGAAGTAGATTTGCATTCAGTGAACTCTGCAGGAGGAGGAGGAGGCCAAGTCCTGCCCTTCCCTGTCGGCTCCGGCAAAAGCAAACTGCCTGTGCTTGTCGGTGTTTTGATGGCTCCTGGAGTTCCCCTGCGAACCGTGGGTGGGTTGCCCTGTGGGCTAATGGGAGGGGGCTTTCTGTGCCCTTGGGAAGGGTGGGCTGGTTCAAGGTCAGGCAGCCGCCCCCCAACCCCACGTTTAAAGCGTCCTGCAGCTGTTGCATTTCTATTTTTGGCTGTCACTTTTGCGACTTTTCCGCACAACACTCTTATAGCGCGATGATTCCACTTTCAACCTCCCCAATGCATGCTGGGAACAACGAGACGGTAGGGAGCCCAGGGCAGCGGCGCAAGGCCTGCTGGGAAGCCGTGACCAGAATGAGCTCTCCGCAAGGGCGCCTTGATACCCTTGGCGCAGGCGCACAAATGTCAGCTTCCTCCGCGCCTGCGCAGGGAAGCTATTTTTAAGTACAGCTTCTTTGGAGTGTGAAAGCCCGCGCTGAGGGCTGAAGCAGCTGAGCATGCGCAATGGCTTCGTCTGCCACCCGCGCATGCGCTTGAAGGGCACTTGAAGGAGGAGGGGCCTCTGGCGCGGGTTGCGAAGGGGGTCGCCTTTTTCCATAAAGATTCCTCGCGAATGAGACAACGCCTTCAAGCGTCCGGAAGTGCCCCTGCGCAGATGAAAAAATTACATCTAAGCCGCCCTTTATATAACCCGAGGGGTCGAAAGGGGGCGGGGGCCTCAACCCTAACAGAGACGCAAGAGCTTTTTTTTTTGCTCCCTATTCCCGCATCCTATTGGCCGGTCGCGTCTCTGCTGCCCCTTCATTGGACGATCACCGCGCCCTCGCCGCCTCTTATTAGTCGCGCCGTGAGCACGTGAGCAAGATTCCACCAATAGCCGCTCGGCAAGGGCCCCGCTTTTGACTGCTTCGTCAGCGTCGCCTAGCGAAAAGGCTCCCCCGGCCTCCCTCGGTCACGTGGCTGGGGGGCGCTTGGGCGCCTGCGCAGTGCCGCCGCCGCGCCAGGGGGTGGCAGGAGTGGGCGGGGCCGCCAGCCCTGGGAAGTTTCCATTGCGAAGATTGGAAGTCGTGGGTTGGGGGGGTTATTTTTTTTTTCCTTTCTTTGCTTGGAGGATTTTAATGCACGGAGGATTTTGCCTCGGGGGTTTTCTATGCACGGCGGAAAATTTCCATTGCAAGGTCCAATATTTTTTTTTTAACGTGCCTGTTTCCTCTCCTTTCCAGTTGGCATTTTTTTCAGCTGTGTGCAATATTATATATATATTTCTGCATAGATTTCTGGGCCACAGGAGCAGGTGGTGCCTGTTGTTCGCTCAAAACGAGTCCCTGAAGGGTTGCAAAAAAAAGTAACAACAGGGCTGGGGTGAAATTCCTTTGGGGGATTGCAAGCCCCAGAAACCATATCCATCCTAGGTCAGTCGGAGGGAAAAGTAACTTTTTGGAAGAGTAACTTCCCGAATTGCCCAGAGTAACTTCCCGATTTTCCCAAGAGAGACGAAGGGGCAGCCAAACGAGAAGCGAGGAAAAGTTGCTTGGGTGATTTTGGGGGGGGGTGCGTGGGGACGCTTGGCATTTCGAAGCGAGGGGATTATGGGTGTTGTAGTTTTAAAAAGAGGGGCTTTTTTTTGACAGTAAAGCTATTCAAGCAGGTACCCATTAACCAAAGAGATGTTTGTGTATGTAGTATATATGCTGTATACAGGCAAGAAATGCATAGTCTCTGTGTTTGTATATAGTTTGTAGATAGAAGTAGAATCAGAGAATCATGGAAATGTAGAGTTGGAAGAGCCAGCAGTGTGATGCGGCAGCCAAGAAAGCCAATGCCATTCTTGGCTGCATCAATAGGAGTCTGGTGTCTAGATCGAGGGAGGTACTGGTACCGCTCTACTCTGCTTTGGTGAGACCCCATCTTGAATCCTGTGTCCAGTTCTGGGCACCCCAATTCAAGAAGGACGTGGTCAAGCTGGAGCAAGTCCAGAGGAGGGGGACCAAAATGGTGAGGGGCCTGGAAGCCATGAAGCCCTATGAGGATAGACTGAGAGAGCTGGGTATGTTTAGTCTGCAGAAGAGGAGGTTAAGAGGGGACATGATGGCCATGTTTAAATATTTGAAGGGATGTCATGTAGAGGAGGGAGTGGGCTTGTTTTCTGCTGCTCCAGAGACCAGGACAAGGAGCCATGGATTCAAGCTGCAGGAAAGGAGATTCCACCTGAACCTCAGGAAGAACCTCCTGACGGTCAGGGCTGTCCGGCAGTGGAATCGGCTGCCTACATGGAGTGTAGTGGAGTCTCCTTCCTTGGAGGTTTTTAAGCAGAGGCTGGAGGGCCACCTGTCCAAGGGAGGGCCTTGAGGGTGTTGCTGCTTGGCAGGGGGTTGGACTGGATGGCCCCTGGGGTCTCCTCCACTCTAGGATTCTATGACCCCAGGGGCCATCCAGTCCAACCCGCTTCTGCCATGCAGGAACACCCTCAAGGCCCTCCCTTGGACAGGTGGCCCTCCAGCCTCCGCTTAAGCAGTGGGTCGTCACACTACAGATCCCAACATTTGTGGATGCTCAGCCCCCGTGATGTCCAATCGTGCAGAAAAATGACAGCCCTGGTATAAAACGGCCAAATCCAAGTTCGGTGCTGGGGCGCATTTCCCAGCCGTGGTTGGGCGAATCTGTGGCTGCAGAATCCGTGGGTACGGAGGGCGGGCTGTACACCTCTATTGGGCGTTGCTTCTTTAAGAGACAACTTGGGATCAGGAGCAACAGCAGCCTGGAACAGAGACACACAAAAAAAGGCGTGCAACGTCTTTCATGCAAAACTCGCAATCTGCACGGGGGACTTGAAACAACGAGGACGAGGAAGGCGCGCCCAAGGACACAAAAAACAATTTGAACCTTCCCTATTTTTTATACAGCTTGCTGGAGTTTGGAGTTTCTAGCTCGGCAGTGCGCCTGCGCGCGCGCGGCGTGGTGGAGGCGGGGAGGGGGAGCGCCGCGCATGCGCGCCGAGGAGGGGACCGCGCCTGCGCACGGGGGTGTATACTCCCTCCCGCTCCCCGCGAGCGGCGTTGCTTGTGCGACCGAAGGGGAGGCAAAATGGCGGCCGGCGGCGGCGGCAAGGCCTCCTCCTCCTCCTCCTCGTCGTCGTCGTCCTCGTCGTCGTCGTCCTCGTCCACCGGCACCGCGGCGGCGGCGGGGGCCGCGTCTTCCTCCTCGTCGTCGTCCTCGCTGGAGGCGTCGCTGGACAGGAAGCTGCAGACCGTGACCAACACCATGGAGTCCATCCAGGGCCTCTCGTCGTGGTGCCTGGAGAACAAGCGCCACCACGCCACCATCGTCCACCACTGGATCAAGTGGATGCGCCGATGTGAGTGCGGGGGGCGGGGGCGGGGGCGGGGGGGCGCGTGGGGGGTGTGTGTCAGGGGTCGCCTTGCGCCGCCTGGCAGTGTCGCCTAGTGGGCGGATGGGCGCGTAGAGGGGCGGGGCGGGGGCGGTGGGGGGCCCTCGCAGCCTGAGGGGGAAGGGGAGGGGCTGGGGGGGCTTCTGCTTCCCTACAAGGGTCGCCTGGGGGCGGGCGTGGGGGTCCGTGGCCTGCGGCGCGCCCACAGCCCCCTTCAGAGGGGGTGTAGTATTGTGCGGTCTCCGAGCCAGCCAGGGAAGCGGGCTTCCCTCCTCCTCGGTGCCGCGCCGCCGGAGCAGAGACCAAGTTTTGCCACAGAGTCAATGCTAAACCACTGGATGTCGTTTGCGGACCCAGCCGTTGTCCTGGAAGGACGGTTCGTCGAAGCCGGGGGGTTGGTTTCTGCTGGTTCGCTCAAAATCAGTGCGGGTCCCTTTGCAGGAAGCGGCCCAAGGGAAGAAAGAGGCGCGGACGCGGTTTTTGGCTGGGCGGTGCGTCTGCTGCCTTGTTTGACAGGAGTGCCCGGGGGGGGGCGTGTGCGAGGGGAGGGATCGGGACCGGGGCTGCTTTGGGACATGCTCGCAGCCCCTCCATGGCTTTTGCACGCTGTCAAGCTGGGCTGGGAAGGCGGGCTGTTCCCCAGGGACCCCGCTTTCCATTCACAGCTCGGATCCCATCTTGCAAACTCAGGCTGTGGCTTCCTGGGCAGAGGCGGCCGTGCGTGTCAGGTTTAGGCGGCAAACCCTTTCAGAAAATGTGCCTAGAAGAGGAGGGAGGAAGAAGGGGAAGGAGAAGGCTGGGGTTCGCTGCTGGCGGAGAGTTGGGGGAAGCGCGGAAGGAAAGTGGACAGAAGTTATATGGGAGAGAATAAAATTGCAAGAAGGCAGGGAGAAGATTGTGAAAGAAAAACTTTTGCATTCCCAGATTCTTACAGTATAAAAATTGAGTTCAACTTCGCTCGCAGTTCAGGTTTAAATAAAAAGGAAAAAGGAAAGGAATACGAAGGAGAAATTGAATCTGAGTTCACCCTACAGTAGTTGTTTTGCTATCAAGTTGTCTTTGAGTCAGGGGGACCTTGAAGGAGAAAACTCCCAGGAGATTTTTTAACAGCCCTGCTGGGGTCTTGCAAATGCAGGGCAGCTCTGACTTCCTTGATGGAGTCAACTTATTTGGCTCATCACCCCGCCTTTTTTCCCCTTAAAAAGGATATTGGTGTCACTTGCTTTTATGGGTTCGTTAGCAGCCCTTGGTGTATGTAGGCATTTTCCTGACCTCTTCGTAGATTGGAGAACAGCTTTGTTTTCTTCCTTCCCCCCATCCTGTCACTCCAGGTGAGCTGGACTGCAACCCCCATTATCCCCACCCACCTCTTGAGCTCCAGCCAGTCTGATCTGGAAGCCTTTGGAGGAAAAATAAAATTATAAATCTAGTTAATGGGTTGTTGTTGGAATCGGCTGCATTAGCATAGCTTGCCTTGCAGGGTTGTTGTGAAGTGGTGGAGGGAAAGGGGGACTGTCTGTGGCACTTTGAACTCCACTGAGGAGCTCGTGCATATTGTAATTAGAATAAATGACTCCTTTTCCCAGTTTTTGTCCCATGTTGCAGGGATGGTAGAAAGATCAATTTGTATAGAAAGCACACCAACTCCTAGTAGAGACATATTCTGTCTCCAGAGGAAATGGAAGGCTGATGGGAGTGGCACTGCAATGTGTAGAGGATTTTTAGTTTGAAAATTTAGTTTGTCTGTGTATACATAGGTATATGCATATGCTTCTGTTGGAGGTGTATATAGGTATATGCATATGCTTCTGTTGGAGGTATATGTGTTTTGTATTAAGTGAGCTTTGCATCAGCCGTGCAAGTTGTGTTTAAACTGGGAGCACCCATACCCGAATGTTCGTCCTCCGTAAGTGTTGACACCTTCCATCTCCCGTCACCCATTGCCTGCAGCTGGCATAGTCTTCAAGTTAAGGGAGTAAAGACAGGTTATAAATCTAGTTAATAAATCATGATCATCTTTGTAGCTGGCTGTTTGATTCCCACCTTGCAGGGCTATTGAAAAGATCAGTGCTTATAAATCAGGCACACTTCCAGTAGAAACATATTGTGCCTTAAAAGGATTCAAGCCCCACCCTGCAAGGTAGGGGTAGCAATGTAATAACTTTCCTTCTATCCCAACACCTTTCAGGTAGATGCACTAGAAATCCCACTGTCCCCTCAGCCATTGTGGCTTTGGTAGTTGAAATATGTCCATCTGTTTGTTTAATTTATACCCCATGTTTCTCCCAACCTTTAAAGCTTTTAAAGACACAATATATTTCTGTTAGGTACATCTGTTTGCGTTGTATACATTCATTCTTTGAACTCATCTTGGCAACAGCCCTGCAAGTGGAGTAGCAATGGGGGCAGCTAGTTATTTATTCTTCTCATTACTTGGTTATGATCCTGCCTACCCTCCACTAAACTGAGGTGAGGAACTCTTTCCTCCTCCTTTGCTTTGTCCTCACAACAACCACCCTGCAAGGGGACGAGGCTGAAAGAGAATGCCCAGGCAGTCCGAGTAGAACAGGTTCGCCGAGGAGCCCAGGACAAGTCTCAAAGGGGGCGAGTTCTGGTTGTTGGGGACTCTTTGCTAAGAGGAACTGAAACAGCAATCTGCAAAACGGACAAGCTCAATCGAGAAGTCTGTTGTCTTCCTGGGGCCAGGATCAACCACATAACGGAGAGGCTAACCAGGCTAGTCAAACCCACTGACTATAAGCCCCTCATTTTGGTTCATGTGGGAACCAATGACACTGCGAGGAGCAGCTTAAACCACATTGCAAAGGACTACGAGCGTATGGGGACCAAGCTTAAGGACCTTGGTGTGCAGGTGGTCATTTCGTCTCTCCTCCCTGTTCAAGGATACGGCGCATGTAGGGAAAGGGCAATAGTAGAGGTCAACAACTGGCTCCGCACATGGTGCCGCCAACAACGGTTTGGGTTTTTGGAACATGGCCTGAATTTCCATGAACATGGGCTTCTGGCAAGGGATGGGCTGCACCTCACAAAACTGGGCAGGAATGTTTTTGGAAAACAGTCTTGAAAGGAAATTAAGAGGTTTTTAAACTAAGATCCACTGGGGAGGGAGACAATATTTTTGGGCGGCTCAAAACACGGGGGGAAAACCCCAAATGATACTGGACAAGTAGTACAAGCGGCCTGGGGGAGTAGAAACAATAGTAAGGACTTGCAGGAAGGGCCTGGGGATTAAGTGTCTCTACACTAATGCGGGTTGGGAAAAAAGCAGGATGAGCTTGTACTCCTAGTACAAGAAAATAAATCATTTGATAGGCATCACTGAGACCTGGTGGGATGAGTTCATGATTGGAATATAGGAATAGAGGGGTATAGCCTATTTTAAAAATGACCAAACAAGAAGGAGGAGGAGTAGCCTTGTATGTCAAGGATGTTTTCACCTGTGAAGAGATCCTGGGCTTAAACCCAAAAGCCAGGAAGGAGCATTTGGGTGGGGTAAGGGAAAACAATAGGGATATTCGGGGGGGGGGGTTTCTCAGACCCCCAAACCCCAGGCTGAGGACTTGGATGACCCCTTTCCTCAACCAAATGACTGAACATTCAAAGAGGAGAGATACAGTAATAATAGGAGATTTAAATTTAAAGAATATGTGGCAGTCAAACTCTGCCAAGACAGAAAGGTCCACAATTTTCTTGCTTTTTGCAGACAACTTTTCCAGAAGATGGAAGAGGCCAAAAGGGGGGATAAATTTTCTAGATCTGGTCTTGACCAACAGGGATGACCTTGTGAATGAGGTAGAAGTGGTTGGATCTTTAGGGGGGAGTGCCATGCCCTTTGGAATTTAGCATTCAGTGGGAAGGAGAAGATAAGGGTAGCCAGACACTCGTCTTAGATTTAAAAAAGGGGACTTTTAAACTTAGGGAGCTGCTGGCTGGAATTCCGTGGTCAGGAATAGTGAAAGGGAAAGGATTCAGGAGGCATGGGAGTTCCAAAAAAGGAGTTGCGCAATTAAACTTCAAAAGGGGGAAAAATGGAAGGCATCTGAAAAACCAAAGGGTTTACTAAAAAAATCTAGCTGAGCTAAAAAAGGAAAACACGTATAGGAAATGGAAAAAGGGGGGAAAACAAAAGAAGAATTTAAGCAAGTAGCCAGGAGATGTGGGAGGAGGTAAAAAAAGGCAAAAAAAGAACGAATTTAGGCTGGCCAGGACTTAAAAACAAAAAAAAGGGGTTTTTTTTAAATTTGTCCGCACAAAAGGAAAAAAAAGGGAACAGTGGGTCGCTACGCAGAGAAATGGCGAATTACTCACGGGGGGAAAAAAGGCAGACTACTTAACACCTTTTTTCCCTGTTTTTTCCCAGAAGGATAAAAGCACTCAACCTGGCGGTTGGGGAGCAGGGGAAAGCAGAGGAAATGAGGCATTAATAATGAGGTGGTCAGGAATACCTGGCCGCATTGGATGAATTCAAGTCTCCACCCGTGAAATTATCCTAGGATACTAAAAGAGCTGGCAGAGGTATTTGGGAAACCCCTTGCTATAATTTTTAAATTTGGAGGACAGGAGAAGTTCCAGCAGATTGGAAGAGAGCAAATGTTATCCCCATCTTAAGAAGGGAAAAAAAGAGGGCCCAAATAATTTCGCCCAGTCAGCCTGACATCGGTACCCCGGGAAAAATCCTGGAGCAGTATTTTCGTTCAGTTTCTAATCATTTAGAAAACAACGCAATAATCACGAGAAGTCAACATGGATTTTTCAAAAATAAGTCATGCCAGACTAATCTGATTTTTTTATGATGAGTTACTAGCTTGATAGATGAAGGGAATGCTGTGGATGTAGCATATCTCGATTTCAGTAAGGCCTTTGACAAAGTTCCCCCCTGACATTCTTATCGAAGCTAGTAAAATGTGGGCTGACAGGGCTACTGTTAATTGGATATGTAATTGGTTCCACCGAACCCAACGGGTGATCACGGGGGGCTCTTTTTATCCTGGGGAGAAGTGTAGTGGGGTGCCACAAGGTTCTGTCCTGGGCCCAGTTTTAAAAATTTTTTTTTAAGACTTTAAAGAAGGAATAGAGGGCATGCTCATCAAATTTTCAGATGACACCAAATTGGGGGGGGTAATATGCCAGAGGACGGTCAAAAATTTAAAATGACCTGGATAAATTGGAGACTGGGGCCCGGGGAACAAAATGAAATTCAACAGAGAGAAATGTAAGGTCCTACACTTAGGCAGAAATAATGGAATACAGAAATATAGGATGGGGGGCACTTGGGTAGCAGTCGTGTGAAAGGGATTAGGAGTCTTATAGACCACAAGCTGAACATGAGTCAGCAGTGTGATCGGCAGCCAAGAAAGCCAATGCAATTCTCGGCTGCATCAACAGGAGTATGGTGTCTAAACGAGGGAGGTACTGGTACCACTCTACTCTGCTTTGGTTAGACCCCATCTTGAATACTGTGTCCAGTTCTGGGCACCCCCAAATTTAAGAAGGATTTGACAAGCTGGAGCAAGTAGAGGAGGGTGACCAAAATGGGGAAGGCCCGGAAAAACCTGCCCCATGAGGATAGACTGAGAGAGCTGGGTATGTTTAGTCTGCAGAAAAGGAGGTTAAGAGGGGACATGATAGCCATGTTTAAATTTTGAAGGGATCCATGGGGGGGGGGGCTTTTTTCTGCTGCTCCAGAAACCAGGACAAGGAGCAATGGATTCAAGCTGCAGGAAAGGAGATTCCACCTGAACCTCAGGAAGAACTTCCTGACAGTCAGGGCTGTCCGGCAGTGGAATTGCTGCCTCGGAGAGAGTGGGGTCTCCTACCTTGGAGGTTTTTAAGCAGAGGCTTGATACCATTTTGGGGGGTCTTTTTAGGGTGTTCCTGCATGACAGGGAGTTTGGGTGGATGGCCCGGTGGTTTTCCCAAATTCATTTCTATGTTTATGTTTATGATTCTTGGGGGGGCCCCAAAAATTTTTATGGCCCAGGGGGGAATTGAACCTCATCTCCGAAGTTGGGGGCCCCACATCCCTTCCTCCTTGGGTTTTTGGTGGCCCCCCGGTTTGGTGTGGTGAATGTTTTAATTGTTTTGTGACTTTCAGTGGTGGTCATGTGCCCTAGGTATTTCGACATACAGTGAAACAAAGGCAAGCCTGTCACAGCATTTTCTTGGCCAGCTGTCTTCAGAGAGAGCTTGCCATTGCTGTTTTCCCGAGACTGACATAGTGTGACTTCTCTCAGGTCACTAGTGGGTTTCCATGGCTAAGTGGAAATTCAAACGGCCCCTTGGAGTCCAGCCCATCACTCAAACCGTAATCACACTGGCTCTAGATTTTAAGGAGACTTAGATTTTTAATTGGTAGTTTTATTCTGAAATGTGCCACCATTGCCTTTGTCTGATGCTGAAAGAGTGTGGCGAAGCCTCCCCCTCAGGGTTTCTGTAGCTAGCAGGGATTCGAACCTTGCTCTCGGGGTTAAACCCAGCACTAAACCAGTTAGTTATGCTGGCTACATATATATAAATTTATAGGTCTTGACTGTGGGTACCCAGATGTTTTGGATTTCATCCCCCAGAAGTCCTGGCCATTATGGCCAATGCGGGGAAATTTTTGGGGGAGTTGAATCTAAACATCTGAACCCCAGAGGTTGGAGATCACTGGTCTATGAATTCAACTTGGTAAAGTGAACCATGTGTGAATATTGGGAGTGTTTTTAGGTTAGTGATATTTACAATAGTCCTTAAAGTAAGCTAAAAATGGGACCTAATTTTTTTATTAATTATCTGAATGTTGATGTATAGTACATTTCAGTAATTAAAAGTTTGGTTGTGTTTTCCACCCAGTGTGTTTATCTTGGCACTCTTATAATATCCATCGAATGGGGTTGAAGATCACACGTGAGCTTGTGTAAAAGTTACTATGATAACTAGGGCTTGGTATTTTGGCAAATGTTTGGCATTTATGAATTTCTGTAGAGAGTTGGTGTACGCTTGATTATATATGTTTGCTCTGGTCTGTTCAATTATTGGCAGCTGGCATTTGTGTATCACCTATTTAAAATAAGGAAAGGCAATGTTAATCACCATTTTTTATAACTGATCTTGATGATCCTGGCAAAAGTTTGCAAGGTGGGCTGGGAAATTTTGGGGAGTGAAGCAGGGCAAAATGCACGTCAGGTGTTCAGAGCCTTTGATGGACATTAGGTCAAAAATTAGTGGGGATTGTTAGCAGAAGGCCAGTCCACTAGTGTGTTTGTAATAATATTTTTCAAATGTTGGAAGCAGGTGACATCTCCGTAGGTTGTCATAAATGTTGCAGAGATATGCTGTCCGTATTGTAGTGTGGTAGAATTCTGGAGTGAGGAAAATACTCCTGAAGGTTTGTCCAGCCCTCGCATGAGCAATCCACAAACATACTGGTGGGTGAAGAGGAGGAGACAGACTGAGTCTGAGTGAATTGGGGGCTTGGTTAATATCACCCAGCACTAGTTTGGTGGGCAGCTTGAGAGTTGATTCATGAGCTTGCAGGAATGTTGCAAAGATTCACTGAGAGCTAATATAATCCTTGACCATTTAAGAGAAGTGCTGTAGAAAGTCTTGTGTCCTGTGCCATCCCTGGAGTGTAGGCTCTGGGGGTGGGGGCTTGTCACTAACTCCTTCCCAGTAAAGCCTGGTGATGCCGGACTCTCCTGTACCAGAGGTCTGATGGTGGGGAGCATCAGAGAGAGGGTACAGTTGTACTCAGCTCCCACTAGTGGGCTTCCCAGAAGCATCTAGTTGCCAAACGTGTGCATGGAATTCTTGACTAGAAATGCCTTTGGTCTAATGCAGAGTGGCTGTTTTTTCACTTTTAAGCCTCAGAGTTTGTCTGGTGACCTTTGGGACAGAACAGGGCTTTGAAGCTGGGTTTCTTGTCTCCTCCAGCCTCAGTGTGGAGCTCAATATCTATGTTGTCTCTGAAGGTACTGGTATGTAGCTTCTGTTATAACAGCGTAGAGAAGCCTGTCCCATTAGCCTTGGCTGGCATGGCCCTTATTCAGAGAGGATAGAGGTTGTAGCCCGAGAACATCAGGAGAATCACAAGTTCCCTACCCTGCATGGTAGCAAAGTTCACAAGGAAGCCCCAGTGGTATTCTGTCTTCACCATGAAACATGCAAGCTTTGGGGTTAAACAGAATGTTTCCTCAGGCTGATTGGTCAAGGTATGGCTTCTTTACTTTTATTTTTATATGGAAAAGGGAAAGTTCTTTTCCCTAGTGTCTAGGTACTTAAGCCTCTTTTATGCCCCACGCTCCACTTTAACTGCACTTTAACTCCCGTGGCTGCATACTTGGGGATTACGTTTTGGTGAAACAGTAGAGGAGCGCCCTGGCTGACATTCTGTACGCCCCGTGAAACTGCGAATCCCAGGATTCTCCAAGGTGAAGCCATGGGTGGTATCAGAGATTGCACAGTGTGCAAGGGGGCTTGACTTAACTTTTTGTAGTAGTATTTTAGAGGAAAGGTGTGGATTTTGAACTCTTTTCTGCTCAATGAAGAATGAGTGAAATGAGCTGTTCCTGAAAATCTCTTCCTTTGCTTGGTGCTGATAAGAACCCTGGGAGTTGTTTGCTTTAAACTGGTTTGGAGAACTGAAGTTAAAGTGCAAGAGTGTTGAATTCACTAAGTTACCAGAATGCTTTGATTCATGCTCTGGTCGTAGAATGCCTTTCACTGTGCATCTTCTTCTGTTTGTTTCTTCATTGCGTCCTCCTGTTTTCACCTTTATCAGCAAGTTATGGTAACTTCTAAGAAATTTTCCTTAGGCATTCATGCTTATGGATGGAGATGAGTAGAAGAGATGTGGTGATCTTTTAAAAATGGATGCCCGCTTGGTGCTTTGTATTGTCATACGTTGCCCTGGATTTCAGTGAACAAAAGGCCCTAAATCTGATTTTTATTTTAATTTTTTAAGCACAAAGCTTGTAGCTGTGGTCTTCTTAGAAGTAGGTTGCCCAATATAACTTTCCTCAAATGCATAGCTAAATCCAGAGTGTAACTGATGTGCTCAGGATCTGTAAGAGCAAACTGGATGGAAGGTATTTTTTTTTCCTCTGTAAAGAGGAAGTAGCATGGCAAATGAGTCTATAAAAGATGCTTTATCATTGAAAGACTGATTTAATAAATATTTTCTTTCTCCAATCTCAGACATAAGGCAGCTCAAGAAGTGAGTTGCAACAAAATAAGAATTAAATAATGGATAGTACAAAGTTATACAAAATTAAAGAATCATATTGAAAACATTAATTGAAAATAGTGTTTAAAAGGCAGTTAAACTATAATGATACAAATACAGATGCAACACATAAAAACAAAACCCTTCTCCAGTGGGGTGGTTAACCTTCAAAGGCCTGGATACAGAAGGGTCTTTGCCTGGCAGTGGAAAGAGAGCAGAGGTGGGGCCAGCCTGGCCTCCCGTGGAAGGGAATCCCACAGTCCAGGAGTAGCTAACTCTCCTCACCAGAGATGCTGGTGGTGATGATGGGACTGAGAGAAAGCCCTCTGTTAAGGATCTTAAAACTTGGGCAGGGTCATATTTATTGGCTAACTGTCCATGGGATGCCCATATCAACTGGCTGCTGCTTCTAAAAACAGTCCAGTGGTTGTGGAAGAGAGTCATATGAATACCATTTGTAGTTGTGTGCCTCCAACTCATTTCTGTCTTTGGGTCACCTTAGGTTATCACAGGGTTTCCTGGGGCTTTGAGCCTGTGACAGGCCCGAGGTCACCCATGGCTGCGCGAGGAATCGAGCTCTGGTCTCCATGGTCGTAGTCTGACTCCCAGGCCCCGACGCTGGCTCTCATGGATGCCATAGGCTGCCAAAAAGGCAGATAAATGGGTCTTAGAACAATTCAACTCAGGCTGTTTTCTACCCACGTGTAATTTACTAGGTTAAAAAAAAAACCTGTTTGTGGTTGCCTTGAGTTCTCAGACCCCTTTCGAGTTGCCTCTTCCTGCTGTGCTCACCCCCCTGTTTTAGCCTGCTGCCGCCTCAGATGAGGCTGGGGTCATAGGAAAACAGGAAATCTAGGTTACATTCCAAAATGAGCTTTTGCTTCTGCACAGAAAAGCTTTGTTGTCTCTGTGCATGAGGCTGGATAATCGTGGTGTGGCTACCATGCTGTTTATTTTCCGTACCTGCCAGCTGAATTGCAATGCGTTCCTGCAGGGCATGGTATTGCCTGGGCTGTAATTTAAGCTCTTCTGCTAGGGCGCAGCCACAGACAGCCCTTGGAGTTTACCAATGCTATTAGTCCCGTGCTTGAAATGTGGAATAGGCTATTGTACCTGAGGCAGCCTCTGGAGATGAAATGAGAAATAGAAGAGGTGATGATACACTGCTGGAGAAGCTTTTGTTGGTTTTAAGATAGTTTGGGAACCAGAGTTATAATCAGGTCCTGTTAGAAGACATGTTTTGATTTCCATGGGAGACTTTTAATATTGGAAGGAGTTTTGAGTAGATGCTGCCACTTCCTGTTGTGAATAATTTGACTCAAGGCAACCATACAGACTGTTTGAATCTGTGGCACCATAGACTGGCCCATCACAATGTGGGATACTTTAAGAAATTGGCCAGTAAGAAGCTTATAAGAGGCTTCAGTTTCAAGTCATGCTCTAGTAACGAGAGATGTGCACATTGCTTAGAGGCAAAGGAAGCCAGGATTCTATGTTTGCCAGTCACTGAAAGACAACCCCCCCGAAGGAGCTGGGCTGTTTTGTTAGCCTTGAATGCAGATGGCAACGTGGGATGCCAGCTGTTCAAGGAAGTCATAACTGTTTTGCATAGACCTGCTTCTGAATTTGCCCCACTGCACGGTTATAGCACTATGATTCCACTTTAACTGCTCTGTTTTCACTCCGTGGAATCCTGAGACTTGCAGTTATTGTTTCTGACTTATGGCAACCCTAAGGCGACTATCACAGGGTTTTTTGGGGTGAGAGTGTGTGAGGTGCCCAAGGTTTCCCAGTGGGTTTCCACGGCCGAGCGGGGAATCGAATCCTGGTCTCCAGGTTTGTAATCTGGTGCTCAAACCACTACACCATGCTGGCTCTCAGTTAGCGGCTTAGGTAGGGATACTTAGATTTCTCTACCAGTGAGCTCTAGTGACTCACAAAGCCATAAATCCCTGCATTCTCAAGGAGGCAGCCATGACAGTCAAAGTGGATTGATGGTAATATAATTATAGAGAGCGTGCAGGGGCCCCATCTAAGGCACTCTGTTTCTTCCTCCTTGTGACTTTTCTTTTTAACCTCCTGCTCAGTATCCTCAGGATCCAGATTTGAGAGGCGGCTTCTCTGAGAGTATGGGAGGCTGTTGATGTTGCCAGGACTTCTCCTTTTGATACGCTTTGGTTGACATTCTTGTTCTGAGCCTGGGGAGTGTTGGGTTGTTCTCTTGATCCCTTCTAGGATCCTTCTTTGAGAAGGACTGGATTGTACACAAGCAGTAGACAACATTAGCAGTTTTAGACACCGTAGTATCAAACCATTGTAGTTTTGATGTTAAGAAATGTCATGTGGAGAGAAGTGGACTTTGAGCACCAAAACTTGAGAGCCTGGCCAGGTTGCTGCTCTGGAAAGTTTTGCATTCTTTGCAGTGAATGCCTCTAAACATTCCTTCTTCCATGGAAATACTTTTGGCCCATATAATGCACAAGCCTGCATCAAGCCTTTTAAATGCAGCCATTTAACTTCAGTGTGCATGAGGATTCACACCCAACAGCTTCATTCCCCTAGGCTGCTGAAAGTGGAGATCTCTCACCCACGTGGGTACTTTGTGTGCTCCTTGAATGCCGCGTCTTCATTTCGAAGATGCACCAAACTACACCTGATCTAAGCAGTATCTATTTGACTTTGTTTTGGGGTGAATGTGAGGTTCCATGTGATTTCTCTGGACAGGGTCCTATAGCAGACATTTGCTGAAGGACTGACATGAGCCAGTTTTGCTGTGGGACAGGGCAGTCCCTCCTCTCTTCTGCAGCCCCTCCATGTGCCTCCAGTCCTGGCTCAAGGGTTGGGAAACCTCTGGATTTCAGATGGCACTAAAGGCAGCAGTGAGGAGAGGAAGTAAAATTGTGGCAGAAGTTTACTGGATTCAGGATCGTTACAAAATTAGTTCAAAATCTTGTGAGTTTAGATTTCCATATTGATTTGAGAATGGCATGTTTAACATCATTGTCTTGAGAAATGGAATCAGTGAAATCTTTAAACAGCTCATCTGCTGTGGTCAGTATCAAGGTAGTTTCAAAGCTGGTCTGGGAAACGTGGTGTTCCCATCTCCAAAGCTGTGGGACTATAAATTCCATCAGCCCCAG
Source organism: Ctenosaura bakeri (assembly GCA_948474755.1). Taxonomy (NCBI): domain Eukaryota; kingdom Metazoa; phylum Chordata; class Lepidosauria; order Squamata; family Iguanidae; genus Ctenosaura; species Ctenosaura bakeri. Next base: position 189,311 of record CAOLHI010002406.1, on the reverse strand, counting down.
CCAGGATGACCAGGAGTAATGAGGTTGTACTGCATGAGTGTCTGGAGGGTCCCCTGTCCCTCCAGACCAGTTTAGAGGGTCGAGTGCTAACATTGTGTTGCCTGCCTGCAGAGTCTGGGGTTTTCCGTCCATAGGGTGGGAAGCATGGACTGAGGGACCTCCATAAAATGAAGAGAAATGGGGGAGGGTGATAGATGGAATTGGTTGAGCCTCTTTTCTTCCTCTTGCTCTGTGGAATGTAAACAGGAGAGTGGACACTACAGTTTAAAGGTATAATGTACCAAGATGCAGGAGATTCTAAGTCACTGTGTATTTTTTAAACAGTAGTTGCTGCTCTTCTACCTTCCTTCCCTTTTGGTCTTTTAGAAATAAAGGAGTCTTCTGAAGAAAAGTCTTGTTGGTAAGGAATGCAGGTCTGCTACAAGCATACATACGAGGAAAGGCTAGACTGGTCAGGCCCACCCTGAGCTTTTGGCGCTTGCGTGAAGGCTGCGGTTGGCCTTAATTCTTGATAGCTGCCCTGCACAAGGGAGTCTCTGTAACCACTGTGGTTGCAGTTGGGCTGCCTCTTGGGTGGCAATTTGGGCTTGAGGGAAACATTACATTTTTTGGACTTCAGCTCCCAGAATCCTCTGGCCATTGCAGCCAGCAGCTGAGGATTCTGGGAATTGTATTTTATTGCTTTTTTTAAAAAGGTTTTTTTCCCAAGCTTTGGAAAGGTTCTGCTGTAGATCCCCTTGGGATCCTTCAGAACAGACTTGGTGAGAAATGTGAGTATAGCCAGCAGAGCTGAGGAACAAGTGTGGTTTGCAAAGATGTTGTTATGACTTCTCTGCTATCCATGTTGGGTCCAGGAAAACACTTTCTTGTGGTATACTTTCTTGCCACAGCAGCTATCAAGTCAGTCTCTTCCTCTTTTAATTGCTTAGTGTTGGTTCGTAGATAGGTAGAAATCAGCATTTGAAAAGGGTCCTGTAAGTGGGACAGGCCTTCTTAGTAGAGTGGAGCTGAGATTTTTGTTGTATCAGGACTGGGTACCCCTTTCACTAGCTGGAAGCAGAGTGTTGGGGGACACTGGTGAATCTGGGGTGGGATGTCACAGTTGTTAGATTATTACCGTTCAGTTTAGAAGTGCAAAAACTTCCCATGTCAGTTGGAACGAGATTGCAAGTTTCATTTTTTTACTGTTGGATTTCTTTAATTTAAGATGTTACGTTGTTTTAGGTTGGTTTTAAAGCTGTTTCCTCGATTGTACCCTGGCCCGAGATCTTTAGATATAGGGTGGGCTAGACATAAAGAAATTGAGCCCAAGAGCGAGTGAGACAGAATCCGAGTGAAACATCGGGATTCTTGATAAGGTTGAAATACATCAGGTCTAAGATGGAGTACCAGTAAACAAGCGTTGTGTTTGGGTTGCATGAACCACAAGTCTTGGCATCCTTGATTGGGTTTTGTTAGACCTGAGTGCTCACTAAACAGGAGGCCTGATCCACTTGCAGGGCCCTTTTCAGCCTCTGCACTGCTTCTGCCATCTCCAGCAGAATCCTGCAACCTGGGAGTAGTATTGGCCTACCCCTAAAGTGGGGTTGTAAGGGTTGCTGAGCTCATGTGAACCCTCAACAGTCTTCTGCAGACATCTCCTTGGGGTGTATGAGAGAACTTTGATTCTCCATCTTTGGAGGCCTTTAAACAAAGATTGGACGGGTATCTTTGAGGGATGCTCTTGTTGCATATTCTTGCATGGCAGAGTAGGGTTGGACTAGATGGCCCTTGTGGTCTGTTTCAGCTCTAGGATTCTTCTCCCTGTTTTGATTTTGTGTTAATCCTGCTGTCTGCATGTGTTTGGATTTCTCTAGTCATTTATAGGCTGTGTCATCCTCAAGGCTCAGATCTATAGTGGTGGAAGTATCATGTCAAGGCAGAGGGAGATGGAACCCAGTCTCATAGCAGAAGGAGAAATTTGGGAACATGATAGACCAAAGAATGTGTGCACATCGAACACAGGGCTCAGATCTGCACGTTTCTCTTATATGAAGAGCTACAATAGCTCTTCTGACTACACTTCCCATTTCCCCAAAACCAGCATGGGGAAAGGGGGCCCAACACATACAGGGGAGGCTGAAGAAGGCTGGTCCGGGTTCATTATTTGGAAAGGTTTTCTCACTTACATGCCCACCTTCCTCTCCTGCCACAAAGGGTGTGATTCTGTCAGTGTGTGAGGAATAGGAACACCCTGGGTTTTAGGCACAGGGCAAACATGGGGCTGCGGTTCATCTAGTGTGGAGCCAGGCAGGGAGTTGTGAGTTGTGAATTTGGCTGCAGCTTTCCCACTTTCCTTTTAAGCAGCCGTGAAACTCAGACTGCAGAAAACCTCAAGAGATCGGCAACTATCAGAGTTAGCCACTGGGTCATCTTGATGGTGGCTTAACCACAGTGCTGAGTGTCTTTGCCAGTCTTGGGCAACTGCTTGCTTCACTCGCTCTCGTAGTTGTATGACATCTGATGAGAAGCCATGTGTTTGCTGTGGTTTGTTCTGCGGGCACGTTGCCCTTCCTGAGGCCTTTGAAGGCACTCTTAGCTGGCCTCTGAACCCCAAGGCAAGAATTCAGTGCTGCAGAATTTGTAAAATGATAGCTCGGAGGCAGGTCTCTGATATTGAAGATTGGGGTGTGGAAGAGCGTACATGCTTTGACGTTGTCTGAGGTTGGGGAATCCCAGGGAAAGTTCAGAAATCAGCGTAGTCTGTGTCTCTCCCATCCCAGCTGCCAGTTTAACATCTCTTGATTTCACAGCAGCATTCAGGCCTGGCAGGAGAAAACTAGCGTACCTCCTTTCTGTTCTGGACAACTAGTGGGTAGAGCAAGGGTTCTCAACTTTTGGTGGCCCAGCAGGACTCCTTTCAGTCTGGTGTTGAGGTCCGTGCAAGTGTCGAGGACTTCTGGGGGCTTGCTGAAGCACACCTTTGTTACACGGGGACCACGTGCACCTCCTTTTGAGCCTTGCACTTATTTGGAATAAATGTTTTGTCTGTGTCCTAGAATATGCCCCAAACCCTTTCTTCTGTACCTGGCAAAGTAAGGTCAACATCGCTGGACACAGGTGTCTTCCGCCATCATTGCTGGTGTTCTTGTGGACCAGCCATAGATAGGCTCCAAAGGAACCACTGGGCTTTGTAGGAATGTGCTCAGAAAAATAACTGAAGCAAGAGGTCCTTCCAGGGCTAGACTGTTGTGTTCCAAAGAGCATCTTCCCATCTCAAAACTAGACTGCATTGCTGGCAGTTGAGGGTTGTTGAATTGGGCACAGCCTTGCAAACATTTTCTGCTGAATTGGGGTCCTTTAAACTTGACTAGACTCTCCAGTAATGATGTTTCTAAACACAGTGGGGCGGAGTGGGGAGCGGCTGTGTAAAATTTCACCCATTCAAGCCAGAGCACCTGTGGGTTCTGGGGTTGCCTCACCCTCATGCATAAAATTGGAAAGGACCCCAACCCAATGGCCATCGAGCCTTATCCCCTCCCATACGGGAATGCACAATTCAGACATTTCTAAGGGGTGGTTTACCGAGCCTGTGTTGAAAGTCTACGGCTCTCTAGAGTAGATTAATTCCACTGTCAAACAGCTCTTAGAGTTTAGGTAAAATAGCTTTTGTTGTAGTTTGAATCCATGGGGTCATGTTCTAGTTTCTGGATTGGCAGAAAATGAGCCTGCTCCATCTTCTACATCACATCCCTTCAGATATTTAAGTTGGCTCTCGTGGGATTTAATAATTTGAATTCCTCCTCCCGCTTGTGGGTTAAATTGGTCCACTCAGTCCCCTGCCGTGTCTTTGCAAAATTGTTTGTAGTGTATTGAGGGGTCTCAGTTCAACAAACCAGCTGTTTAGCTTGGAAAGACTTACAGCCACTTTGTGGATGGATCAGTGATGTAGAATATGCTGTTTGGATCTGTGTTAGAAAAAATCTCCGGTCTTTCTTGGAATCAAAAGTCTGTTTGCGTGCATGGTTTCTCTCCCTGTTTTTATGGCTTCCAGTGACTTAAAAATCAAAACTTCAGTTTCTTTCTGCCTGTGTGAACAATGAAATGTAGCATAACAAGGCCTTGAAAATCACGAGCTGGTGAAAATTACAGTTAGGGTTCTCATTTTGGTTGTTTTTGTGTACAAGGAGAGACACACTGTATTCAGTCATGGTACGTTAAAGATAATGAGGACCGAGGGAAATAATTTAGCAGCAAAAGCAAGATAGTGGGGAGAAATAAATCAGGTGTTCTGGGAAAAATAATCGCCGGGGCCGTCTTTATCTGGATGTTCAAGGTGGGGACCCGGAAGCCTCAAATATCCAGCCCTGTTCAGGGCGACTGTGGGAAAGTTACCTTTTCAGACCCCAACATCCAGACTCTTTTGGCCAGCATGGCATGTGCTGACATACTTCAGAGAAGAGCCTGGAGAAGTTGGCTTTTTGGGGAAGGGCTGTGGTTCTAAGAATCTCCCCATCTCATGGTCCAACAAGTAATTTTTCAAAGCTTTGTTTTAGGAACCTGCCTCTTCCTCTTTCCTTTGAAAAGAAATAATAGTGAAATAACAGAATTCTGCATTCAGGCCACAATAAACAAATGCACAGGTATAGGATGGGGAACAATTACCGTAGCAGTAATGTATGCGCAGAGGCCCTTTGGTTTATTGTTGCTCTGAAGTTGAAAATAACCCAGCAGCATGGTGCTGCAGCAAAGAAGGCAAATACTGTTTTACATTCCATTAGTAGACCCATGGTTTCCAAGTCAAGAGAAGTAATAGTCCCACTGTATTTTGTATCACTTCCAGGCCTCATCTGGAGTCCTGGGTTCAGTTCAGGGCAGGGCACCATGTTTTAAGAAGGTTATAGACAAGGCCGAGTGGGTTCAAGAAGGGTAACGAGGTATGGGAAAATAAAAACTTAGAGGAAAGGTTGAGGGATTTGGGTACGTCCAGCTTGGTGAAGAGAAGATGGAGGACTGACATGATCGCACCCTTTAAATACCTCAAGGGCTGTTGCAGAGGGCCGGTTTGTTCTTTGCTGCTCCAGAAGGTAGGACCAGGTCTGACGGTTTTAAGCTACAGGAGGGTAGATTCTTGATGGTAAGGACAGTTTGGCAGTGGAACCATTTGCCAAAAAGGGGGTGAGGTCTTCTGTTCTGGACGTCTTCAAAAAGAAGCTAGAGAGCTACCCGTTGGAGATGTTTTAGCCAGAGATCCTGCGTCGAGCAGGAGGTTGGACTTGACAGTCTTGGGCTCTTTTCCAACTCTAGGATTCTGTGATATTGTTAAGGCAAGATCTGGAAAGGAGGTGCTTCTTCCTAGATACGCCTGCCTGAGGTTTGAGGTCTGCAGTGGGGTGGCTCTTCTGTTACTTGGAAGGACATGGGAGAGGACCTTCCAGCTGTGACATCCTGGTTGCCGTCCAGTCCTTAGAGGCCCAGTTGAGGCCAACACCTCCGGCATTAGAGTGGCAAATAAAAACATGGATGCTTGCAAAAGCTTTGGGGGCCTGATAGATTCCAGCCAGGTTTACCTGGTTTAAAAATGTTTTAAAATATTTTCAAAGTGTCCTATTCTAAATGTTACGTGGCTTGATATACTTGTAGCCTTTATTATTATTTTCATTGTTTTAAATTGTTCAAATTGATTTTATTGTACAAGTGCCTGAGATCCTCAGATGTGGGACAATGTAGGACTACTTTGATAAAATGAAATAATAATAAGTATTTTGTTAGAGAACTTGGAAATGGAAATTTTTGACTTTGGATAATTCATTATCTTCTTTTTAGAAAATCGCTTATTCTAAACAAGTTTCACGTTTCACCGGCTGTAAGAGTTGTACTGATTTGGAGCAGAATTTCCAGTGTCCTTCAACCAGACTGTGCTCGATGCATAAAAACATCCATTTTAATCACCTGTATTCTGCCTAATAATGGCAATTTCAATTTAGACATCTCTCAAAATCTTGCTTGATTTCCTTCCAAGCTTTATCAAAATTATTTTGGAAAACAAACCAGGATCTCAGGTTCAGTCAAAAAGGTTTGACCCCTGGGGTCTTCCAAAGGCCATGTGTGATGCCAAAAATTAAAAGGAAAAGAAAAGAAACAATCATAAAGTAGTCAAAGTCTATTTTAGGGTTTGAAAGAACTCATCTTAAAATGTTGAACAGAGTATGAGGTGCTTTGTTTTTGGCCTGTTTTAAAGGTGGATTGCCACTCTTCCCAGTCTGTTTGCCAGTCACGCTAGCAGCAGGAGCCACGTGGTGACGAAAAGACTGTGGGTATCAAGGATGCTGCAGTTGATTGTGTGGAAATTAACCCTGCAAAAGCACAGCATACGTGCAGTCTAGAAGCTCTCCGTAGACAGTAGAGCCTTTCTCAAAGGAGAGTGGGGCTTTTCTCTTTCCATGCTGCATCTATCATCCCTCCTGCCATCATCAATGCTGCAACCTTCTGTTGTGTTCCTCCGGTGCATTGCTATGGCAGTCTCTTGCTTTGTGTGGCATTTTAAAGTTGTAATCCCCGTAGAAAGACAGAAGGGCTCAAGACAGGCAGGGAATTAGGAGAGTTGCTGAGGAAGCCATAATTGCTTTTGGATACTCCCATCATCCTTAGCTCATTGCCAATGGTCAAGGATAATGGGAATTGTAATTCAAAAGCGCACTTTTCTCTGCTGACTCTTTAGACCTTGGGTTTATGTTGCATGTGAATGCGCCAGATTCAGTGTGTAGTCTTGGAAATGGAGACGGCCTGGGAGACAGGAACCCCGGTGTTTGGAAAGGGGTAAGATTTGTTTTCAGTTCAGTGCGGTTCTTGGTGCTTTGCGGGAGCCTGAATCCCAGAGCTGTTTGTTTGGCTGCGTGTACAGTGGGCGTGCACTCTAGGGGTTTCTGCCTCTCTCCTTGCAAACAGTGCTGGCCTTCCACCATAAAGGTCTGTGCATCAGTGCATTCAGGCCACATTTATTCTGGTGGAGTTTGTGCCAGAGAAACATCTCCTAACAGCTGTTTGCCCTCTAGTTCCCAGCATGGCAAGGATGGATGTAACCTGGGCACAGTCTGTTCTCCTGCACTGATTGATTTATCAGTCAGCTGAATCCGTGTTGGCGGACTCTTCTGAAATGAGATTTGGGTCGTTGGCTGTCTATCTGGGAATGGTTGCGTCGATTGCCAAATGTGCCCGGCCTGCCCTTGGGACAGGGCTGCCAGCAGAGGTTGGAACAAATGTTGTGTAGCTCTTGGGTGGGAAACTGAGGGCAGTGCATCATCTCATCACTGCATAGCTCTTTCTTTCTTGAGGGCAGATCTTGAAATTCACTGATGTGGATTTTCAGAAAACGTAGAACCGGAAAACCTTTTGAAAAACTTTCTAATGCTATAAATAATTTCTAGCAGGTTTGGTTTCAATGTCTTATGCAAACACATTCAGAGCTAGATGTGGAAATTATTTGCGCTGAAAAAACACTTGTCATTTTAAGATCACATACCTAAAGACAGCTGTACCCGATCTAGCTAATAACTTTCTTTTGCTGGAGTAGAACTGCAGTGCCTTCAGCTTTGCTTCATTCACTCGTATTAACCACTACTTATCTGTCCCATTTCAAACAGAGAAAAAAATCTAACTTAGTATAATTAGGTGAACATTTTACTTCTCTGGATATGAGTCTGTGGACACAGACAGCTTACCTCATTTTGTCTTGACTACTTGTACTTGTGAGTGATGGAGAAACAAGAGGTTTTGTGGGAAAAAGAAGCAAGTTGAGCCGTGTGTTAGTTTGCGAGGCAAATCCTCTGGTCAGTAGGATTTGTCAGTACTTGTCTCATTAGGTGAATAACTTCTCTGTGTACTTGAATATAAGTCAAGAAAACTTGAGCTTAAAAACCTGGGCTGACTTGTCCCTAGGCCAGTGCTGGTCCATAGAAGTTGATCTTGCCAAAAAGAAGTTTTTGGGAGGTCTCTGAAAAAACATACAGACCTCTGGGGAGTATATGCTGCTGGTGGGGGGGTACAAACTCCTCCCAGCTTGAGACATGCAGCAAAAAGCCCCCAAACCCTAGAGCTCCACAAGCTGGGAGGAGTTTGAGATGATCTACTCCCTCAATGCCGCCCCCCAGCAGCACAGACTCCCCAATGTCTGTGTGAATGTCTTTTCAGGGACCTCCAGAGAGTCTCTGCTGCTTTGAGGGGGGTTTGATTTATCCACAGGCCATAGCAAAGCTTCTAATTTGGGGTCCAAAATCTGCCCTCAGCTTATCCATGAGATTGACTCATAGTCAAGTACATACAGTAGACCTTCATGTCCTGTTGAGCCCCATCTCATATGATTGATTGCAGCAAATAGCCCAAACAACTGTGGATCAACACAAACTTACATATGATGTGGAGATTTTCCATAGGAAAACATAGCACTGGAAAGTTGTTGGGTTTTTTTTTTGGTTTTTTTTTGTCTTGAGAAGAATTAAGTCAAAAAATTCCCACCCCGTATCTGTGCTGGGGTTGAAGAGCGGGATGGGCTAGGCTGGGGAGCCTCCTTCAGCCTCACAACTGTGACAGCTGGTGGGTAGAGCCGGTGGCAAAAGGGGTGGCACCAAGCAGAGCGCTAATTTTAAGTTTCAGAGCTCTTCCTGCCAGTAGCTAAGCCTTGGGAAAGGCGTTTCAGCCTTTTAGAAGTAGGTGCGTGAATAGTGGCATCATCGGAAAACAGGCATAGGCAGCTGGAGAAGCCCCGGAGAGCCGCATTCAGCTCCATGAGCTGAGTCTACACCCTTGTACTAGCCTGTCATGCCTTTCATCTCCAGGTTGTGTTTCCTAACCGGCATTGTCATCTCCAGTCATGTTGACTTTACGTGGAAGAGGGTTCCTTTGTTGTCTCTTTGTAAGGTAGAACTTCATAGCCCCACATGGTGTCTACATGTGTGTTTTTATGTGCGTGGGTGATATTCCTCCATTGGAGAAGCTGATCTGCCCCAAATAGGTTGTTTCTGTGTAGGAAGGAGAAGAACAGAAGTGTCTTTAAAACGGCAATACGCAAAGGGGTCTTGTTGCACCTTTAAGACAAGTGGAAAGAAAAAAATTAATAGCATAAGGTTTTGTAGACTTAAGTCTATCTGATGACATAGATGTCTGAAACTGCAGAAAGGACCTAACCTTATAATACTATCTTTCTTCCTATACCTACGTGCCTATGACAGTGTTTTTGCGCGTTGAGACCATGGTTAGATGAATTAAGGGTTACTTGGATGCAAGCACTGTGATCCTGCAACAGTCAGTCTGATAACTGAGAAGGCCGCTAAGTGACTAATGGGCAGATAGCGTACGTGGATATGCTGGACAAAAAGGGAGGATTCATGTCCCGGCTGGGATGGAGTGGGATGTGTGAGATTTCATCATGCTCCTCAGAACCATGAGCAATTTAAAATATACAAACTGTTTATTTCTGAAATTTTCCAGTAATGTTTTTGGTCCGTGGCTGTGGATAAGGGGTACTACTGTAAAATCATATAAAACTGGGGCAAGAATAATTTAAAACTGCAGCTCCCCACCATCAAAGCTCCCTCACCTCATAGTCATTAGTCACCTAAATGTTGGTGGAAGGAGAACAGGAAGGGGGCTGGCAGGGTCTCCCACAGCAGAGGGTCCTGGAGCCTGGGAGCAGCCTCGGAGCAGGCCCTGTTCTTACCAGATGTGCCCTGAGACAGAGATGGGACCCCGAAGGAAAGCCTTCCTCCCAGGGATCTTAAAAATTGGGCAGGCTCTTAGGGGGACATAGGGTCTTTTTAGTTTGGTTTGGTTCTGAGTGCTGTTTTTTTTTTATTACTAGGGGCCACAAGGAAACATTCAACCCCATTGCAGGCTTATAATGTGTCAGTCTGAACAAGAGCTTGCCAAATATTGTTGACATTTCAGAGCTTATTGGGGCCAATGAGGATTTAAAATGTAGGGTTACAATTCTGAAGGGATGTCATGTTGAGGAGGGCGCGGGCTTATTCTCTGCCACTCCAGAGACCAGGACAAGGAGCAATGGATTCAAGCTGCAGGAAAGGAGATTCCACTTGAACCTCAGGAAGAATGTCCTGACAGTCAGGACTGTCTGGCACTGGAATCTGCTGCCTCCATGAAGTGTGGTGGAGTCTCCTTCTTTGGAGGTCTTTAAGCAGAGGCTGGATGGCCATCTGTCGGGAGTGCTTTGATGGGTGTTCCTGCCTTCAGTGCCACTGGTTGGAATTGGAATTTGTGAGGCCCAGTTGAAGTAAAGCATCTTAATTGGTTCCTGGGAAGCTTGGAGAGCAGAGGTCCACCTTGGCTCTGAAGAGAGTTTTACAGTTTGGGAGTGAGACAGATTTAAGTCTGTTCTCACATGGCTGATAAGTCCTCCTCTGTAATGGAGGGGTGTCCTCAGAAGAGCCTCTCCTGGAAATCTTCCTGGCTGTACCTGTTCGGAGCACAACAAGCCATCTTTCCTGAAACTGGGCACTAGGCCCTTTCAGAATTACAGGCATCTCCCTGCTTTTCAGTGACTCGTTTTTGGATCTTGTAAATTGCAGACATGTACTGAGGTTTTTTTTGGTTGCTGTTTCATTAGGCATTCTCCTCTCACCTTCTTTCTGTAGGGAACATGAGGGAATTATGGAGGCTTGCATGGGATCATGCATGACCCCTCATGTTCTGTACAAGAAGAATGCAAAAGCTGACAAAGGACTGGGTTCTGGTTTTCAACTAATTCCACTTTCTGACAGTTCTCTCTTCTCTAACCTGTCAGGTAAGCAGGGGTTGCCTATCTGGTGAAGGTCTAGAATTAAGCCTAGAAAAAGATAAGCGGCTTTGTTGTTTTAAAGCAGTGGGTGCCGGAGCGCTCTTTCTGAACTCCTCTCCTCTTCTGTAAAGCAGGAATAAGAGCGAGGGAAAGGGTCAGGACTTTGCACATTGACTGATACCTTCTGTTCTTTCTAGCCGCCTTCCCGCATCGACTGAACCTGTTTTACCTGGCCAATGATGTCATACAAAACTGCAAAAGAAAAAATGCCATCGTCTTTCGGGACACCTTTGCTGAAGTGCTCCCCGAAGCTGCCGCGCTGGTGAAGTAAGTCAAACCGTTTTCCCTGTGTTTATGACAAAACATTGTGTGGCTGTTCCTCTCCTTGGCTGCTTCCTGGTCGAGGTAGATTTGTTCAAGCCAGCTGAAAATGTTTATCCCTGTGGATGACTCTGAGATCGTTTTTGGGGACTGGGTGGAGGGAGGGAGTGTAGCCGTCTTTGTTGCACCAAAGGCACCAAAAGGAAGTCTTGGGACACTTTAAAGACCAAGAGGGAGGGCCTTGGTTGTATGAGGCCTGAATACCCTAACGTCACCAGATCCTGTATGACCTAGGGCGCGAAGCAGGATCAGGCCCATTTCATGTACAAGAGGAGGAAGGCCAGGGGCTGTTGACTGTATTTCAGAGGAAGGCAGTGGCAAGCCTCCTTGTAGTATTCCTTGGCTCAGAAGACTGTTAGAAAAAGCCTTAGAAAACAAGTGAAACATTGAAGGGGGATTGATAATTAGTTGACTGGCCAAACCCAAAGTGTGCTCACCATTATTTCTAGTGGAATACCACAGTGTTCTGTCCTGGGCCCAGTGCTATTCAACATCGATATAGAGGGCATTCTTATCATATTTGCAGACACACCAAATTAGGAGGGATGGTTTTCACCCTGGAGGACAGGATCAGAATTCAGAACGACCTTAACAGATTAGATTGCTGGACCAAAGCTAACAAAATGAATTTCAACAGGGAGAAGTGTAAACCACTACACTTGGGCAGAAAAAAATGAAATGTGCAAAGATGGATGACACCTGGCTTGACCACAGTACATGTGAAAAGGATGTAGGAGTCTTAGTAGACCACGAGCTGAACATGAGTCAGCATTGTGATGCGGCAGCTAATGTTTAAAGGTGATAATTTTCAAAGATGTTCCTGTGTGTATTCTTATTAAAAGGAGAATATGCCTTCCCGGCAAACAAATTGGAGCAACAAGGAATTCCTTGTGGAGGAACCTAGAAGGAATTGATTTACATTGTAGTCAGAGGAGATGTAATTTGAACACCATTGCAGAAGCAAAGGAGTTGCTGCACATATTTGGCAAGAACTGGAATAAGAAGAGCCTCGATCAAAAACAAGAAAAAGAGGCGAAGGCAGAACGGAATTCTAAGTAAAAAGGGAACAGAGATGGCCCAGGCAAAACCAGATTTGGGCTTAAGTGTTGAGGATTAAAAATGGCTTCAAAATTAAAATTAATTTCGTAGAATGTCAGAGCAATGAATTTCTCTGGCAAAAGAAGGAAGATTTTTCATTACCTGGGTTAAAGATGGTAATTTGAGTAGATTCAAGAATTGTGGAACAGTAATGACATACTGGAGAAATTATTGGAGGATGGTATAACCTGCATTTGAAAATTAGTAGTTGTTACTAGCATGCAGGTGTAACCTTTTCTTTTTTGTATTTAGATACTTAACTAGAAGAAGTAGATATAAAGTGAGATTATATCCATCTTAAATAGTATGGGAAGTCAATCAGTGAAATATTGTAATCCTCTGTTGTGTCTAGTTTAGTGCAGATACATATTTGGTTTTGTTTAAGTAAATAGTATATGTTTGTGTTGTTTTTCCTATATGTAGTTTTGAGTATCAAACATTTGTATGCATATTTTTTTTAAGAAATTCATGTGATTGCTATAAATTGGCAGTCAACTTGAAGGAGTGCGCGCACACAAATCATTGAATCATAAGTCCATCAAAAGTCCAAATTAAATTTGCATATGGTCAGGATAATAGTTTGTACCTTTGGCTTCTAGGTGACATGCGTCCTTGTCACAGTCAGCATCCTTTCAGAAGAGACATGCCTCTCTTCTATGTGTGTGAGAGAAGGGGGAAGATACCCCTTGAAAAAGGGTGTTTACCGTTTGTCATGGTGATCTAGACTTGTATCAAAATATATTTCCCAAGATTAGTAAAGATACCTTGTGTTGCCATTGTGTGTGTGTGTGTCTGTGTGTGTTTTAAAAAAAGTTTACCCATTATTATATTGCCCTCCGTGACCCTATCCCTGGGACTCAGCAGGGCCAAGAAGAATTATTTGAAAGCTCACATCATATAACACTTGAAATACAATTAAACTTTCAATAAGGTTAACAGCAGCTTAAAAGCAACAACAACCAATACAGAGTGTGAGTTTCTTTACAGCATTGTAATGAGGGGAGCAACAGAGTTATTGTACTTTTCAAACAAGGAACTGGAGTGAGTTTTAGCAAGTAACTTTCCAGGCTTTTGAATGTATATCCTGCATAGCACTCTGAACTCACTTGATGTGGTCTGCTGTTAAAAAGCTGAGTCGAGTCAGACCTGGTTAATACTTGGATGAGGGACCACCAGGAAATGTCCCACTGTGGCTGGTAAAGATGCCTGTTCGAAACCCCCAAGGGCCATGGCTGGGTAACCTTTCTAGAAAGTGTGGAAGGACAAGTCCCAGCATCCTTTGTCACTGGTAATGCTGGATGCAGGGCTGATGAGAGTTGTAATTCAACTGGAGGACTGTGCAATTTTTACCCCTTGGTTTATTATATTTTAGTTACTGGCCATAATCTTCACTTGTCATTATCCCCTGGTCTTTAGCAAATGGTCACAGTGTTTGTTCTGGGGGACCTTGGATGATTTCAGCCTTGAAAGAGAATGTGAGGTAGGGGTCCCCCTTTTAGTAGGAGCTTCTTGATTTCTGGAGTCTGGAGAGTCCAGAGAAGAAAGAATCAAGCTGTGAAGCCAAATATGTCTCAAGTTTTTGTCTCTCATTCACAGAGATCCATCTGTCTCCAAATCTATAGAAAGGATTTTCAGAATCTGGGAGGACAGAAATGTGTATCCAGAGGAAACGATTGCATTACTCAAAGAAGCCTTAAGTAAGTCATCTTGTACTTCACATACCTCTGTGTGCACGTGGGTGTGAGAGAGAAAGGAGACTGAAATCAAGGGTAGCATTAGTACTATTACAACATTTACAACCTGCCCTATATTCAAACATTTCAGGGCGGCTTGTGATGAAATCATTTTAAAGTTACAACATTATATTAAAAGGCAAAGTGATCTAACTTTTAGTCAGACAAACCAAATCTGCCCCAAATCTAACACTGAGCGTTCTCATATGCAGAAGCCTGATGCATTATACGCACTCAGAAATGAGTCTGAGAAGGGTGCTTAAGTCATCAGCCTAAGGTAGACATAAGTCTTCCTGTCTGCTCTCTTCAGCCAAATCGCAGTATCTTTAAACTACTGCTTGCAAACTCAATTGATGCTGTAACTCTGCTCCTTGAGATTGCCAACCACGTCCTTGTCACGGAAAGTCCAAGCAGGATCCTGAAGGTGGAAGGGCAGTCGTGGAAGGTTCTAAATCATGTTGTTTGAGGCCGCTTGTGGCTTGCTTGCAGCAATGGGCAAAGGGTCCTGCAGAGCTGATTTACACCCACCTGTTATGGGTCTCTTTCTTGCCAGTGGAGGGGGAGAGAGACTTCGCAAGGGAATATCCCATAATCTCAGACTACACAAAAAATGAAAAAAAAAATATTTTCCAGGTTCCACTTTCAAAACTCAGAAGCAGCAGAAAGAAACTCAGAGCAAACAACCAACTAAGTCATGGAAGAAATCTCAAAGTAAGGAAAATCTGGGAACTGTCTATACATGATGTATGAAAACCCTCTTGAGGAACAGAAAGGGATGTCAGACGCCTGCACTCCACAAATGAGCATCTAAAGCCCTAGGGACTCTGAGGGTCCTGGCCTGCCCCCTGGCAATGTTCTTTCTGAAGTGTGCAAAAAGGACCACAGTTTAAATGGATCCCGTGGGCCTGAGAATGTTTTGAAAGAGCAGGAGCTAGACAATGCTAAGAGGTGGTGGAGGAATCTCTTGGGAGCTGGCATTAGGATATTGAAAGACAGAAGAGATGATGGCATGACCCGTGAACTGTGGCAAGAAGAAACCAGGGACCTGTGTCCCTCAGCAGCAGACTAATTAAACAGCGTGCTCTTTTTTAAAAAAAGTTCAGTGCATGCAGAAAGAGAGAGAGAGAAGAAAGAGAGAGCTATGACACAGATAACAAGCTATCTTTGGCATTCTCGGGAGAACAGCTTATCTGAACCGTCTTTGCCAGCACTTCATGTGACAGCCTCCATCAAAAAGTCACAAATGGCTTAAGAGGAGAAGACAATGCCAAGTCAGACAGGAAAGGCTTCTGTCACTCTGGGCTGGGCAGCCATCAGGGAGCAGCTTGATTGCCAGGCAGTTGGCCCCGTGACCTGAACAGAATACCTTGTGTTGTTCCTCAAGAAGAAGCCATACTGGTTGGCGGGGGGATGCGTGTGGAGGATGTAGTCCAAGATTGGTGGGTGGGAACTGTTCACAACAAATATGTCTTCCTTTTGTTGAGCAACCTCTGGATTTAGCCTGGAGAGAAAACATTATGATGTGAACTCCATGCCTCTTCCCTCGCAGAATGCCAGATCTCCGCAGAGGTGGAGGGGGCATGCATGCACGTTTCTGTTCTTTCTCTCTGTTTTGTCACAAGCGCCTCCTTAAACTTCTCACTTCTTCCTTCCTGCAGCATCAACTAATCCAAAAGCGGCCCTGAAGTCCAAGATTGTGGCAGAGTTCCGAGTAAGTCTCAGGAGCCGTCCATGCTGCCCCCATCTTCAGCTGGATGTGTGGGTTGGGTGTGGGAAGGCAGGCACTGTCCTCTGTCCACACCAGGGGTGGGAGTCATGTGTGGCCCTCCAGGGGTTGTAGGGCTCCAACAGCAGAGCCTGTGCTGAGGAGCAGCACGAGTCCTGTGGAGTCCAGTCCTGCCCTGGGGTGCTTGTCAACAGGCAAGCCAGCTTGGAAGTGCATTTAAACCAGGTTTGGACACAGTGCCCCAGACCCCATTTTTGTAGTCCCAAAGGCTCCTACAGAACCCCCAAATTTTTAAATCAATTTTCTGTGAAATTGACAATTTTTGCACGCAGAAAGCCCCAAACATAGGAAACCATGTAAGAATACTCCATGTCACAAGCACCAGAAACCCATCATGCCCCCAAATACCTGTGTTTTCCTCTGAGGTCCTCTCAAAATGGCAGCAAGGATTGATGTTGGGTCACTACCTGGTTACTGGTGTTTTGAAGGGTTTTTTTGGCTGTTCTTTCCTATAGCCCCACTTACTTGCCTCACAAAATGCTGAACATTGCAAACAACTTCTGTCTGGTGGACCGTGCTGAGCTAGCCACGTTCACTGAGTCTGTTTCTCTTTCCTCTCCAGCCACAGTCCCTCATTGACGAACTCCTGTTCTACAAGCGTTCTGAGGACCAGATCGAGCTGAAGGAGAAGCAGCTTGCCACCATGAGGGTGGACGTCTGTAGTACAGAGACACTGAAATGCTTGAAAGGTACGCCTGCCACAGGAGGGCCACTGATCGTGGCTTTCTTCTTTGACCTTCTAGAACTAAGGCTCGGTGTTTGTAATAGGCCAGTTTCAAAGCTGTTCCAAACAGAAAGAGTGCTTTATTTGTCTGCCTACAACTGTAAGGCAAACAGCAGCTACACTCCGAATTCCTTACTGATCATTTCTGAACAGCAAAACAGAGAGAAAAGGAGAGAACAGATAAGCTTGCCTCACCAGATACGCTGACTATATTAAAAAGCATAGATCTGTAAGTCTGCTCTTCTCTTCTGTGGTGTAAGAACCTGTCTCTATTCTTTCCATGTTGTTTCTGTCTCTGGTACCAAATGTTCTGTTAGAGAAGGAACACTGAGGAACACTCAGACTATGTATTTTCTCCGTTCCCTTTCAGACAAAACGGGAGGAAAGAAGTTCTCCAAGGAGTTTGAGGAGGCGAGTGCCAAGCTTGAAGAGTTTGTCAACAGCCTGGACAAGCAGGTGAAAAACGGGCCTTCATTGACAGAGGTGCTTGAGAACGCAGGGATCTTCTACGAAGCGCAGTACAAAGAAGTCAAGGTGGTGGCAAATGTGAGTGCCAAGAAGGGAGGCTTTCCTCTGCAGACAGTCCGTAGATGGGCATACTCAACCCAGTGCCTGTGTATTTGCTTTACAGCAGTTCCCTTCTGACTGTTTGTTACGAGGAGATGGGAAATAACAGAGCAGCTGGTTGATCTTCCTGCAGCTACCAACTTGCCTTTGCAGTGCTGTACAGGTCTAGGAGAGTGTTGAGGGAACTTTTGAACTCCCCTTCTTTTGGGAATCAGAACTTGGGAAAAGTTGCAGAGTGCTGTTCCTAGAATCTGGCAGCCAGCACATGCTGGCTCTGGGAGTTGTAGCCCCCCCCCCGCCCAAAGTAACTTTTCCCAAGCCCTGGTTAGGTAAAGGCACAGATACAGGGCAGAATCCCTTCCAAGAAGGTGTCAGTATGTTTAGAGCGCTTTCCTTAAGACAATGCCTCTCCAAATGATCTTAAAGTTCTACTGGGCTCATATGCTATAGGCTGTGTTTCAGAGGAAGAAACTAGCAAAACTCTGAGGGTTCCTTGCCTAAGAAAACCCTAGGAGATTCATGGGATCACCAGAAATCAGCAGGCAGCTTGAAGGCACAGACACATAGACCCTGGAAAAGCATATCCCTTGTTCTGAAAATCTGAGTACATTAAAAAGAAAGTTTCAAGGAAGAGTTTTAAAAGGGGAAGGAAAAATGAGAATATATACAAGAGGAAGTGATGGGCCCAAATGCCGTAACGGTTCCAGATCCTGTCTGATCTTGAAAGCTAAGCAGGGTCAGACTTGGTTAGTACTTGGGTGAGAAACTAATAAATACCTGGTGATGTAGGCTGTACTTCAGAGGAGGGGGATGGCAAAACTGCCTCTGTGGATTCCTGGCCTAAGAAAACCCTCTGAGAAGTGTATTGGGTTGACTAAGTCAATAGGCAACTGGAAGCACACACGCAGAAGAATTCCCATTTAAATTTTCCTTCTTAGGGTCAGAAAGAAAAGGTTGTGGCATACATAGAACATGGTACATCATTCACTTGCTCAATTGTTATTCAGTATATAGCAACTGTTTTCCTCCAGACACTATAAACATTCCACTTTGCCCGGAAGGGAGACTCCCCAGCAGTTCTATCTCAGCCTCTAAAGACAAAATGGAGGCACAGCAGCTTCCCTATAGTTGTCAGTTTAGTGGGTCACACTGGCCTTCCCTCTTAAATCATATTTTTAGGAGGGATTCAAAACAAGTAAGTAAAAACTGGACTCTGGAGCCTGGACTAGAGGACCTTTGGCCTGATCCAGCACAGCTCTTCTTGCGGACCTAAATTATGACAGGATGGTCCTCCTTTTGCTTTGGCTGCTGCTCACTCTTTCTCTCTCTCTTGCTTTTCTTGGCCAGGCCTACAAAACATTTGCCAACAGAGTAAACAACCTGAAGAAGAAACTGGATCAGCTGAAGGCAACCCTTCCGGACCCTGAGGAGTCGCCTGTCCCTTCGCCCAGCATGGACGCTCCATCCCCGACGGGCTCAGAGTCCCCCTTCCCAGGCATGGGGGACGAGGAGAACTCTCCAGGGCCCAGGGAGGCTGAGAAGGCAAAGTCCCCTTCTATGGAGCCTGCGACCGACAATCGTGATGTGGAGGACATGGAGCTGTCAGATGTGGAGGAGGAGGCCCCAAAGATTATTGGTAGGTTCTAATAGGAAAAGAGAGAGGTGATTGTGGTTGTTGCTGTTGTGTGCCTTGAAGTCCTTTCTGGCTTAGGATGATCCTGAGGTGAACCTACCACAAGGGTTCCTTGGCCAGAGTGGTTGCTCAGGGGAGACCTCTCACCATTAGCTGCCTGTGAAGTTGAGAGTGTGGCTCACAAGCAAGATCCCCCAGGGGGTTTCCATGGCTGAGTGGGAGTTAAGACCCTGGTCTCTCAGAGCCCTAGCTCATTACACCATGCTGGTTTTCAAGATGGATGGAACCAGAAAAAAACCCCCAGAAGTGATCTTTCTTGATGCGGATGTAATGCTTGCGTCTTGCTAACGGCTTGCCCAGGCGTAAGAATGCCTTATCCTTATGGGTCCATGTTTATCTTTTTCCTTTACTGGATGTTGTCGAGATGGGTATTCTCTTTCTCTGCTGAACTATCCACCCCCTGCAGGAGATTTGCTGATTTGCTCTGATAGCACCCCACCCCAAACGGCCATTCTGTTGTTGATGAGGAGCTTAGAGAAATGGGGAAGTGTTTGGCTGTGTTCCCATAGTCAGATGCGAACCATTGGCATCATTCTCTGAGACGTCTGAAGGCCCCAGTGGATCTTGGTGGAAGACGTCTTCTGGCTGTGTTCCCAAACTACTAAGCGCTCTTTTCTTCCTCCTCCCCACTTGTTTTTTGAATTTACTGTTCCAGTAGTCTCCACCGGTAGTGTTTAGACTGACTGCTAAGCTCTGCTCTCCTCTCTTTTCCTGCTTCTCTTTCAAACCAGTCGAAGAGAGAAAGGAAAAACCGGCTGCTTCAACACCAGGCCCAGCGAAGATGGCCGAAAGCATCTCAAAGACGCCTCCTTCAACGACGGTTGCCCCAGCAGTGGCAGCAACAGCCCCCACTTCTGTCAGTGCTGCGCCGCTGGCCCCAACTCCTATGACTCTGCCAACAACTCCCAAGCCAACAAATCCAGCGGCCCCCCTCCCTGTGTCGCCTGCCCTGGCCCTGCCAAACCTGGCCAATGTGGATTTGGCCAAAATCAGCTCCATCCTCAGCAGTTTGACTTCTGTGATGAAGAACACGGGTGAGTTATTTCCGGGCTCTTTCCAACCGGTGTCTGGGTGTTTGGGCCTCTCTGTTGTGCGTGAAGTCCTGGCGTTGAACCATTGCTTAGCCCCACAGGTGTTGTTGGCTGCTGTGATGCTAGCTGCCACAGTGATGGGCAGTGGAGCCTCATAGACCTGCATAAGTAGAAAAGAATGTTTTGAACCTTCTAGTAAGCCACTTGAAAGCACCTTCCAAAATGCATTCAGGGAGGACTTCTGTCACAAGCCTCCACCTCACCTGCGTGTTCCATTTTGGTGGCCAAATTACTAGATCTGTGCATTGTTTGCCATCCTTTGTTTAGTATCTGATGAGACAGGCTTATCTGCTTTCCCCTTCTTCCTTCTCCATTTTGCCATTCATGCATACCCAGTAAGGGATTCTGGAGGCAGCTGCTGTCTACCTTGCCTGGTATGGGCAGGCACACCTTGGCTAGAGTAGAATCCCATTCTTTCCCAGGTCAGGCCTTATTCCATGGTTCACTATGGGCATATTGCTGCAATTCAGCAACAGAAGTTTGTGTTTCTCCAGCCCTCTTTCACCATTCTGAAGCTGCTAAAGAAAAAACTTCCAGAGAATGAAAGGGGCAGGGCTGGGCTGGCATAAAAAGATGTTGCAAGAAGGAGCTCCTTTCGTCAGAGGCATTGTTAACCAAAGTATGCTCCTATGTTTAGAACAATGCCGAATCAAATTTTGCTCCACCCTGCGGCATCACCCTCATCCTTCCTCTGTGTATCCTTGAAGTGAGGTCTCCAGTGAAGTAGCAAAAGCAACGCCTCTGCTGCATTTCTAACATGTGAAATGTATTCCTCCTCTCCCACCCCCCTCCCCCTAGGCGTCAGTCCTGCCTCGAGACCTTCGCCCGGGACCCCAACGAGTCCGACAGCTCTGACAAGTGGCTTGAAGGCCCCGGCTCCAGCCCCTCAGCCCATGCCCCCAACAAACCCTCTGGCGAACATCCTCTCCAAGGTGGAGATCACCCCAGAGAGCATCCTGTCGGTGCTGTCCAAGACCCAGGCCCAGGCCTCCCCAGGTTTGCAAGGTACACGTGACTGGTCAGCCTACTGGTGAGGGTGTCTGTGTGCCCAAGGGGAGGAGAGTGATGGGATTTGACAGTCAGGTGAGCTGCCAGAGTCACCTGCAAGTATTGGCAGAGAGCACATTGCCTACAAGAAAATTGGATGCTCAGCCCAGGGGTTTGAGAAAAGTTACCTTTGGGCGAGGGAGCTGCTACGCCCTGGCCAAATGCTGGTACTGCAGCCACACGGTTGTGAGTTCGATCCTGCCGGGCTCCAGGTTGACTCAGCCTTCCATCCTTCCGTAAATCGGTAAAATGAGTACCTAGCTTGTTGGGGGCAATTAGCTAAATACGTTGTAAACCGCTTAGAGAGCACTTAGTTGATGAGCAGTATAGAAATACACTTGCTATTGCTATTGCTACGCCTAGAATGCCGGGCCAGTCTAGTATAGTGGTTTGAGGGCTGGATGAGAACTCTAGGAGACCAGGGGTCAGGTCTCCACTCAGCCCTGGAAATCCCATTGGGCGACCCTGGGCAAGTCTCAGCTTTATGGGAAAGTACTGGAAAACCACCTCTGAATAAATCTTTGTGGGGATGGAAAGACCCTATATTTTAGAACCACTGTGGAGCACAGGTGTGAGTGTTGGGCTAGGAACCTGGGGACCAGAGTTCATATCTCTACACAGCTCTCAGCCTCAGGGAGGCAAAGGCAAGCCTGCTCTAAATAAAACCTGCCAAGAGAACTCTAGGAGAGGCTTCTGTAAGTCTGTGTTGGCTTGAAGAGCAGCAGCAACAGAGCCAGCATGATGTAGTGCTCTGTGTGTTGAACTTGGACTCTGGGAGACCAGGATTCAAATCCCCCTTCTGCCATGGAGACCCACTGGATGACCTTGGGCAAGTCACATTTTCTCAGTCTCAAAGGAAGGTAACAGCAAACCTTTGAGTAAACCTTGCAAAGGCAGCCATATGATAGTGGCATGGCCTTGAAGGCACATAATCATATTCCTGAAATTTAAGGAGGTAGGAGGCAAGAAGAAGAATATGATTTTGAACTGGAAAATTAAAATTAATTTTAATGAAGGAATAAGAACTGTACCTACCCTGCCACCTGTTCTCTCAGATCCTTGGAATTACATGCTGGGAAAGGTTCCCAGGATCGCTTTGCTGGTGAACATTCCATGGAGAACTTTGTGTTGACTGGAAGGCACACAGCAGCAACACAACAACAACAGCAGCTCAGAATCCCACCCAGACCAACATGAGTGCCATCCTGGCTTACAAGGATATCCAGTCAACTGAGTTTGCATTATACAAATAACGCATTATACACGTTATACATATAAATATAACGACAGCAACTCCTGGCTTACAGTCCAAAAAATATAAATTCTTTCTTTTCTCAGCTCTGGTTGAGTTGCCTTGCTTGGTTGGTCCAAGGTACTCCCCGGTAGAACAGCCAAAGCTAAAACATAACCGTAACCATGATTGATTGATTGATTAGTGTGATGTTCTGTAGAAATAGAGCAACTAGGATTTTGAGATCTTTGGAAAGAGGCACTTGCCCTGCAGGTATGCCCTGTTTGCCAGTATAGGTCTTCTTGAGAGAAACAGATACAGCAGTTTGAGGAGCTGAGGTAGCAGTGAGCAGGCATCTCCCCAAAACCATTCCTGGCCCTTGAAGAGGTAACAGCGTGCACTGATAAAAATAATCGGTAGGAACTATTGTAATGGCTTAATTGACTTGACTTATAGAAAGAAGAGACTGGATGCTTGTCAGCTAAAAGGACCAGTGCTTTTTTGAGACACTGTGGCTTTTGCCTTTTGATCTCTGATTAAAACATTCCTTTTCCACTTCAGGTTTGTCCTCATTTCTTCAGAGTGTGGCTGGAAATACAGGCCAGCCCAGCGAGGTGGCATCCCAG
This sequence comes from Ctenosaura bakeri, assembly GCA_948474755.1. Lineage (NCBI taxonomy): Eukaryota > Metazoa > Chordata > Lepidosauria > Squamata > Iguanidae > Ctenosaura > Ctenosaura bakeri. Next base: position 166,566 of record CAOLHI010002406.1, on the reverse strand, counting down.
AGTACTTCTTCATCGCCTGCCAACACAACAGTGTCTGTAGGGAAGGGTCACAGTATTTCATCCAACACCCCATCTTTCATGCCCCAGGCTTTTGGTTATTCTCCAAATTCCTCCTCTTCTGCTGAGGTTTCTTCCACGTCGGTCAACAAGATTCCCACCGGACACGGGGCTGGACCCTCAGGTCCCAGTTTTAAGCCACCAACCAATTCTCTAGGGTTTCCCAGCACCCAGGCCAGCAGCCCTGCCCTGCGGCCAGCTGAGCACCCAGCAAATCAGTCTTCCGAGATCTCGGAGGCAAAGCTGGAGTCAGAGCCCACTTCACCCAGTCTGGAAATGAAGATACACAACTTCTTAAAGGGGAACCCGGGTTTCAGTGGCTTAAATCTGAACATCCCAATTCTGAGCAGCTTGGGGTCCAGCATACCACCTGAAAGTCATTCTTCTTCGTCAGATTTCAGCCGTGGGGGGCCCACAAGCACCTCTGTGGACAGCATTGATGGGACCCCAGTCCGTGATGAACGGAGCGGGACACCAACTCAAGACGAGATGATGGACAAGCCCTCCTCCAGCAACGTTGACACCATGTCGCTGCTCTCAAAGATCATCAGCCCCGGCTCTTCGACCCCGAGCAGCACCAGATCGCCCCTTCAGAGCCGGGATGAGGGCTATCCCCAAGAGCTCTCCAATTCAGTGTACAGGCCTTTCGGTCTGAGTCAGGATTCTCCAGCAGGCATCGAGTTACCTTCCTCCTTAATGGGTTCCCCCCAGGAGAAGTTCTACCCAGACACCTCCTTCCAGGAGGATGAAGATTTCCGTGACTTTGACTACTCCGGCCCGCCGCCGTCTGCTCTGGTGAACCTGGAGAAGCAGCCACCCAAATCCATCCTGAAATCCAGTAAGCTCTCTGACCCTTCAGAGTACCAACCAGTTATGTCAAGTTACAGCCAGAGATCCTCGGGCTTTGGCCTGAAGCCTGCTTTCCCCCAAACCATGAGATCTCTTCATGACCAGAGCGAAAGCTGTGACCCGTTGTCCTCTCCAGGAATGTACAGCAGCTACAGCTTGCAAGCTAACGACTCTGGGCCGGACACATCCCCCACACCAAGCAAGAATGATGTCTTTTTCCCACCGGATTCCAATCACAACAGCTTGTCAAAATCCATGGCACTCTCAGGCCTGTCCCAGAAGCAGTATCCAGATTCTCCTCATTTGGTTCCACATAGGTCACTCTTCTCCCCCCAAAATGCCCTTGTGAGCCCACCCAGCAGGCTCGCTACATCCAACGTGGATAAGCCCCCTGGGGCTTCCATTTCAGCCACTTCGACCATCGAGTTCAAGAACATGCTGAAAAATGCTTCCCGCAAGCCCTCCGACGAGAACAAGCATTTCGGCCCCGTCAGTTCCAAAGGAAGCTCCAGTGACATCACCGGCCTTGGTTCAGCAGGGATTTCTGCAGGAGGAGACCAGCAGAAGCAGCAAGAGGAACACTACCGGATCGAGACCAGGGTGTCTTCGTCCTGCTTAGACTTGCCCGATAGCACCGAGGAGAAGGGAGCCCCCATAGAAACGCTGGGTTACCACAACGCCTCCAGCAGGGGTATGTCCGGGGAACCCATCCAGACTGTTGAGTCCATCAGAGTTCTCGGGAAGGGGAACCGGGGACACGGGCGAGAGACCAACCGAGCCGGGTGGTTTGAGTTGACCAGTCCGGGGAGTACCTTTGATAACGGCCCTTCGAGCGCCACAGAAATGCCCACCATGGGTACTGGCAGTGGTGGTGTCGGTGGTATTGTGTCTTCCTTTCAGAGCCAGTACAAGGACCGGGTGCCCTCGTTCCAGGAGAATGCCAACAGCTTCCGAGCGAGTAGCTTTGGCACCACCTTCGACCGCCGCGTGCCACCCCCTCCCTTAGAGCATGGGGCTTCTTTCCCAAGGGACCAAATTGGGCCACCCCCCACTGGGCCTCAGCCTCTCCCGCCGAAGGATCTGGGCACCCTTTTCCCTAGGGATCACTCGGTCCCCCCTCCGCGGATGCCGTCGGTGGATCACGCTGGCCCCTTCTCGAAGGAGACACCCACAGCCCCCTTGGCTTTGCCTCACGTGGTCCCTCCTCCCCCACCTCCTTCCTTAGAATGTGCCGGGGTGCCCTTTCCCACCCAGCCACCCCCTCCTCTCCCCGTGGACCATGGCAGCATTCCCTTCTCCAGCCCCCCACCACCTCCTGGGGGGGACCTGAGCCTTCCGTTTCCGGCTCCTTCCCTTGCCTCAGAACATGGGGCCGTCGTCCTCCAAGGAACAGTGAAAGAGCATTTTAACATCCCGCCTGGAGGGCCCCGGGACCAAACTGCCCAGGCCCAGCGCGACCACGGTGGCCAGTCCCTGAGCCGGGCCCGAGACAGCATAGGCGTAGCCGCTCTCTCCAGAGATCCTCTGGGGACGGCAGCCCTTACCATCGCCTCCTCCGTTGTCCCGTCTCACACCACAAACCGAGGTGGGCTGGGGGTCAGGAACCAGCGACCCGACTTCCGCCCCAGGGAGTTGTTTGTAAACAGAGACCCCTTTAACAGTTTAAAAAGGCCTCGGCCCCCTTTTGCCAGGGGTCCCCCCTTCTTCTCACCAAAACGTCCCTTCTTCCCGCCCAGGTACTGAACGCGTTGAAGGTGTTCCAGAACTTTCTAGAGAGCAGTGGAAGTGGCACTTTCACTTTTTTAAAAAAAATTCCCCATAAAGGGGGGCCCCACAACTTTTTGTTGTTGCCGATTAAGGTATGTTCTATACTACAGTTTCATTTTACACCCTACCCCACCTTTTTTTCCCTGCTGATTTCTTGGGCTTTGTTTTTGTGGATTTCTTCTGGGGTTTTTTTGTTGTTGTTTTTTAGCTGTTGACCTAAATATAAGGGGGAAGTTTAAAAAAATAAAGTTTCTTAGTGGGGAGGGGAAGGAAGAAAACTTAAAAACTAATCCCAAATTGATCTGTGAAATAAAATGCTTTCAGTAGTGACTGTAAGTGAATGAAACATGGAATGAGTTACAATACCAGCTTGGGACTCTCCTCGAAAGGCAGGAGGAGTTACGGAAGGATGCTGAGTGCATTAAGACAGGTTAAAAAAAGGTCCAGGAGTTTAATTCTGCCTTTCATGCTGTCAGTTCTAACACCTATATCTGCTGATGCACCCACCCCCTGCCTTTTGTTGAGGGGTCATCGGTGACTCCATTTCTTTTCTTCTCTGATGCCTTTTGTCCTCTGTGTCCAGTTCAAGTTGTGAATCACTTGTAGGAAAATTAAACTGGGAAGGGTACATGCCACCTGTACCTCTCCTAATCCCCCATGCCCTGTTTTAGATTCATAAAGTTTTTGCACGTTTTTGTGTTGAAACAACATGGAAGCCCAGGATAGAACACATTGTGTCGGCCGGAATCTTGTGTTGTTAAAGTGGTAGATTGGTGAATCCAGGACAGAACGAGGATGGATGTTCGGTGAGCCCCCTCCCCATCACTCGTGCCCCGCTGAGGCTTTTGACTTGTCCAGTCTTGAAAACAGGAGGAAAGGGAAGTACCACTAGAGTCCCTTCCCTTCCAGATCCAGGCAGGATTCACCCAGCCAGAGCTGGAGGGCCTTTTCCCCACCACTGCCGCCAAGAGCAAGCATTATCGGTGGTTGCAGATGGGCTGGATTTGTTCCACAAGTGGACTACATTGCCAGCTATTTTTTTCATCAGTCTTAAAACAGCTTCTAAAAGGGTGAGGTGTAGGGCAGAGTCTGATTCTCTTAAGTTGGGGTTTGCTGCATCCAACCATCCACCTCCTGTGACCTTAAAAGGGAGAATAAGTGCTAGGGAATATACGCTGGTCAGAAATACTTTCTCCAGAACCCAAATTGGGCACTCCCCATTCCTGAATTAGTAAGTCCGCATCTAAGGCAGCCTTTTATTCGTGCCTGTGTGGGCATCCATTTTAATCTAGTATGCCAGAGTTCTAATGCCACGGGTTGGTTCTCATATCAGCCCCTTTGGATTCATTTGCCCTTTCCTAAAAGAGGTGAGCAGCCCCGAACAGACTTATCCCCTCTTTCTCTCTCTCTCTCTTGCCTGCACATCCACCCAATCCTGTTTCATCTCCCTCCATCCACTTCTACCATTTGATCTTCCACACCAACGCAGATTTAAAACTGGAATTCCCTTAATGGCTGTGTTTTATCTCTAACAAACATACTGCTTTAAAAAACAAAACAAAAAGCAGTAGTTGGAATATTCTGCTGTTGAGTGTGTTTGTCAGACTAATGCTCTATCCCTTGTGCACATGCAGTTTTTTACTTTAAAAAAGGGTATGTTGGACAGAGTTTTTTTATACATTTGCAGGTGGGTCTTTTTAAGCTGCCATTTTCCTTTGGTTTGGACAAGTTGCACAGTTCCCCCTGCGTTTTTCCCAACCCAGCTCACCCACTTGGCATTCCGAAAACAGCATCACTCTTGACTTCTCTGCTGCTTTTCATTTTGGTGAATTAACGAACCTGATTCATAATTGGGGGAGGGGTGGGAGTTGAAAGGAATTGGCTTGTGGGCATTTTAGATTCGAGGTGTTTTTCTTTTACAAAAGAGGTTGCCTCTCCCAGGTCACTCTTCACCAGTATGCTGCCATCCAAATGTGTTGGACTACATCACTCATCCTCTCCAGCTTTTGTAGTCCCAGTGCCTCTGGCGCGAAGGCATCAGCTGGCTAGGCTGCAGTTCATTGCAGCCTGTGTGACCATTCATGAGCTCATTGATAACGGGCAGCAGAAAGCTTGATTGCTAAAAAAAGTTCTGTTCTAAGTAGGCTTCACTATCACACAGCTCTCTGTCCCCTGCTATCCTTGGAAAGCCCTGGATGGTGAGACTGTGATGCAATGTTAATGCTCCCTCACCAAAATAAAATTCTCAGAATTCCTTAAGGGGTGTCTGGAGCCATCCAGTTAGCCAGTTTAACTTGTAGCTACATGCATCTTCCCTGGTCCCACTGTGCTTTCCGTGAGGAAGCAGCTAGGTCTACCCCAGGCAACACCCAAGATGCCAACACTGTGACAAGCTCACGCAGCTTTTTAAAAAATGTTTGTCTTCACCGCATGATTGCTACGATTCGTGACAGTGTGTTTCACCTTCAGACGCTGGGAGAGGATGGAAAAGGAAGTAAAATCACTACTTGTGCTTATTTAAGTCATTGGGGGTTGTTAATCTGCCACAGAGTTCTTGAAACATCGTAGTGCAGGTAGTGGCAGGAAGACTTTCTGGTGGAGCGTGCCCCAATGGCAATGTGTGTATTCTTGCAGAATGCAAAAGATTGAAACCAATATTGAACAAGCAAAGATCGTTCTGTTTGTTTATTTCCTTTCTAGGATACAAAAAAATGTGAAATTTCTTATTTCTGCTGCTCTCTTTGTGTCTCTGCCCTTCTCAGTGGCAGTTTGTTGTTTTTTGTTTTTTAAAGAAAAATCCTTGCGGAGAATGGAAAGACATCCCCCCTGCAATTTCAATTTGTCATGTCCCATAGGAAACGGCTTCCTAGCTAGCAGAGTTTTCCCTTTAAAAGAAAAGTACTAAAAGGGAACATAACTTGTAAAAAGGTGATATATTTTAATGCTAAATCTCAGCATCTCTCTTCCCCCACCCCTTTTAAGACCTTGATTTTGTGCTTTTACTTTAAAATGTTTGCAGTTAAATGTGGCAGCAATGTACATAATGTGTGTAAAAAAAAAAAATTATAACAACAACATAGCAAAGCAAAACAGGTTGTTGAGCAGGAGGAATTTTCCTGTCTAGGTATGTGTTTTCCCCCTTTCTTTTCTGTTACTTTTGCATTTCACCTGCTAAGAGAGAAAAGAAAACTGAATTAAATAAAACCTGTATTTTTTAAGGAAACGTTAAGTGTCTCGTATGAAGGACAGACCTTCTGAAGAGAGGAAAAGAGGCCAGGTTTTGGAAGCCTAGAAGCAGGGTTCAGGATGATACAGCCCTTCTCCCCATCCCACCCATGTTCACGGATGACAAAAGCGATTATCACTTGGATGCTTAATTGGGTTGTTTGAAAATGTCTTCCTCTTGGGTGGCATGAGCTAGACTTCTGGGTATGTATCTACCCTCGAGCGATTCTTTTTTTAGATCTGCATTTTGACCTTCCTGGGGGGAAAAGAGTAGCGTACCACAGGGAGATAAGAATGCAATGTTCTCCTTGTATTTCTTTGGGACCCACAGCATGTTTACAGAGTAGCCTCTCTGCCCTGTGAAGCAACATGTGTGCTCAGGTGAGGGGAAGAAAACTGCGTCCAGGTGACCTGAGCAAAACACAACACAGACCTGGTTTGGTTTTGGCAGGGGGTATGGCTGCATGGAGATAATCTCAGAAGCAGACAACCATTTTGAAAACCCTGTAAATAAAGTGATGTGTTTTTTTCAAAAAAAAAATGTGATTGTTTGAAAAGATTTGGATATATGTTGGCTTGTTTTTATTTCAAGTGTTTTTCTTGTGCAAGGCAGTGGGTGGGAATGCAAGAACGCAATGCGTTGGCAGGGAAAAGGCAGACAGCAAGCCACCACATTGTAGATTCACACCTTTAATAAAAGCACTAGTTTGATTGTTTTGATAAATCTTCTTGTAAATAAGCCCTCTTTTAAGTGTGCAGTAGGTGATTAGCAGATGGGGAATATGCCAGAAGAGGAGCCTCCATCGCTTGCTGGACCTGCAGTCCTGAACCAGTGATTTCTTCAGCAAAGCAGCTGGCAGGAGGCGAGCAATGTTGGATGTCAGATGGAGGATCCATGAGTAAGTCCCATGACAAAGGCCTGAAGACAAAAGTTTCTGAGGAAGTGTTGACTGGGGTGCATATTTGTGTTTCGGAAGGTGGTCTAGAAAATGGTACCACATTCAAGGCAAAATGCAAGCAAAGCAGTAAACCTCCGAGGTCATCCGCTTACTCTTCCCACATTTTTTTGTATTGTATACTAATAAAGTGTTCTTGACTTGGTGTGGCCTCCATTTCTAGGACAGAGGGAAATAAAGCTTTCTTCTTTCTCAGGTCACGTGTTTTCCAAAGCTGGGCAAGAAGTCGTTCCTCAGTTTGGTCCTAGGAGGGCATGTTAGATGAGAGTTGATGCGCGTGCTCGGGGAGGGATTGGATTGATCATAATGCATCTAATTTTCCTTCTCGGAAAAGCCCAAGATTGTGTGCGTTAACCGTTCTTGATCTCTGCAGTATGTGAACATTTTGAAATGAAATTGTTTTGGTTACATATCTGTCCGTAACTGTGGCCAAGTTTGTTTCTCTCCCAGCCTGGATTTCCATTTCTGTTCTGCCTTTTAATGTTAAAAGCTTTTTAACATTAAGTCACGACGTTTTAAAATATGGGGGAACTGGGTGGCCTTTTCTTAAAATTCTGGGACAGAGGGGGCTCATAAGTCACTCTTTCTTCCTCTTCAAGGAGAAACCTTTTGCTGGGGCAAAGAGAATTTTAGAAATACATGATGTGTGGCATGAGCCACCGCCTGGAACATGGATGCAAGGGACATTTGGACACTGAATGCAGAACAGTGAAAAAGTTCTTGCTTTGAATTTACCTTCTCTGAACTTTTAAGTAGTTTTCCAACACTGCTGGCTTGAAGAGCGTATCTTTCTTTCATGGTGGAAAGAGGTTTTATTCACTTGAGATACAAAGGGCAGCAAAGCCTTGAAAAGTCATTTCTAGGTGTACTCCATTGTGTGCCACCTAGACCCACATCTTCGTAAAACAGTTTCTGGCCTGTGTGTTGTGACCATGGGATGCATATGCCTCTGTGTGTGTGTGTGTGTAGAGAGAGAGAGAGAGAGGAAGCATCTCTTGGTTTGTGAATGTTAACAACAGCCCTTTGCTCTTACCTCACTGATGACAGCAGTGTGGCTGTTCTTTGTGAGTACGCAGACATCAATTTATTGAAATCTGCTTATTCAGTGGTCAAGAAAAAGAGCTTGAATTGTTCCTTACGCTCAGGTCTTAGCGTCACAAAGTGCAGAATCCACTGTCCTCTCTCAGCAAATCCTTAAACTTCATCTTTCGTTGCAGCCATGCTCAGCTTCGTTTCCTCCTTGCTCTGTTTTGAGAGTTCTCATAGGTCTGGAGCTTTCCTTGAAGCTCAGTTTGGATGTAAACCCCATGGGGGTCAAAAGGAGTTGTTTTTTTTGACTTACGTAAGTGGGCAAAGGATCCCCGCCTTAAGGCACCATGGTCTCTTCTGCTTCTTTGTAATAGGAATTCACTTGGGGAGAAAGGTGAGAACTGGATTTTCCAGAACTGTTTTGGCTTCTCTTTGTACATGGCTTAAGTCATGTTCCTCCCCAAAACCAAAGCAGGAGCACAGTTACCTGGTTGACCGATTACAATTTCTTGCGGCATACCTTTCAAGGAGAAAGAAAGTTGGGAGGGATCGCAGGGGTCATCTGCCGTCGAACTGGATAATCCATAGCTAAAAGCCACCTTCAGGTGGCCATCCAGCCTCAGGTTCCAAAACCTCCGGTGGAGAATCAGCTATCTTCTGAAGAAGTCTGTGCTATTACTGAATCGCCCTTAGCATCAAGAAGTTCCTTGCGTTTAGTTGGAATGTATTTTCTGGAGTCTGCCAACATACTGTTATTCATGGAGATTATTCTAGGAATGAAAATTAGAATGTGGTAGGGTCACATTTGGCCCCAAAGTGTTGTCTTCCCACCCTGGACAGCAAAAAAAGGCACCCAAAAGTGACAGGAAATCACAGCTGGTTGTTAGAAAACGGTCATGTTAGCCAGGCTGATGTGCCCACTGAGTGTTTTGAAATGCCAGAAATAGCTTTCCAGTTGTCAAGCAGTGTGGTAGAGTGGCTCAGGCAAAAGACTGAAGACGTGGATGAGTCAAGAAAAAGAGCCGAGGAGGACTTGTGAAACCGATGGGGATGAGTGAAAGCCACGGGGAATGTGTGCAGGAAGAGGGGGAAATGGGGGGAAAGTGGACGTAGTGGGCGAGGTGGCACACAAGCTTTGTCCGTAGCATTTGTTTTGTGGGTGATGCTTTTGTGACCTCAAGGCCTTTCCACTGGACTTGCCAACTGGTTGGCTAGACTTCGATTACTGGAGCAAATGTGGAGTGATCCAGCTTAAGTGATCTTCACTGTGAGGGTAGAACGATGGGAAATGCAAGAGAGGATCACCTCCTTTGGTCATGGGGCAAACTGTTTTTGGACCACACATAGTATCACCTTGTAAAGATGGGTGCAGCATTCTTTGGAAAAGGTGTGCTGTAAGGAATTCTCGGCTTTTAAAGAGGGTGGGTGAGAATCATGGAGTCATCCTGGTGTTGGATTGCAATTCCCAGCAGCCAGTAGAACCAGTGTTGAAGGATGCTGGGAGTTTCAGTCCACCATCTGGAGGCACGCAAATTCCAGCCCCTGCCTCAAAGAGAACTAGGACCATTCAGCAGTCTTTACTGCACCTCAGACCTTGATGAGGAACAGATGTCATTGCATATGATGAGAAGTTCTGCTTCTGTGTTGCCTCCTTTCTTTTTAGTTTGGAGAATATATCATATACCTCAGAGAATTGGAATAGACATGCGTATCTTTCCTCACCTGAGAGCACCGTCTCCATAAAGGACCCAAATCTTGCCAGTTCCTATCTTTGCCCCGAGTGGTGGTGGAAACATCTTCCTTTGAGTTTGTCCAGACTCAAAATCCCAACATGTTGGCACACCTGGGCTGTTTTTCATGTTTCTTTTTGGGACTGTGTGTGCCTGCAATAATTCCCAGTCTGGATTCTTCTGTTGGGCAAATTATATCTCATTCTTTTTCTAAGGTAACAATGAGAGTGGCTTATCTTTTGCTTCCGTCGCTGAAATTCCTCTCATTCCTTGTGGTGGCTTGAAGATGGTTTAGGTGTAAAGTACAGTCAGCCCCTCTGTAGCTTTGGTTCTGTATCCGTGCTTTCAACCAACCACAGCTTAAAAATATTCCAGAAAAAAAAAATCCAAAAAGCAAACTTTGATTTTTGCCATTTTATATAAGAGATGCCATTTTATTGCACCACTGTATGTAATGGGACTTGAGCACCCATGAGTTTGGTATCCACGGGGTGGATGATCCTGGAACCAAACTCTAGTGGATGCTAGTATGTCCTTGATATTTTTACTGCCATCCCCAGAATCCCCTCAGCTATCTAGTTACGGATTCTAGGATACTGTACTTGCCTCTATAAGGATACCATTTACAGCCTTTTGTAGAAGTTGCAACACCCATCTGCCTTGGCGTGGCCAAGGGTCAGTAATGTTGGAAGTTGCAGTTCCAACCACATCTGGAGGGTCCCATCCCCACCCCTTTACAACTTGCTCTCTTGTAGATCAGACTTTCAATAGTCTGTAGAGCAGAGAACTTGGCAAGTTTTTTTTTGGTCATGCTTCCAAAAAGGAGACGGCTGCTTAGCGTTTGGCGCTGGTCAGAATTAAACTCATTCTGGGGACCGATCAAGCCTAAATAACTTCTTGAGGCTTGGAAGATTGAACTTGGGAGCTTCAGTTTCCTCCATGTCTCACACACAAAAAGCAGAAATTAAAAACCTAATGGCTAGTAGCAATGCTGGCTATATACTTTGCCTTGAGTTTCACAGACTTTACATAGTCTTCCAGTATTTTGAGATACTGTCATTGAGCCGTGAATAAAATGTGTGCATAAAAAGCCACCTCCTAAATCCAGTTGTTTCAATTAGGGAACCTATGAATTGCTGCTCTGGCAGTGGGGCGGACTGGGAACCCTTTGGGATACCTTCCAGCTTTTGGGATTCTAGGCCCATTGAATCAATGGTGTGTACTTACCTATTGACTTATCTCATTACCTTGACTGAGTGGATTTATTCCAGCAGGAACAAAAGAATTCAATTTGGGCTCTTCATATATTTAATTTTGTATTTTATGAGAGAGAAGAAATGTATAGAAATGTTTCGAAATACATGCTATTTGTAAGTTGTTCGCCGCCTTCGATCCATATGGAGAGGCGGGATACAAATAAATAATAATAATAAAAAAGAAGATGCTTAACAGTAGAGGCAGGGGGATACATGGGATGTAGGATGTGATTGCCAGAGGTCTCTCTGTGGCCACAGAATGGTGGGTACTGGAAGTTTGGATGTGATGGAAAAGGGCTCTTTGGGGAGCCTGGGTGGAAGCTAGAGGGAGTTTATGATTAAAAAGAACCCACAGCTAAAGCCAAGAGGAGCAAAGTATGTTTGGTGCTGGAAAGAAAGGGACAAAGGCTTTGATTTTCATCCTTAGCCACATCCCTTCGTCCCTAACAGTGTGAGAGGGAGGGCAAATGGAGCCAAACGCATGGGAGAGAATTTAGCCCTAACTTTGGCTTTTTGTAAATTGCATTGCTTTCGGTTGAACAGATTGAGGAGGGGGGGCGAAGGAGGGACAAAGGAGTGTAGGTGGTTCTGTCCTTTGTTTCTCAATACCATCGATGATTCAGAAGAGTTTAGGATCGCTGGTATTTAATGAAAAGTGTGGACAGATCACATGTTTGCGGAAAGGGGGAAAAGTTTGTACCTTAAGTGTCTCCCTGTCCGTTTACTTCTTTAATTATGCGTGATTTTACTACTAAAGATGCTTTTTCTGCTTTTTCTGGAGTTGCACCAGCAAGAGAAAGCCTTCCATCCTTTCCGTCCTTCCGCAGGTCGGTAAAATGAGCACCCAGCTTGTTGGGGGCATGTATAGAAAATGTTTCGAAATACATGCTGTTTGTAAGTTGTTCGCCGCCTCGATCCATATGGAGAGGCGGGATACACATAAATAATAATAAATAATAAAAATACTGAGAAACACCTTGTTCCAGCCTACCTTACAGGGCTGTTGTTGTAAGAGCCCTGGTGGCGCAGTGGTTAAAAATGCCAGTCCTGCAAGCCACAAGGTTGTGAGTTCGATCCTGCTGGGCTCCAAGGTTGACTCAGCCTTCCATCCTTCCGCAGGTTGGTAAAATGAGTACCCAGCTTGTTGGGGGCATGTATAGAAATGTTTCGAAATACATGCTATTTGTAAGTTGTTCGCCGCCTCGATCCAGATGGAGAGGCGGGACACAAATTAATAATAATTATAATAATAATAATAAAGCGCGTGCAGGGTGTGGATCTGGTTTGCAGGACTGTGTGGAGGGGGAAGTCAGAGGGCATCGTCCCCCTGACCTCTTTTAAGCATCGTGTGACAGGCAGAAATCCAACCGGTAGAGCTTTGCATCGCAGAGGGTTTCCTACTTCTTGCAACCCTTAAAGGAAGCCCCTCCTTCCATGTGTCTTTGAGGGGGCGTTTCCTGGGGTCAGACGTCTAAATGGAGGCTGCTTGCCATAGTCATTTCTGTGCAATCCTAGCCAGTCTTTTTGTGGTATGTCTCCCTTCAGGGCTGTTTTCTTCCAGCTTGTGCCCATTTTTGTTTCGACGTGCAGTGCACGGATTTCCCCCTTCCTTGGCCTCTGGGCTTCCCGCCCAGCCAGCTGGTGGGTTTGAAAGGCAGAAGAGCACTTCTCTTTGGGGTCAGTTGGCTTCCATGCCCTCAGCAGGCGCCTTGGAGACCCAGCTGGCGCTTTTAAAGGCAGAGGAGCAGGTCTGCTTCTGGTCAGTTGGCAGCCGGGCCTTTGGCTGGCCGTCTTCAAAGTCCAGGCGCAATCTTGCTGGTCAGTTGGCAACCCTGCTTTGAGCTGGCCGTGTTAAAGGCGCAGGCCTGCACCTAGTCAGCTGGCAGCCACGCACTCAGCCGCCCTGTTTGGCAGTTCTGGCTGCAGCTGGCACCCCCTGCGGTTTTAAAGGCAGAGGAGCAGGCGCCTGTGTGGTCAGTTGGCAACCCCGCAAAAGCCCAGAAGCGAGCCTGCGTGTGTTGCGTTGGCAGCCGCGCCCGCCCACAAGAGCCTTCGGGCTTCCTAGTCGGGAGCTGCGATTAAACAAAGACAAAAGTGCCTTTGGGTTCTTTTCTTTTTTCATCCCCGCTTCCTCCCTTTCAGCGCCCTCTTTGCTGTCTCTTTGCCTCTCGGAACCTCATCCGCCCGGGTCTCGTTGCAGGAGGGAGGATAAAGAAGGGCGGACCGGTCCTTCCGGGAGGGAGGGCGCGAGCCCATTGGCCCAGCCGAGCAGCCAATGGGGCGTCCTCTTCCTCCTCTGAGGGCCGCTGGCCACGCCCACCCCGCCTGCTCTCCGTGCGGGGCTGCGCAGAGAGGGCGCGCTTGGCCTAGGGGGGGTCCCCCTCCCGTCACGTGGGAACGCGGCTCTGAACACGTGTCTGGCCCGGGAAGATGAGGCTCCTCTGGCCCTGGAGGAAGGTCTGGGTTGGGAGAAACCGCCTCTGCCAGCGTTATGGGGTCTGTTGCTATTTTCCGCTTTTGGAGCATGTAGAAAAGTTGTCTTGGAGGGACTGCAACTCCCAGCATCCCCCTTCTCAGCCAGTTGGGGGGCCATATCTCCCAGAACAGCCCCTCCCCTCGCAGCCAATGGGTGCTGCAGCTCCCCTCCAAAAGTAACTTTGGGTGGGGGGGGGTTCTGTCACCAAGGGGAGCAGCTGGGGGATGCTGGGAGTTAGAGTCCCTCCCCAAATAGCTTTTCCAAACCCTCATAGAAACACAGCCTTTCTCTTTCTGACAGTCTCTCTTCCCAGGTGCCCCTTGGCTTGTATTTATTACTGAACAGGGGAGCAGCTGGGGGATGCTGGGAGGTAGAGTCCCTCCCAAAATAGCTTTTCCAAACTGAACTGAACCCCATTTAAGAAGCAAAATTTCCTAAAAAGGGTAAAAAACTTTCCTTATTCCTTTGGGAAGGGGCGGCTTCAGGGCTTTGGACAGTCCTGTGCTCCTTTTCACGGCTGTGTTTTAATGCAGTTGATTGTTTATATTTTAATTTTTGTGGGTTTTTTAAGAAAGGTGAACGCTTTTGTCTGTATCTGTTTTAATTATTGTAATTGTAGAGTCCTGGGATGGAGGAAAAGGCTGGGGATGATGGTGATAATAATGAATAAGAACTCCGAAAACTCTGAATTTTCTGCCTGCTCCGGCCCATGGCTCTGTGGGGATGGGACCTCTTGCTTTTTTAAAGAACTCTGGGCATTTCCGCACTACGCTCTTATAGCGGGATGATTCCACTTTCAACCTCCTCTGGAATCCTGGAATTCCGGCCGGCCCCTCCCGGAACTGCAAACCCCAGGATTCCAGAGGAGGTTGAAAGTGGAATCATCGCGCTATAAGAGCATAGTGCAGAAATGGCCTCTAGCAGGCAGGCAGGGTGTCATTGGGAAGCCGGCTTTTCAAGGAAAAAAATTAAACCTCAGCTGTCCTAAAAGCACCCAATCCCATCTGATCTTGGACGCTAAGCAGGGTCCGCACCGGCTAGTCCCTCAGTGGGAGACCCCCAACAAATGCCAGGCGCCGTACTCTCTCTTTCAGAGGAAGGAATAGCAAAGCCACCTCTGAAGGTTCCTTGCCTAAGAAAAACCCATGAAATTCTTGGGGTTGCCCTGAGTCCACAGGGGACCCGAAGGCACACCATGCCAACGCAGCGTATGTAAATTCTCCGAAGAGTGGGAGAGGCTGCGAAAGGAGAAATGAAATGAGAATCATGGAAGGGCTTTTGCATCCAGGGGGTGTGTAGGAAAAAGCCCCCAAATTATCCGTTATTGTCCCCCAAAATTATCGTTTAGTAGCGCCTTAGCCCCAGACATCTGTTAATGTCCCTACACCAGCGAACTTTATTAGCGTAGCATAATGAAATACTTCAGAGAAGGCATAAAAATCTTGAATTTCTTACTTGTGGACTTATGTTTGTGGGAAATAGAATTGGGCGGCGGTGTTACAAATATAGGAGAGTCGGTGAAGTAACCGTTACATATGGTGACCAATGCATGTGGCTGGGGGTGCATTGACAATGCGTGTGGCTGGGGGTGCATTGACAATGCATGTGGCTGGGGGTTCATTGACAGAGCCCAGTGAACATTGGGGTGCTCGTTAGGGCGCTCTTGCTGATGCCCCGATACCTACCTTTGCAATTTACTGGGGGACTCTGTAGCACCCTAAAGTTATACATTGAAGAGTGCAATATAGAGTTGCGGCAGTAAATAACAACAGCTGTAATATAATAACAGCAGCAGCTTCCAAAGCATCATATGGTTCAATGGTGGGCCATTTTAAAAATGTGCATTTGTCATGAGTACACATGTGGGCATTATAAAAGGGAATGATTCCCACCCACTTTACCTCTGTTGGCAAACGGGCTTCAGCTACAGACTTTGCTCCGAGACTTTTGCCACCACCTTCTGTACGTTTGTGCAAAATCTACTGTTTTCCCGCAAACATTTTCCTCCTGTTTTGTTTTGTCTCTCAGACAGGGACTCTTCCTGCCCCCATTGCTGAGCGCCTGGCGTTTTACGAGCAGCTCAAAGCCACTGCAGAGGAGCGGGATGTGGAGCGTGCCCCTAGAGAGAAGCGGCCAATCCACATTTCCCTGCCTGGTGGCGAGAAGCTGGAAGGGGAGGCCTGGATGACCACACCGTATCAGGTGGCCTTGAGGATCAGGTGTCTTTTTAACGTTCATTCCGTACTTAGAATCATAGAATCATAGAAATGTAGAGTTGGAAGAGACCCCAGGGGCCATCCAGTCCAACCCCCTTCAGCCATGCAGGAACACCCTCAAAGCACTCCCGACAGATGGCCTTCCAGCCTCTGCTTAAAAACCTCCAAGGAAGGAGACTCCACTACACTCCGAGGCAGCAGATTCCACTGCCGGACAGCCCTGACCGTCAGGAAGTTCTTCCTGAGCTTCAGGTGGAATCTCCTTTCCTGCAGCTTGAATCCATTGCTCCTTGTCCTGTTCCCTTGCTCCTTTCCTGCATGTTGGCCCTGGATGGATTTTAGCACGGTGTTTCAGGCAAAGCGGGTATCTGGGTGTGAGGGGAGAGAGACCAACGACAGTTGCAAAACAACGTTAGAAACTCACAACTCTCCTGCTTTTCCAGCCAGAGTCAGGCCAAGAGAGCTGTGGCGGCACGGGTGAACGGCACTCTCTACGATCTGAATCGTCCCCTCGAGGAAGATGCCAACCTAGAGTTTGTGGACTTTGATTCCCAGGCTGGACAAGCAGTGAGTATTAGAAGAATTTCTGCGTGCGTATGGCTCAGGTCCAGGTTATTTGAAGATCCAGGTGATTATCTCCTACAAAAAAGCCATGCCTTGAGATCCGCGGGGGACGCCCTTTTCTCAGTCTTACCCCCCTCACAGGCACATCTGGTGGGAAAAGGGGAGACAGGCCTTCTTTGTGGCTGCCCCTGCCTCTGAAATTTTCTCCCCGGAAAAGTTAGCCTGGTGTCCTCTTCTTTCAACACCCAAAAGCCTTTTTATTCTGATAGGCCTTTGAGAATTAAGTTTTTAGGGGAAACAGGCCTTGTTTTTATGGATTGTTTTTAATGTGGTTGTGGCCCAGAGGGTGCCCCAAAGTGTGCAGGGGCCGCTTGCTCTCTTGTGATCAAACCAGGGAGTGCTGGTCTACTTAACTGGCCCCCTCTCTCTGTGTTTCGTCCCCAGCTCTTCTGGCATTCCAGCGCCCACGTTCTTGGGGGTGCAGCTGAGCGTTTCTGTGGGGCCCTCCTTTGTCACGGCCCCAGCACTGAAACCGGCTTCTTCTACGATATGTATCTGGATGGGGGAAGGTAAGCCTGGGAGCGTGGGGCATATAGGAATGTCTCTCTTGGCAAGAAAACCCTGTGAAAGCTTCACCGTAGGCTTGCCGTAAGTTGGAAGGGATATGAAGGTAGACAACAGCAACTAACAGCAGTGTCTGTAGAACTTTTAAAATACTTCGTATTGTTCAAAATATTACATTGTTTGAGCAGATTTTATCATAAGCCACCCAGCAGTCTTATAGTACGGGATAAGATATAAAGGTGTAAGAGAAAAAACAGGCATTGCACGCAGAGACTTGTTGCAAAATATATCGTGGTTCATATATTTTGCATCTAGCTTTTCTTGTTAGCTCTCACCATCCACTCCTTATTGGAGAGGAATATGTAACTAAAAGGGTAGGATGGGAGCTGGGTCTCTAAGCCAGCTTTCACGTCAACCACTGTCTTTCCAGGCAAAGTGCCAAACCACAGTTTATGAGCCAGAAAGCTCTGTATGGCTTGGGCCCATCCTGTCTCATGGACTGTCTTCTTCCATATGATGCTTCACAGCCTTTGAGATTAAGGATATTAGATTTTATTAGTACAGTTAGAATACTCTATTAGGTTGCTGGGAACACAGCTGTGATGGATCCCCTTGTCAGGCTGGCTGGCCCCTCCCTAAACTGCAAGCCCCAAGATTTCATAGGATGTTGAAAGTGGAATAATCGCACTATAAGAGTGTAGTGCGGAAATGGCTTCTGTGTCAGGGAACTCTTTTCCCTCTCTGCCCTCTGACAGGGACAAGCCTCAGTTTTTGTGACATTTCCTCCCCACAGGCTGCTTCTTCACAGCATTCCCTCCCAGGAGAGGGTCAGCCAACCCGCTTGTTACCACCCCTCTGCAGCAAACCTTGTGCTTTTCACGGGCAGCTGCTGCACTTGTTTACTGATGTGTTTTGAAGCTGCCTTTAACCCCGTTGTGGTTTAATAGTGTAACTCGTTTGCTTGTGTTTTCGTGTCCTGAAAGCTTCCATCCGCCTTTTCGTTGTGTTGTGAGCTGCCTTGAGTTTTGGGATTAAAGGTCAAATACAAATCAGGTCAAATAATTAAACAGAGGAAGGACTTGAGTCTGTGTTGCGTGAATATGTTATATCTTTTGTGTCCACAAGATGTCCCCATGGGTTGAGGAAAGAACAGGATGCTCGTGCTCAGCTGCATTAAATGGAAAAAAAACCAGGAAACTGGTTTGAGAGAAAATGAAATAACAGACAAGGTCCAAATGAATACCAGTAGCTGTCTTGATTCCCCATTTCTTGTGAAGCCAAGGCAGCAATGCCTACACCCAAAGAGAGATTTATCATCAATTCCCCCAGTTGTTGGGGGAACCAACATTTGTTGAACAACAACGAAAAATCTTTTCTAGTACTTCGTGTGTACTAATCTCACTGACAATAACATATCATCAATTTATGTTGTTTCTTGTGAATGGTTACATTATCTTCCCAGAGTCCTAGGAAATGTAATTCAGGATCTTTGGACTTTCAGAACCTTTTGCATCACATTCTGAATCTTAAGCCAAAATTGTTCAGCTTTTTCACAAGTCTACCACATGGGGTACAAAGATCTAATCTGGTCTTGGCATTTCCAACAGTTATTCTTTGTGTCTTTATACATCTTTGGGGTTATATACCCATGGTACATTGTTTTGTAATAGTTTTCTTGAAGATTACACAAAATCCTGTATTTTGCTATAAAGTTCTAATAGTTAATTAGAAGTATTTACTAAGAAATGTACGCAACAAGGACGGGAACCAGTTTTTAATTATTTGTAGAGATTTTTTGTTCATTGTAGATTTGGTAACGTTTGTAGTTTTGTTAAGTGTGTTTTGTTTTTTTGTTAGTATATTATTGTTGGTGTTTGTAGTTTTATGTGTTGTTTTGTACTTTTGTTGTTTCTTTGTCTATTTTCTTTCTTTCTTTTAATAATAATTTTAAAAATCTTTTAACCTCTTTTTGGCTAGAATGGATAGGAACTCCCAAAACAGCTCTGAATGTTCTCGGTCATCATGAAATGCAAGCATTTGTTTGCTGGGGAGGGAAATGTGGGGTGGATGTCAGAAAATCAAGATGAGGGGGAGAGAAAAAGGAATGTAGTAGCTGCAATCCTGAACAGAAAAGCACTTCACGCTGCAACATTCCTGCTAGTAGGGCTGACGTTTGGTGAATAGTGAAGCAATAAAAAATGGAGACCAGTTACAAGATACAGTCAGTTGTATGTGGTGGACCCACATGCTGCGTGTCTTTTTTTTTCCCTTTTGGTCTTAACCTTTAATGGCTTTACTTTCTCCATAAACATCTCCTGATTTTTACAAAGAGTTTTTCTCCTCCCTTTTCAGGACCGTGTCCAGTAAAGACTTGCCAGCTTTGCAAGAGGTCTGCCAGGCCATCATTGAAGAGCAGAGTCCCTTTGAGAGGCTGGTGGTCTCCCGGGATGATTTGATGCGGCTCTTTAAGGTGTGAAATGACAAATCAGTGTTTTCTTTAGCAGCATTAGTGCTCTCTGGATGTGGTAGACCACGGTGCCTATCACTCCCTGGCTGACTCGGGGTGATGGGGGTTGTAGTCTAAGACTTCTGGAGGGTGTCAGGGTGGGAAAGTTCTTGTTAGAGGCAGACGTCAGTTGCTGTCAAAGGCTAATCCTTTTTGAAAAACAATTTACACAGTGTTATAATATGTGTGTGGCAGGGGCTTGGTATAGACACGGGGGGAAAAGAGAGTTGTGTGTTGTTATCTTCGAGGAGTCTATATATCCAGAAAGGTGTGGGCAAAGTATAGCCAGCCCCTTCATCTGTGGTTGGACTGCCATGTCCCATCAGCTCTGGTAGCCAGCCCAGCTGAAGAATGCTGGGAACTGGAGTCCAACTACGTGTGGAAGGCTGCGCAGCTCCTTTCTCAGTTTCAGAAGTTCTCTCCTGTTTCCACTGGAGAGTTATTTGGCCTAATTAATTTGTGAGATTAAGAAAGCATCGGAGTCCCTGCCCTATTTTGGCGGGCGTATGAGAAGGCAGCGTTGTGTTTGTCGTTTGGCCTGCAATCCCGGAGACCCCGGTTCATACAATCATAGAGTTGGCAGAGACTCCAGAGGCCATCCAGTCCAACCCTCTCCTGCCATGCAGGAACCCACGTCAAAGCCCTCCCTTGGACAGATGGCCATGCAGCCTCTGCTTAAAAATCTCCAAAGAAAGAGACTCCACCACATTCCATCGATGCAGCAGATTCCACTGCCAGACAGTTCTGACCACCAGGAAGTTCTTCCTGAGGTTCAGGTGGAATCTCCTTTCCTGCAACTTGAACCCATTGCGTCTTGCCCTGGTCTCTGAAGCAGCGGAAAACAAGCCCACTCCCTCCTTGACATGACATCCCTTCAGATATTTAAACATGGCTATCATGTCCCCTCTTAACCTTCCCTTCTGTAGACTAAACACACGCAACTCCCTAAGCAGCTCCTCATAGGGCTTCATGGTTCCAGACCCTCCACTGTTTTGGTTGCCCTCCTCTGAACATGTTCCAGCACGTCCATATCCTTCTTGAATTGGGGTGCCCAGAGCTGGACACAGTACTCCAAATGAGGTGTAACCAAAGGAGAATAGAGTGGTAAGTTCAGTTCTCTGCTCAGCCATGGAAACCCACTGAGTGACCTTGGGTGCATCACACACTCTCAGCCCAGAAAACCCTGCAATAGGATTGCCTGAGGGTCACCATAAGTCAGGAATAGCTTGAAAGCCCAGACAAGGGTGGCAAGCTGATGCAGTTTCACGTGGCTGGAAGGCTTGTGGTCTGGAAGGCTTGTGGTCTTTGCAATTAAAATATCTGGCAGCTGGTTGTTTAGGCTTGCTCTTAATTTTTTTAATGGCTTATCTGTGTTTCCTCTCCCCTCCCCCGAAATAGCCACCGAGGTCTATAATTAGTTTTATGGCATCCCTGGTTTTTGCAGGATGTGGTCAGGGCCACAAGTTTGGAGAGGCCGTTAAAAGACATTTCCGGAGGAAGAGGAGCTATTATTTCTTGGACGGCTCAATCAAACCTCCACATTGAGATGCAGCCTGCCTTGAATAGTTGGCTTGTTTACTTCATGGATTTCCAGCCTTCCTTTCTGAGTTATTCACCCTCTCCCTGGGAAAATTTCAAACACTTCAGAGGAATGGAAGAATGACAACAGTGTTAAACGACATTGAAATTAACACCGGCAGATAAAATCAGTTTTAAAACACGTTGCAATCAGATCAACCCAAGGAAGACCGGAATAGAAACATAATTATATGTGTGTTGTTTTCTTAAATTGCTTTTTAATTTGATAGTGTTGTAATGTTTTGATTTATTTAATTGCCTTTTAACAGCACAACTGTTTTATGTTTCTTTTAAAAAAAACAGCTCGTTGTTGTGATGTGTGTTTCCAAGTTGTTCACAACATACAGCAACCCTGAAGCGTATGTACCCTAGGATAGATTTCTTCAGAGGAACTTTGCCATTGACTTCCTCTTAGGCCGAGAGAGCGTGATTCACCCAAGGTCTCCCAGGGGTTTCCATGGCCGAGTGGGGATTTGAGCCCTTGGTTTCTTGGAGTCTGTCCGATGCTCAAATGCTACGCTACAGATCTGTGTCTGGTCTTAAATCTTGTCATGACTCCCAGTTTTTGGAGAGAAGTGGCATAGGAATCAACCAGATAAACTAAAAGTATGGAAAGCTTCTTCTTTAAAAGAAAGTTTACCTCCCACAGGTATAGCATGAAGGAGGACTGGTTGCTGGGAGTATGTTGGCACCTCCCTTTCTCCAAAAAATACCTGAACAGCCATTTGAGAGCCCTTCTCCCAACCTCAATGTCCTCCAGCTGATCAGGAATGATGGGAGTTGTAGCCCAATGCCTCTGGAGGGCACCAAGGTTGAAGAAGGCTTGACTTGACAAATCAAAGATCTTCAAGATTGTTCTCTGGGGACAAACATTTGACCTCTCACTAAACTCTCTCCCGTACATCTTTTTGCCTCCCTCCAGGACAACAAATTCAAGCTGCAGATTATCAGAGAGAAGGTGAAGTCTCCAACGGCCACTGTTTACAGGTGAGGAGGGTGCACAATGATCCCAGATCTCTTCCCCATCTTTGTGGCTAACTTCAGGTTCATAACCCAGAGTCAGGGCAAAGGAAAAGCACCTGATCCACGTTCCTTACCCAGAAGGAGTTACCATTCTGGATTACAACTCCCAGTATCCCCAGCCCACATGGCTGCATAGATTCGATGGATCAGGGTCAGCTTGCATTGACTTCGGTGGCAGATTATTTTCTCCAGTATGCTATTTGGGTGGTGGACTAGGACAGAGATTATCCAATTGTATCTCTCAGATGCATACACATACTCACACTTTCTCTAACACACACACACACTCTCTGTTGTGAACATTCTGTTTAGCAAAGAAGTCTCAAAATTGAGGGTAGATGATTAAAATGTTTAAAAAAAATTTTTTTTTTTAAATGCACAAAAACTCTTGGAAATCTCATCCAGCAGAAAGAAAGCGTTTGACATTTCTCATTGATGTGTGCAGGAATGAACTAAGAATGCAAGATGCAAAGAAATCTTGTAGCACCTTTGGGACTAATTGTGAGAAAGGATTTGGCAGCATAAGCTTTCATAAACTTGTATCTACTGCATCAGATGCCAAAAAAGCATCCCTGGATTATTTTTTTATTTTCTTACGCAAGATGCTGTAGACTACAGTACATTTATTGCATCTCCTTTTGCCAGATCAGATCTATTTTTACTATCACAAAGCCTCCACCGGCCTCTCTCTCTCAGTGAGTCTCAAAGGTGCCACAAGATCCCTTTGCATACTGGTTCAGACGAACATGGCTAGGTCTTTGAATTCTAAGAATGCAGAAATGAGCTAAGGAGAGACCTCCTGAGTTTGGGTGCTTGCCAATGTGCCGGCTGTCTTTTTGTCTAGCAGTTTAGCTGACCCCTCAGAGCCACCTCTGTATCATTTTCTCTTTCTTTTTTCTGCCCTCAGGTGTGGGACTTTGATTGACCTCTGCCGGGGGCCTCACGTCAGGCATACAGGAGAAATCAAAGCACTGAAGCTCCTAAAGGTGGGTGTTGTTCCAGAGCAGGGCCACTTCCGGATGAGGGTGCACTGCCCACTGGAATTGGCATCAGATCCAGCTCGCTTTACCCAGCAGAGTAAATGCCTGCTCCTCTTCTTGTCCCGGCTGCCACAGAACGCCTCCGCCTACTGGCAAGGAGACCCCTCCCGGGAGACCCTGCAGCGCGTCTACGGCATCTCCTTCCCCAGCGCCGGGCGGCTGGTGGAGTGGGAGCAGGCCCAGAAAGCGGCCGCACAGCGGGATCACCGGCGGATCGGGAGGGACCAAGAGCTGTTCTTCTTCCACGAACTCAGCCCCGGGAGCTGCTTCTTCCTCCCCAAAGGGGCCCACGTCTACACCACCCTCGTGGACTTTATCAAGGTGAGGCCTGGTCTCCAGCCCACCAGCTGTGGTGGGACTGAGAGAAAGGCCCTCACAAGATTTCGGAGTCAGGTGGCCTGGGTCAGAGGGTGGAGTCTTTGAGGTGGTCTGGGCCGGAGCTGTAGAAGGCTTCAGAGGTCTTAACCAGCCCTTTGTGGCTTAAGAATGTGAGCAATAACTTTGTTTTTTAAAAACAGTCTTCCCTCCCAACGTGGTAGACCCTGACCACCGCCTACCTGATCCCCTCCTTCTGCTCGCTCTCACACAGTGTCTTCACCCCCCCATATTTTGGGTTTTTTCTTCTCTCCCCAGAGTGAATATCTGAAACGTGGTTTTTCTGAGGTTATCACCCCCAATATTTTCAACGCAAAGCTGTGGGAAGTGTCCGGTCACTGGCAACACTACGAAGAAAACATGTTCTCCTTCCGGGTGGAAGATGAAACCTTTGCTCTCAAACCTATGAACTGTCCTGGCCACTGGTGAGTTTTTGGGAGTGTGTGAGAGAAAATGTATTTATTCATTTTTATTTCATGTATGTTTCTGCCTTTTGAGGGAGGCCTAGAAAATTTTAGGTCCAGACAAAGCATTTTTTTTATGACAGGAAATGATTCCTGGCATTATTTTGTGTTTGCTTCCTTTTTTGAAAAACAAGAGGTGGCTCACAGTGCCATTCAAACAGAAGCAGATAAAAATAGATCATTAAAATATATTTGTTTGTTTAAAATACTTGTAACTTCCCTGTATCCAAAGATCTTAATAAAATAAATCACAAAAATATTCAATAAATAAATACAAAAAATTATTACGTTAAAATAGAATTAAAATACACAAGTAGAGGTTGGGGATTTGACTTCCCCAGGGTCGTGTGTTGTTGCAGAATTCACCTCTGTGTGCCTGGCTGCAGTATTAAGGCTGTTTTGCGAGTGCTTCTGTCAAATCTTGGCCCTCATCGCTTTCCATAGTCTCATGTTTGGCCACCGTCCCCGATCATGGAGGGAGCTACCTCTCCGCCTGGCCGACTTTGGCGTCCTGCATCGAAATGAGCCCTCGGGAGCCCTGGCCGGGTTGACACGGGTGCGCCGATTTCAGCAGGACGACGCCCACATTTTCTGCTCCATGGATCAGGTGAGAAAGAGTGGATACGAGTGGCCCTTGTGGTGAGGTTGTGAAAACAGGATGCCTGCATGGCTGAACCAAGTGCTTTACCTGCTTCCCTATACCCAGAAATGTTACCTTGGTGGCAATCTTTGGAGACTATATTAGACATAACTGAGCTATCTTTGGAACAGGAAAGGAAGGAACAGGCTATTCAGAAGATTATTGAAAAATATATTTTTGGAGTATCAGTAAACCTTGATGAGAAGAATCTTGGACCGAAAAGAATCTTTGCAGTTTGTGCCATATCCTGCAGAAAATTGACCCATAATCGTTTTGCACTGAAAATGGCGTTTTCTTTTTCTCTGAATAAAATGCTGTGTTTGGACATTCCAGGCAAAATTGCATGTTGTTTATAGCATTATTTGTATAGAAAATAACTTTTTTTTAATGCATAGAAATGTGATTTTGTGCACAGAAGGTGCTACCTTCAATACAAAACTACTGCATGCAAATATTGCACAGAATAAGTCTCAAATTGTGAATAGACTCTGAAACTGTGTAGTTGTCA
The DNA here is from genome assembly GCA_948474755.1 of Ctenosaura bakeri. Taxonomy (NCBI): domain Eukaryota; kingdom Metazoa; phylum Chordata; class Lepidosauria; order Squamata; family Iguanidae; genus Ctenosaura; species Ctenosaura bakeri. Next base: position 141,743 of record CAOLHI010002406.1, on the reverse strand, counting down.
AAGTCTTTCTAGCAGCTGGAAGAAAATTGCTAAAACTACTCATTGCTTCTTTCAAGAGGAAACTCAGTGAAGGATAATATCCCTAGGAGGGAATATTTCTTCTATATCTCCACCTCTTCTTTCCTTACCACCAACATAATCTCTTTTATTTTCCCATTTTGGTGTTCCCAACAAAGCTGGAAGGAGAAATCCAAAGCTGTCTGGACTTCCTCCAAGCTGTATACTCTGTTTTTGGGTTCGCCTTCCGCTTCTTCCTTTCCACCCGCCCTGAAAAATTCCTTGGGGAAGCTCATCTTTGGGACCAGGCAGAGCAGGTAAGACAGTATCCATTCAATCAGCCACTTAAAAAATGCATCTGTTCTACAATTCTGCCAATGATGATTCCACCCAAAATTGCTTGTTGCTCCGTGACACCAAAAGATTAGTTGCTTGGTGTCTGTCTGTGTCTGCCTGTCTCTCTCTTTCTTTCTCTGTGTATGTAGATAGATAGACAGATAGATACACAACATGATTAGCCAACAAACAAGACACAAGGGCATTCCAAAAAAGTACTGCATTCCAAAATCTGAAAAATCTGAGGTACAGAACACTTCTCATCCCAGGCGTTTGGGATAAGAGAGGTTCAACCTGTCGTCCTAATTTAGAGGGGAATTTCTGCAATGGCAGGAGGTTGGTCTTCTTGACCCTTGCGATCCCTTCCAACTCTGCTGTTGTACTATTCTCTGATTAATATGAGGACTGCTCCCTTTGAGGAGGCTGGACTAGACAGTTAATGACACTTGTGTTGACTTGTCCAAGCCGATACCACCAGTTCCCCACAAAAGCTCCCTAGATCTCTTCTTCCATCCAGCCAGAAAGTGTGTGATTTCCTCCTCATCAGTTGGGGAAGGGATAGATTAAAAAATGTCTCTGTTGAACATTCCTAAGCCAGGCCCCGTTTGCTCAGTAAACACTTTTGGGTCCTTCCTTTCTTCTCCTTTGCCAGGGGGCTGGGGAGGGGGCCGGTTAAGTCAAATATTGACTTCCCATTACTCCACTCTGAAGTGGCCAGCTCACAGGGGTCCTCCCTCCCTGCCTGGAGGGGAGGCAGCAAGGCCTGGTGTGCTGATGGTGTGTTCCTCCTCTTGTTTTTCAGCTACTGGAAAAGAGTCTTCGGGACTTCGGCCAGCCTTGGGAACTCAACCCCGGGGACGGGGCCTTCTACGGACCGAAGGTCAGTCACTAGACTGGAATTGTGGATAGTGTTCGTTCTCAAAGGGACCCTTCAGAATGATGACAGAAAAAGCCCTTTGGAGATGTGGAGTCAGAAGATGGCCAAGGGTGGTTGATCCTCTCTCCACCCGAGGGCCAGATTCAACTCCTCGAGGGCCACGTTCCAGGAATGGGCAGGACCCAAGGCTAAAAGGGGTGGGGACAAAATATCCAGCAATATTTTCATTTTTTAAAGATCCTACTGTCAGTAACTCAGCCTTGAAAGAGGCACTTCAGCCTTTAAGTGAGGAGAAACTGTCAAGCTGGAAACCACCAAACTGTGGTGTCATGCAGAGAGGGGGTAATTTTGGGGGGGGGATCTCAGGAGGCTAGATTGAGACCCCAGCAGGGGGGGATTAAAAAGGCTGGATGTGCCCATGGGCCTCAGAGTTTCCAGCTTTACAGATCGTTTTAAGCACAGTTCCTTGCTTGAGACAGCAGGTCCTTTAAATATCCCTCCCAGGTCTAAGATTCTGTGATTCTGGGGTGTTGTTGCACTGCTCTCAGCCATAGGGCTTTGGCTTCAGCAGTTATGCCCTAGTTTCTCCATTCCTGGAAGGAGGTCAAAGGAGCAAGAAGTGTGGCGGCCGTGCGATCAGCCCGATCCAGTCAAGCCAGGTGTTAGGAGCCGGAAGGTGACCGAAATGAGGTCAGGCCTCTGCCTCCGGCTGTGTCGCAGCCTGAGAATTCTCCTCATTTAGTCAGAATGCCTCTTAATTTGTTACTCATTAAGTGGCATTTAAGGCCTGTGGGTTCTGTGTAATTTTGGTATCCCTGGTGACTGATGGGGCTAAGAGTAGGACATGAAAGCAGGGGATTCGTGTTACAAGGAAACAGATTCCACCGAAACATTAAGAAGAACTTCCTGATTGTAAGAGCTGTTTGGGAGAAGAATGGGTGGGTGGGCCCTCCATGCAAAGAGAGGTTGGGTGGGCTTTAATTTCATATTCCTGCATGGCAGAACAGGGTTGGACTAGATGGCCCTTCTGGCTTTAGGATTCTAAAACAAAACGTGTCTATAGAAGTCTTGAACAAATGCAAGATAAACACGGTGGCATTTCTTGATTCATCACCGGTGTCCAAGCAGAATTCCAAGCTTCCTGTACTATTCCAAGCACAATTCAAAATGTTATTTATGACCAATAAAACCCTATAGATCTAAAGTGATAGAGCGTTGCTCCCCCTCGGCAGCTTAAGGGAGACCCTAACCCCATTCCTACGGAAGCCAGAACGGCCCCCTTTTCCTTCCCTTTCATGGGCCATTTCCGCACTAACCTGTTATAGCATGATGATTCCACTTTGAACATCCTTGGAATCCTGGGGTTTGCAGTTTCGGGAGGGGCCGGCCGGCCCCTCCTGAAACTGCAAACCCCAGGATTCCAGAGGATGTTCAAAGTGGAATCACCACGCTATAACAGGCTAGTGCGGAAATGGCCATGGACAGGCAAAGACCTTTTCGTTCCAACAGGCTTTTGAGAAGGGAAGGTTTTTAAAGGGAGGGCTTTTAATTGTGCTGTTTCTTCCATTTTTACTTGCATGTTTAAAATTATTTTTAAGGGTTGTTGATAATGCAATTCCACTTTGATGTCCATTTTTGTAGGTTTTAATTATTATTTTGTCCTGGTTTGGGGTCAAGCAGACTGAGATGAACTCCAAGGCATCTTTGTTCTTCCACCTTTGCCTTCCAGGTGGATATTCAGATCCAAGACGCTTTGGGACGGTACCACCAGTGTGCCACCATTCAGTTGGACTTCCAGATGCCCATCCGGTTCGACCTCTCCTATATGAGGTGGGTTCTGTTTCGGAGCCACTGGAGGCCACTGGCATATCCGAGGGACAATGAAGTCTACACATCTCTTTTTTTAAAGATTTTATTTATATATTAGCTTTAAAACAAATAAACAAACAGTGCAAATTCACAATTAAAATTACAATCAACAGTCAGAGAAGTGCGTGTTCAAAAAGAAAAGAAAACTAGAATACAATACTAGCCCACTGAACTAAAACACTGAACACTAAATTATAACTTATTAAAACATTAAAAGGATCTGACTTCCCCATGCCAAAATGTAACGAAAAAAGAAAATAAAGAAAGGAAAAATATATTATCTACCATCACAGATTCAACTAAGTAATCTTGCTAGAGTAACTAGTGTCCACAGGGAAGGCTGTGCATCTGAGATGAAGCAGCTTTTCTCTTTTTTTCCCCAAATTGACTGTCTGTTATAACTTCTCTTACTCTTGTTATATTTTGATTTGCTCCCATAGGCGAGGGGGTGGACAAATGTTTGAGAGCAGAGACCAATATTAGCCCCCCTGTAGCTCTGGCAGGGCTGCATCCCCCCACACACATAGAAATCCATTTTTAACCCCTAAATGCCCCCCCAACAGCCTCAAGAGGGCATGAGGTCCAGGAGAAGGGCTTTTTTTTGAGGGGGGTCATTTTTTAGAAAGCAAAATGTTGACCCCCAAGGCCCACAAAAACAGCTCCGTGGGCTTCATATGAGGTGTGGGCCAGATGTTGGACAACATACCCATTTTTTCTCCCCAGACCACCCTGGTCGGCCACCTGGTTGTGTTTCGGTTCCCCTGTAAGTGACATGACTTCTCTCTCAGTTTCAGCCAAAAATCAGCCATTTGGGGTTGGATTAGAGTGTGATGGGAAGCAGATCACTCCCAACCATCATGGTTTTTGGAGTTGTTTGGAGACTCTTGAGGTTTTTTTAAAAAAAGAACATTTTTAACCCAACCAAATGTTGTTTTTTAAAGAAAAGCTCAGGGGATTTGGTGAGGTCTCTTGAGAGTGAGCCACAAAATAGAGGTTGGTGGCCACACGTGGCCTGCGAGTCCCGCTTTCTCCCTCCCACTCTGTTGGCTGTTTTCCTCAAGTCCAAGCCTCATGAGATGTCTGGCCAGAGCAGATTCACTTCCTTCCCTCTGAGACGGGCGGCCGGAAGGTGATTCACCCTGTCTGGATCCCAGTGGAGGAACAGAGCTTGCAAAGCAAAGCTTTGCCAGGTGGTTTTGGTCCTGGTTGTTCCTCCGCAGATCTGAAAGGTACTTATTATGATGATTAATGTTTTTGGTTTCATTGTTGTTTATTTTTATAGTGCCATCCGTGTACATGGTGCTTTACAAGTAAAACAGCAACAAAGCATCACTCCTGGTAGAGGCATACAGACTAAAATACGTACACACACACTGGACAGAAAGAGTAATATGAATATAAAACTATGCAATGCAATGGAAACATGGATTTTTTCAGAAAGAATGCAAAAAAACAGACTATAAAGCAAACTGACAAGTCCATATAATCAAAATATACAATATTATAAAGCAGTATTAGACTAAAATCCAAAAAGCTTTGGAAAACCTACCAGGCTTTAATGACTGGATTTTAATAATGTAAGATTTACTGTTAATAATGTCTGTAATGAGGGGAAGAAGGGGAGGTGAATCTGCTTCAGGTTTTAGTCTGAACTTTAAAGGGGCTCTCCAAGGTACTTAAACCTTCCCCCACCCCCAAATTGGTTCAGCACTCAGGATAACTCTTTAGTCTAAAGCCTGATGTGGGAAGTCCCTGTCCATCACTCGAGCCGAGCCCCTGGGCGGCTGGGGATGTGTGTGTCTCCCAGCCAGTCAAGAGTGGAGAGTGTTTATGCAGAGATAATCCAAAGATAGTTTGGAAATGCAGTTATCTTTTTTCGCAAAACCCTCTCCATCCACTAATGCCCTCTCCAGGCAAGGAACAATGTATTAGAAGTATTAATGTATTTATAGTGTACCAAAAGCATCGTTTCAAAACGATTTTTTTAAAGAAACGGGTGCAATGGTGCAGGGCTGGTTTTCTGGAAGCTAACCTGATTTCCCTTAGGAAGGATGTTCCCCTGTTGGGGGGCTGCTACAGAGAAAGCCCTGAATCTCTTTGGCTCCCTACCTGAAGCTCTCCACTGGGCTCCACCAAAGAACTCACATTCTTGGCCTGGCTTGTAGAGGGAAGATGGTCCTTGAAATATCTGGGCCCCAAGACATTTAGGGCTTTCCAGGCCCCAAGCAGAGAGCCAGCTATAGTGTCTTGAGTGCTAGACTAGGACTCTGGGAGATGAGGCTTCGACTCCCTCTCAACCCATTGGGTGACCTGGGCTAAATCACCCCCTCTCAGCCCCAAGGGAAGTCAGTGGTAGCAAATTCCTCTGAACAAATTGTGCCTGATACGGTCGTTGTAAGGTTGCTTTTCAAGTTGGAAACAACTTGAAAACCCACAACAGCAAGGTCAAAAACAGCTCCTTGATTGCAGCTCAGATACAAACCCAAAAGCAGGCCTAAGTACCCCAAAGGCAGCGTCTGATGTCGGAAGATGAGTAGGGTCAGCTATGGTTAGTACTTGGATAGGAGGCCACTAACGAATACCAGGTGCTGTAGGCTGTATTTCAGAGACAGGGATGACCATAAACCATCTCTAAGTATTCCTGGTTTAAGAAAACCCTGTGAAATTCATGGGATCACCATAGGTTGACAGGCAACTTCAAGGCACAGACACACACACACAGATCCAAAGCCAGCAGTGTTATGAACTTATTGGTCACTTTTGCCAAAGCCCAGTTTCCCAGCTCACAGCAGACACAAGATTCAAACTGAAGATGTGCAGCTCTTTGGCTTTAATTTCTTAATTCCTAAAAAAATTTTAAGACTGTAATTCCAGTCTCCCTCCCTAAACTTGGGGCTGGAGGGGGAATCAAACACGGGGTGGGGGATGCAGCATCTTTGACCTCTGTTGGTGCAAGGCCTGTGGCCCCGGGAGTGCGGAAGAAGAGCTCTACTCTTAAGACGGCACGTTGCCATGACAGAACTACAGCAGACAACACACAAGGCATGCGTAACCCTTTTTTACCAAGAACACCCTGCCGCAAAAAGCAGCAGGGTGATGCCGTCAGAGATGCAGAGTGACGGGGCTTAGAGCTTCAAGGTTCCCCTTTGGTTCCCTTCCCTTCCTTCGCTGCCGGTGCTTTCGTAAGGATCCCTTTCACCACCCCCTGACCACACAACTAGGAAAGAGGAACTGGCGAGGAAGGTGAATTGTCTGCTTGTTAGATTGGAGTTTTTCTGGCTTATATGGCAATCAGGTGGTAGGTCGGGCCTCGTATGGCACTGTCTGGGCATCCGAGTTACTACTTTGGGGTGGCAAGGGGTTTGGACAGGTAGCAAGACCGTAGAATCATAGAGTCATAGAGTGACAAGAGACTCCAAGGGCCATCCGGTCCAACTCCATTCTGCCATGCGGGAAGACACCATCAAAATACTCCTGACAGATGGTCTTCCCAGCTCTGTTTAAAAACTTCCAAAGAAGGAGACTCCACTATGCTGCAAGGCAGCATATTCCACTGTCACTGTCAGGAATTTCTTCCTAAAGTTTAGGTGGAATCTCTTCCTGAAGTTTGAAGCCATGCCCTAGTCTCTGGAGCAGCAGAAAACAAGCTTGCTCCATCCTCCGTATGACATTCCTTCTAACATTTAAACATGGCTATCATGTCTTCTCTTAACCCTCTCTTTTCTAAGCTAAACGTACCCACTCCCTAAGACACTCCTCATGGTTTCCCGGCCTTCTATACTATTTTGGTTGTCCTCCTCTGAACACATTCCAGCTTGTCCATATCCTTCCTGAACTGTGGTGCCCAGAACTGGACTCAGTATTGTTCCAGGTGGGGTCTGACCAAAGCAGAATAGAGGGGGCTATTACTTTCCTCAACTGTTATTTACCTCTTTCCCAGCAAGCGTGGGCATTGGGATAAGAACCCCCTTATTCCGGGCTGAACAGTGTGGTCTGATAAGTTGACTGTGTGTCTTCCCCTGTGTAGCAAAGACAGTGGCGTGCTGGAGAGACCGGTGATGATTCACCGGGCAGTGCTGGGCTCTGTGGAGAGGATGATGGCTGTCTTGGCAGAGAATTATGGAGGCAAGTGGTGAGTAATCATGGACCATAGTTTGGATTCCTCCTTACTGGCGATACACCAGGGAAGGGAACAGTCGGCTGCATACAGTCCCCACAAAGACCCCTCTCCAAAACCCAGTCCGTTGTCCTCTTGGGTGTTACATGTCCCCCTCTCGAACAATCGAGAAGTTGTCTTTAGGTGGAATCCCTTTTCTTGTACTCTGAATCCAGTGGTGTCTGTCCAGCTCTTTAAAGCAGCAGGAAACAAGCTGGCTCTATCTTCTGTGTGACATCTCTTCGGGTATTTAAAGCATCTTCCTTTCTCCTGAGCTAAGCTACCCAGTGCCTTCTGTCTCTTAGGAAAAGGAGAGGATTCTGGGGAAAAGCAGTAATGGTTGAAAGCGCCCAGAAGGTCAGAATTTGGAGCTGTTAAATTTTTGAGTACCTCTTGTTCAGAGGCTGAGGAGAGAGGGAAAGATTGGCCAGAAATGGGAGCTGTCTGTGGGAGAGGCGCAAAGAGTCAAGCCTTCTTGAGGATGTTCTCTTGCTGTTTACCCCGCAGGCCATTCTGGTTGTCCCCTTTCCAAATCATGGTGATCCCCGTTGGGCCAGATGCAGAGGACTATGCCCAAGAGGTAAGAGAGATGAAGGTTGTAAGAGCCGTTGCTCAGTGGAAGAGGGATGGCTTTGCGTGTTGGTGGTCCTGGGTTCCATTGCCAGCCTCTCCATGTAGGGCTGGAGGAAGAACTCTCCTCTGAAACTCTGGAGAGCTGGGGCTGATCAGTCATTGAGGAGGAGTGATAAATGTTACACCCCAGGCCCAAGTCAGGCCCTTTGGTGTTCCTCGGGTAGCTGTGTCTCCTTCCCAATAACATCATCCTTCTGAGAGGTGGTCCCCAGCTCTTCTGTGCGTTACTTTTTTCCTGCCGTTCTACAAGATTTAGACCTCTGAGGGTTAGTTACTGGTATTAAGAACCTGGTAGTAAATTCTGCTGGTGGTTTTGGCCCTGCCAACTGTTGGAACATGGCCCTCAAGGACTCCTCTAAAGTTCCGTTTGGCCCTCAGGCTGATAAAAGTTCCCCAGCTTTGGTGCCCAGGCTAAAGGATGCAGCGATTCAGCTTGGTAGAAACAGGTATGCCGGAGATGTATTGGGGCATTATTCCCATAACCTGTAGCCACATTGGCAGAGGCTTATGGGGTTTGTGTTCTAGAGCACCTCAAGTAGCACTACTCCAAGAGTCAGTCCATTGATGGGTGCTGGTCCCTGAGCTGTTAGCAAGAATTTCAGGCAAGTTCTACCAACCTGGTAAGGCTTCCAGTGGCTGTGGACTGTGGCTGTCCACTTCTTTCTGGCCATGGCGAGTCTAGCTGTTTTTTAACAGGCCTTACCCCATTCCTGAAGCTCTATCTGGAACATTTCAGGTCCACCAGATCTTCCACCAGGCAGGATTCACAATCGACATGGATCTGGACCCAGGTTCAACCCTCAGTCGCAAAATCCGGAAAGCCCAGCTGGCTCAGTACAACTTCCAGTTTGGTAAGCCAGTCTCTCCACTGTAGAAGACAAGGGAGGGATGGAAGTAACTTCTCCTGCCTTGTTCTGCCCTCTTCTGCCCTCTTCTCCTCCTCCTCCTGCCTTGAGCCCATCTCGCACACAGGTACCTCTTCATCAGTGGCTTTCTGCCTTTGGTCCCTGGGGTGTTTGGGATGTCCCAAATTCCTAGAAATCCTGAAAAGTTAGCCTGGGGCTTCTGGAGGATGGAAATTCAAAATATCTGGAGGGCCAAAGGTCCAGTTTTCCATTTTTATTAAGATTTTCCCAATATATAATAAAAACTTAAAACAGCAAATAAAGAAAGGGACGTAAAGAAAATAGATGAAAAGGATTTAGGTAGAAACAGTATACAGGAGAAGATTTAAGGAGAAACATAGATAAATGACTTCGAGTCTTATTTTCAGCAGATGTACCAAATACATGGGATAGTCGTGCCCCTTCTCTAAGAAGTTACTCATACACTTCTTCTGCTAAGCAACTCTCATTAATTCTGAAAACCAACAGTTATTATATCATTTTCTTATTCCATCAAAAAAAAATCTATCACGGGTTTCCAATTTTTTAGAAATGTCTTTGATGATTTGTAATGCCAGGGATTCCAGCCTTACTGGGAGAGACTGGTGGAGCCGGGGTGGGCAACTCCATGGGGACCAGTGACTCCTCCCTGCCCACAGACACATCCTCCCCACACAGCAAGCCCCAAAAACCTGTTTTCCTCTACAGCCCTTCTCAAAATGGGGACCAGAAGTGCTGTGACTTTACTTCCTGTAGCCATTTTGAGAGGGGCTGCGGAGGAGAATGGAGGTATTTGAGGGGCAGTATGGAGTTTGGGGGTGTTGTGTGGGGTATTTTTGCATATTTTCCTGAGTTTGGGCTCTTTTTTGTGTGGTTTGGGGGGAAAGTCGTTTGTTTTGGGTGGGATGGGCTTTGTACAATCAGCTCTCAAAGCCTGTCAAAATAAAAAGATCTTTCTGTGGGAAAAAGAGTAGGGAGGGTACTGGTTTGTCTTCCTTGGGAAGGGAGTTCCAGAGCCAGGGAGCGGCCACCGAGAAGGCCCCGTCTCTTCTGTTTGCACTGGGCGTATCTCTGAGGTCGGTGGTGGGACAGAAGGGCCTCCCCAGCAGATCTCAAAACAAGGGCAGTTTTGTAAGGGAGGATACTGTCTGTCATGTAAGTCATGCAAGTCCAGAGGAGGGCGACCAAAATGGTGAGGGGCCTGGAAGCCATGAAGCCCTATGAGGATAGACTTAGAGAGCTGGGGATGTTTAGTCTCCAGAAGAGAAGGTTAAGAGGGGACATGAGAGCCATGTTTAAATATTTGAAGGGATGTCATGTTGAGGAGGGAGCAGGCTTGTTTTCTGCTGCTCCAGAGACCAGGACAAGGAGCAATGGATTCAAGCTGCAGGAAAGGAGATTCCACCTGAACCTCAGGAAGAACCTCCTGACAGTTAGGGCTGTCCGGCATTGGAATCTACTGCCTCAGAGTGTGGTTGAGTCTCCTTCTTTGGAGGTTTTTAAGCAGAGGCTAGATGGCCATCTGTCCAGGGGAGTGCTTTGAGGGTGTTCCTGCATGGCAGGGGGTTGGACTGGATGGCCCCCGGGGTCTCTTCCAACTCTACATTTCTATGATTCTATGTACCTGTTTCATTGTCTCTTTGAAAATGTACAAACTGCCTTGTTATGTTACCTTTGCCGTATCCCCTTCCCCTCTCCTCGTTTCTCATTCAGTCGTCGGACGGAAAGAGATGTCAAACCGCACTGTGAATGTCCGTAGCCGTGACGCTCACCAGCACGGACAGCGGGATTTGCACGAGGTCTTACACCGGCTGCAAGAACTCCGGGACACTCGAGCCAGGAACGCTGAGGAGCTTTTCTGAGGGCGCAGCCAATTTCTAGCCCCTGTCGAGTTGTCGGCAGAGGGCAGCAACAAAAGAAAACGAAGCGGTTGAGTCAGAAAGTGGCTGCTATACGTGGCAAGGAGTATAGGAAGGGGGTGCCTCGGGGTTGTCTCCCTGCCTCCTTTCACAGAAGATGTCAAGATGCTAGTCCTCCCCGCGGTGGATCAGTACCAAGAAGCGGCTGCAACACTTTGGAATCTGGGAGTCTTGTTTGTAGCTGCTCCATGGGCTTGAACTGTTATCCCGTCTTCTCACCCAGTTTCCACGAAGTCTCAGAATACCTGCCCTTGTGCAAGGGCCACATGTGGAACGGCTTTTGCGTGAAGACTTGGACTGGCATTCAGTGCAAAAGGAGACGTACAGACCCTGCATTTCCAGGAACGGTGCATTTTCTTAGAAACTGGTTTCTGGCACAAGGCATCCCTCGCACTCCGCCTGGCCGGCCTGCCCTCCGGGCCTGTCTCAGCCCTCACCACTATCACCTCTACAGAAGCCTGTTATTAAAATGCTTTTTTCTCAAGTCACCAGAGGGTGCGTTGTCAGGGATGAGGGGAGAAGGTGGGAATCTGTAGCACAGTCACAAACTCCACAGTCACAAACCATTACCGTCATCGGTAGCATGGTCACAAACTTCACTTTATTTATTTGTTTGTTTGCTTTATTTAAGATATTTGGTGGGTTTTCAGTATCCACTGTGGTTTGGTTCCAAGGCCACCTGTAGATACCAAATTCCTTGGATGCTAAAGTTGCATTATAAAGTGGCCTATCAAAATGACGTCCCTTATATAAAATGGCAAACAACTCAAACAAGTGCTGGAGAGAGAGCCTGAGGATCTGTGAAATGTGGGGAGGCTACAACATGGTGTGCCCAGAGCATGGCAAAATCAAGGTTTGCTTTCGGTGTTTTTTTTCCCCCAAAGCTTTTCAAGATGTGGTTGGTTCAATCTATGGAAGCAGAATCTGTTCATATGGAGGGTCAACTGTATCACACAGCCTCCCAGCTCACAAGGGCTCCCAAAACAATACAAACATTAAAGGTATTTTAAAAACACTCTTTTGCCTCCAGGGTCACTGGGTAGGGGCATCGGGACGCTAAGTGGCTCACAGTTTTGTCTCATTTCCCTGCTTCCCATGTTGATAATGATCTTCATTTGTTAACTCACCTTTTTCTGAAAAAGGCTGGCTTGTGGTTTCTTAAAGTACAATACAGGTACACCTCAGTTAGGGAAGTTGACGTGTTTCTGGGTGTGACCTTTTCTTTTAACAGAAAATTTGGTCCCAGAGCAAAAATAACATGGGAGAAATAGGGATAGGTTCCTACAGACATACACACACACAAAAAGCAGTTTGACATGTTTCAGCAAACGTTTTATTTGAAACTAATAAGATGCACATGGCAAACGAAAGACCAAGCCTGACCTAAGTGTTTTGAACCTTCTAGAGACCATTGAAAACTTCTTCCAAAATGCAATTAATTCTTTTTCCTTTTTTTGCAGCAACCTTCACTTTATTATTTCCATTTTGGTGGCCAGAGTTACAGATCTCTGCTGTTCCAGAGCATGGGGGCAGCTACCAAAAAGACGCTGTCTCCCAGGTTCCCGCCAGAGGTACCCACAATGTTGGAGGAAGTGGGAGAAGGTGTGAAGGTAGTGGGACTTCCCTGGCGATCTCAGGGTTCAGGCAGGCTGGTACGGGGTGATACAGCCAGGTGTAGCTCTCCATCAGAGCCCAAACTGGCACCTTGAGGGGCAGATTTGCATTCAGATTCCTGCAAGTGATTCATAGCAGCTTGTTCGGTGGAAGCAGCCAAGAACGATCCAGGAGCAAAGTGGAAATGCTTTCCCCTTCCCTGTGAGTCAAAAATTACTCATCTCGTCCCCTTGCGTTTGATCGGCTGCAAAAACTGTGTAGGAGTTGTGAGCTAATGTGTGAGAATCTGATCCTGATTTGAATCTGGCTTTCTGAAGAGCCCACCTGATTTTTTTGTCCTGTCGACAATATATGGTAATTTGGGAGATCTTTGTAGTATTCAGAGACAGGGCTGTGTTAGTCTGTACACAAAAGAATCTGGTCACCACTTGGAGATGAATAGAGAAACGGCTGAGTCTACGGAAGTTTGCGCTAAAAAGTCTTTCTCTCCATGCCAAAGGTGCAACCAGATCTCTGAAGTGTATTGTGTTCATATATTTTTCCTTGCAGCTGGAAATGTGTGTGTGTGCATACATTTGACCTTTAAAAGCATTTTCCCTCTTAAAATGCACCTTTATTTAATGGCTTTTTATCACAGAGGAGTGTGATAAAACTCATAGAGTTGGAAGAAACCACAAGGGTCATTGAGTCCAGCCCCATTTTAATTTTTTGTAAGCTAACTTTGGTCCTGCATAAGGAAAAACATCAGGCTATAAATTACATAGAAATAAATAAAATACGTCCAAGAATTTGTCATTTTTGGAAGATCACGGGGCAGTTTTGGGGAAAATTGTATGCATACGCAAAACACACACTTTGGAAAGTGCGATTAGCTTTTTAAAGAATATGCACAAGCATGCTTTTCTTGAATTATTCCTGCATAGCTCCAATAATTGCTCCAGAACAACCTATGTTTTGCACTGGGTTGGGGCTATGGGGCTGCCGTGAAATGTTAAAGCAAAGTGGAATTTTTGTGGTCCGGGGACGTTGCAGGGAGAAAAAGCTCCGAAAAAGTTAGGCTAGGGGATTCTGGAAAAAAAAGAACCACTTTTCCCAAGCTCTGTTCAGGGGAGACCGCGGTGGGAGCATTGGACAGGTAAGAACACCCGTCGTGCATGTTTGCAGCTCCAAATTTCTTTTCATTAACCATCAGGCTCATTAGTCTGTTTTGAAAGATTCAGACGGCTGGCCTGTAGCTTAGGAGCAAACGATGCCAGGGCAGGGTGTCTCTGTGCGTGGGCAGAGTGCCCTCTGAGTAATGAGGGCCAAGTCTCATGTTGCCATTTTTCTAGATTCCCCCATCCTTTTCCTTGCGGTCTTAGCGGAAGTGCTCCTTTTAGATCATAAAGCCCACGGAAGAGGAGTCATCCGAAAAACTCCAGGCCATGGGTGAACTTTTTACGGGGCTCCAGGGAGTCTCTTTTCCTCGAGCTTGTTAAAAAAAAAAACGAGAAAGGGGTTCAGAGGTCCTGAACTCTTTTGGGAAAAGGTCTCCGCAGGCAGGTTTGGAAAAACCAGTTTGCAAGGACTCAGATTCACTTGTGTCTTTTGTGACTAAGTGCTTTTAAAAGGGAGCCTGTGTATTTAACACCCCCACCAAATACCTGACGTAGGGTCCGAATTTGACGCAAGGATGCCATGAGCGTTCCAACAAGAAGTGGAAAAAATACCCTGAGCAAAGTGCACCTAAAATGTTTGATGTTTCACTGGTGAAAAGTGAGATGTGTGGCCAGGCAACATCAGCGTGTGGTCAAGATGGGAAAAGTTACTCATTAGGAAGAAGACATACAAGTTTGGAGAGGCTGCAGGAGTTTGCTTTTGCCTTAGCTGTCTGGGGAGGGCAAGATTTTGCCCTCTCCGCACCCCTGTTCCTGAATTAACTGAGGACAAACTCATTTGGCGCTTTGCATTCACTTGGCACCAACTGAAGAGGCAAAGAAAAAAGGGGGGAAATGGGAGAAGGAGAGAGAGCAACCCAGAAATTGGGACCACCAGAAAGTGCAAACCCCAGGATTCCATAGGATGTTGAAAGTGGAATCCTAGCGCTATAACAGTCTCGTGCGGAAAGGGCCCGGGGTTCAATTCCTTGCCCATGGAAACCCACTGGGTGAACTTGGGTGTGTTACACCCTTTAAGCCCCAGAAAACCGTGCAATAGGTTTGCCTTACTCGCGATGTGGGATGCCTGAGGGGGCTTGGATTCTGCCAAATAGAAAAATATAGAGATAAAAAGGGTACGTGCCCCAAAGAGCTTGGAGATTTGGGGGCTAATCCGGGGAAAGCTTTGAAGGAACTGTTGTACTTCCTTAACCGGAGAGCTTGTGACCAAGCGTCTTGTCTTGTGCAATACCCTCCTCCTCTCTTTCTTCCCCCTCGCACAGCCTCCAAGGAGTGGTCGGAGCCTTCATGTGAGTAAAGGATGACTTTTCAGGCGCCTTGTGCAACCTCTTCCCTCTCACTGCAGCTTTGTTCCCCTTGTGCAACGGTCTCTCTGGCAATAACTCCCTCTCCACCCACTTTTTGCCAGGGCTAAAACAGAGAAATAGCATTCCCAAGGACTATTCAGCAAGTCTACATAGCACTTAAGAGAGGGGATACAGTTCCCATCATAGAAGCCTAGAGTTGGAAGAGACCCCAAGGGTCATCCAATCCAACCATAATTATGCCAGGCAGGAAGACACCATCAAACCATTCTCTTTGACAGATGGCCACCCAGCTCCAGAGAAGGAGACTCAAACACACGGCCAGCCAGCAGCAAATTCCACTGTCGAACCACTCTTACCATCAGGGAGTTCTTCCTAATGTTTAGGTGAAATCTCTTTTCCTGAAGTTGGAAGCCATTGCTCCATGTCCTGGTCTCTGGAGCAACAGAAGACAAGCCTGCTCCATCCTCCATATGACATCCCTTCAAATATTTAAACATAGCCATCATGTCCCCTCTTAGTCTTCTCTTCTCCAGGCTCAACATCCCCAGCTCCCTAAGTCTCTCCTCAGAGGGATTCATAGTTACCAGGCCTTCTACCATTTGGATCATCCTCCTCTGGGCTCGTTCCAGCTTGCCCCTATCCTTCCTCAACGGTGGTGCCCAGAACTGGACACAGGATTATTCCATGTGAGGTCTGACCAAAGCAGAAAACAGTGGGGTTGTTGCTTCCCTTGCCCGAGACACTATCCTATATTTTCAGAGAAGCTTTCAGGTCATCTCTAGTAGTTCTGTCCCCTTCCGTAAGGCTCTCCTGTCCTGGTTGTTCCACTTCACATGCGCATATTGGATAATTTTGGATAAAAAGTTTGCTGAAGCCTTTTGCACCAAGTTAAGGGCCTCCAACCTATTTTAAAGGTGAATCGCAATGGGGTGCATGTTGAGCAGAGCCAATTCACTATTTATTTTTATTGATTGAATTACTGATGTCAGGGGAAAAAAGGGGGGCAGTCAGCAGCATCTGAAGGAGACAAAGGCCACAAAAGCAATTTGGAGGGCTGTATTTGGCCCCACGGGCCATCTTGTACAAATTGTCCTGTTCCCAATTGTTTGGAACGGCACCTGTCTACCGTTGCCCGGTTATTGCGCAGCACTGCAGGTCCAGAGTTCATGGTTCTGTTACCCCACTGGCATGACCCATCCCGGGGAATATAAATTTGGTATCAAATAGGCCCCCCATGCCAGAGAGGTTGCCCGAATGGGTACGTAGACAAGGAGGCCGAACGACCGAAAATAGGTCAGGCCAGGAAAAACCCCAGTCACATTCTCCCAGGAGACCTCAGGCTAAACACGGACAAAGGGTCCCCAGCCAAAAACAGCCAACTTGAGTGGGTTATTATGTTTTCCCCAGGTTGAGCAACTCTGCACTGATAAGGCCTGCACTGCAAGGTCCATCTGCATAAACCAATAATGCAAACTACCAAGTTGCTATTGTGCGGCATTTCTCCCTTTATTTTGGCCACTGTTCTTCTTGGGAGAGAGCCTGCCCTCGAGGTATGTTCTGCCCTATAAGTAGCCCCAGTTTCTTTGAGGGTCTCTTTGGAGACCTCCCTGCCACACTAGCAGACCGGCACGCTGTTAGTCGAGTGATCCCCTCAACCGCTTCTCTTCGCTGAGCTCCGTCTTTCTCACCGCTTCCTGGACTGAAGACTTCAGGATAGGTGCAGTATCACCCCCTTTACCCCCTCTCTGCTGAATCCCCTATCAATTTCCACCTCTTCTCCTTCTCCATAGACCTTGTGTGCGTGAGTGAATGAGTGTGTTGGTGCATGAGGACACATTTATTAATCCAGTTATTGGTCTGGCTTTTTGCTTGGTCTGACCCCGTAAAAATTGGGTAAAAGATTCTGCTGGGGTTACCCTGCTCCTCATTTGGCTACAGCCAGTGCTCGGCTAATTTCCCCGATCTTTGCATTTTTTGGAGCAAAGCAAGGTGTCCCCCACAGGACCCCCAGAAGTTAGGGTAACAGTTCCTTTCCCATCTCAAGCAGGAAGAGAAGGACCATGGGAGCGAAGGAATGCAAGTGTACGTGCACATAGAGTTTGTTACAGGTAAGCATCCTGTGCCCATCCTCGAGGACACCTGACAGTTCTGGATGTTCCCTCTTGTCTTTGAGAGCGTGCCCGTTTCCGCTTGCGGGTTGCTCAACTGGCATCTGAAATTCTCTTTTTTGTCCCTTTGCTGGGAGAGGAGACACCTTCCTTTTCAAAGGCTGGTGCTCAACCCAAGATGTTTCCTTGTCCCCGAACAATGCGGCTACAGTGACCGCTCGGGGCCTCCTCCGCCTCTGTTTGGCCGTGTCACCTCGTGCATACCTTGTTTCTTGAATCACATCCAATAAACCCCTCAAAGGCACAGGGAGGCCTTTTGTTCTGGGCCGATCCTCCGTCCCTGCCCACATGTTTTAGCTAAGGAAACTAAAACAACAACAACATTGCAACATGCTTTCTTGGGAGAGCGGCTTCTTTCGAAAGGCAAAGGTTTCCCCCCTAGTTACCGCTTTCTGTAAACATTCCTTTCTCTGCGGGGAGATGAAACTCTCCGGTGGTTTTCTACAGCCGAAGATCAGATAAGCCTCGGTGACTAACATCCGGCAGGGCCACCAGGTGGTAAGCAGGGCGCCCACCTGAGCTCATCGCCCGTCGTCTGAACCGAACACGGGCTGGAAATCAAAGCGGGGGGAGCGGTTGAGAACATTCGATGCCATTGATTTTCCTACCTCTGGTGGAAAAGTTCCGTCTCTCCTTCGGTTGAAGTTCTCTTGGGGACCCGGCTTGGAGAGAAAGGGCCTTTCCGCACTGCACTGTCATAGCGCTCTTATTCCACTTTCAACCTCCTATGGAATCCTGGGCTTTGCAATTTAGGGACAGGCACTTAGAATTCCCAGCCAGGGAGCTCTTTGGCCTCAGCAAACTACAAACCCCAGAATTCCACGGAAGGTTGAAAGTGGAATCATAGCACTGTGGAAATGCCAAAGAGAGAAGGGGATAGATTTTTAAACTGTGTGATATAATTGGGAGAGCTGATGAGGCTACCTGCTTCTCCTCTTTCTCTTGCACTTTGCACATGCTTAGGGATTCTCCGTTGGCCTTGCCTGCTCTCCCTTGCCTGTAAAAAACATCACAACTGGGTCTTTGGTTCTGACCGAAAGCTGCACCCTATCCCAAATGTGGCTTTTTCTCCCCTGCTTGTCTTAGCAAAAGGGCAAGTAAAGGGGGAGAGGACCAGAAGGGGATACTGCTTTGAGTGTTGGATGAGGATTCCAGGGGACCAACGTTCGAATTCCTGCTCAGCCATGGAAACCCACTGGGTGACCTTGGGCAAGTCACAGCCTCTCAGCCTCGGAAGAAGGGAACCGTGCCAAAGTGTTTCCTAATAATAGAACTTGCCCTCCCTCGCCCATCTCCCAGTTTTTTGGAGCCGGCTTGTGGTGGTGCTTTGAGTCTTGGACGAGGGTTCGAATCCCTGCTCATCCTAAAGACTTTTCCTGAACCTGAGCTCAGTTTTCTTCTGCTTGTAATCGGGAGACATCTCACAATTTTTGCACAACGGCACCGTCTCTGCATCACTTCCCCAGCCATGTGAACTGCAAACGGGTGGACGGAAGGGGATTTGCTTTGGCCAAGAATGATTTCACCCTCAGCTGATTTTAATTCCATGCTTCTAGTTCTGAGGAAGGGGAAAAAATTTCACAATTCCTACCCGAGTCAAGCCACAAAGTCACTGGTTAGAAACAGTTGTCATTGCCTCCTTTGACTCAATTTGGGGGGAAATTGTTAGGAGGGAGAAATACTGTAATTTTCATCTGGAATCATTTTTATTTTACTCACCCCTGATAGATTCTTTTCTGTTGGGGGTTGGTTAATT
Organism: Ctenosaura bakeri; assembly: GCA_948474755.1. Taxonomy (NCBI): domain Eukaryota; kingdom Metazoa; phylum Chordata; class Lepidosauria; order Squamata; family Iguanidae; genus Ctenosaura; species Ctenosaura bakeri. The sequence goes on along the minus strand of CAOLHI010002406.1, from coordinate 123,070 downwards.
TCCCCCTAATTATGTTAGAGATGTAAAGGATGCTCGTTGATTTTCTGGTCTTTGTGGTGAATGATTGTGAAAATGGGAAAACCGCCGCAAGATTTCGTTTTTCTCACCTTGGAATTTTTTTGTGGGGGAAAGATTGTGCAAGAGAAAAATCTCGTGACAGAAAATTCTCTTTTGCACAACCCCCTGTATTTTGTGCAAATACACTGTTTTCTGTACAAAAATGTTTTTCTGTACCAATTCCTCACACAGCTGCGCAAAAAAATTTCACGGAAAAATTCACAAAATATTTCACACCAACTATTCAGGTTTTTCCTCGTATAAAAGGCCTGGCATGGAAAAAAAATGGAAAGCCTCTCCCAAGCTGCATCAGTGGGGAGCAATTTCTTAAAAACTTTCATTCTTGCATGCAAAAAGAAAAAAGGGAAGATTTTTATATAGTTGCCCCCCTATATCTCCAGATTCTGTATCCATGGACTTAACCAGCCATGGCTTGAAAATATCTCTCCCACCAAAAAATAATCCAAAAAGCAAACTTTGAGGTTGCCATTTTTATGATACTATTGTAGTAATGGGGCTTAAGCATCTACAAATTTTGGGTTCCATGGGGGGGGATCCAGAACCAAACCCACAGCACTTTGTCCTTTAATCAGTTTGGAAACCATGGCATAAGGAGCTAGTTTGAAGCTACATCTTGAGGTCCCCCAAAACAAAATTTTCCTTCCTTCCCCAAACTTCCAGCATTGCAAGAATGTAAAACTTCAGCCGAGCATTTAGGAATAAAGTTTAAGCATCCAAAGAGAAGATGTAGGCAAAGAACGGCCCAGGGAATGCAGACGCAGGCAGGTTGCCCACAGGACTGATTTTGAGAGCCTTGCTCTTTGTGACGCTGGAAATTTGGGGAAAGGAGGACGATTCCCTTTGGAGGACGGAATTCTTAGGGGTGGAAAGTGCCCTGATGGGCCCCATAGCTGCAACCCAGGCCAGCTGATGAGGATAATGTGCATAATGTTATGGGGAAAGTCCTTGTCACCAAGACTTCTGAGCAGGCAAAGAGTGTGCTCTTTGTCTCCTGGAGCAACAAGAGACCTTCTCCAGAATGGAGAGTTTCTTTGTTTTCTCGAGAAAATTTTTCCTCAGGATGTAATTTCCAGCCTGTGCTCAGCTTGGAATTTTTTTTCTGTTTTGAATGGCTCATTCCCTCAAATGCTGGTTTTGAGCCTAACTCCAAATGTCTCCGCTTGACAAGAACCGTTCCGGTTCATCCTCCGCCGTCCCACTTTTCCAGCTGCTTTTAAAATGTCCCAGTTTCTCTCTCCTCCTCTCCTTTTGTCCTCAGCCTCGCTGCCGTTCCTGCAGACTTAGTCCAAAGCGCAAAAGCACTCCATTAACACATCAAGAAAGGAAAGGAAAATTTCAGGGTGTCATGTACCATCAGTACATCATCTGGTAAAAGTTAAATCCAGGCATAAAGTAATTTTATATCTTCTGCCCATATCTTTTCCCTTTTAGCCAATTCTGTGCCCACTTTATCATGGAGTCCCCGACCTGTTCCTGTCCCAGTTCTCTCGTTAGTAACACTTTATATAATTTGGAAATTCTTTTAGTTTGGTCTCTCGACAACATTTCATCTCACTTGTTCTCTTCGTCTTCAAAGCCAATAAGTTTATCATCCATTACAAATCTTTCCTTTAGTTGTCTTCCCAGTTGGCTCAGACAAAAGCCATCTGCAGCCGTCCCTCCTAGATCGTTTCTTCTTCCACATTGGTCGCTTTGGCCACTCTGGTGCGGAAATGGCCATGCACGTCCCTGTTTCCGGCTGTGAAATGGTGAAGGGCATTTCTTGGGCCATTTCCGCACTAGACCGTTATAGCGCTTATCATTCCACTTTCAACGTCCTATGGAGTCCTGGGGTTTGCACTTTCTGGTGGTCCCAGTTGCTGAGTTGCTCTCTCTCCTTCTCTCTCTCCGGCCGGCCCCTCCCTGAACTGCAAACCCCAGGACTCCATAGGACGTTGAAAGTGGAACGATCACGGTATAACAGTCCAGTGCAGAAATGGCCCTTTCGAAGTCTCCGGCAATGAGGACAAGAAGCCAACACGAATGCTTTTCCCGCAGTCTGGGCTCACTTCATCCTTGCAGGCCATGAAGACTCATCCCTACACATTTAATGCCTCTTGGTCCATACTTTCAGCCTTACAATGGGGAAACGGCAAGTCTTTTCCCAGGACCAGAAGCTCCTTATTTCTCAACCGGCGGAACCTATGACCTCACTCAGCCTCCTCTCTTTGTGGTTGCATTTAATGGGCTTAATAATCTTCCGTGCATGGAGTATTTTCCCCCCTGGCTTTCCTCCTTCCCTCCTTCCTTTCTTTCATGCACAGTTGTGACAATGCAAACAACCCAGTCGAGGGCATTGGGCTGTTTCTCTGTCCAGCAAAGCATCTTGCTCATGCATTTAACGGAAGGTAATTCTACAGACAGTTTCAGTGTTGCTGTTAAGTCTTGTGTGCCTTCCAAGAACTTCTTGTTTATCACAACCCTAAGGTGAACCTGTCACGGGGTTTTCTTGGCAAGATTTATTCCGGGGAGGTGTGTCTTTGCCCCCTCTGAGGCTGAGAGAGTGTGACTTGCCCAAGGTCACCTGGCTGGGTTTCCATAGCCAAGCAGGGATTCGAACCCGGCCTCCCAATGTCCGAGTCCACGACATGTGTTTTTTATTCTGCATTTTTATCTTGGGAAAAGAAAAGGCATCAATAAGGCATACGCAACACAATATGGACCAACGTCCATGAAAGTTAATTATTTTGGATTACGAATCCAGAATCCCCCAGTCACAGTGTCTGGGATTCTGGGAGCTTGGGCACTAAAAAAAGAAAATTTTTCCCATTCTGATACTGGCAGTGGGAAAATCCATTTGCACAAGCCTGTAGGAATCTCCCTTCCCACCACCACCACGTTAAAGTACAGACAACTTCTTTATACTACTACTTCTTTTTTTTTTTAAATATCTTTTTTATTCTTTATACGACGTCTGTAGATACCTTCTTTGTAAATTTGTCAGGCTCAGAAA